>OU015492.1:100549280-100631780 GCA_907164885.2 Dolomedes plantarius | reverse complement strand
TAAAACAGGTAACCAAAGCTTGTTTGAGTGTGCTGAATAATTTACAAAGGAAGAGCTGAGATAGACATGCCATTACGCCGTGTTCGAAGACAATATAAGCAGTTGTCGCAGTTTGAGAGGGTGAGAATCGTCGGGATGATGGAAGCTGGGTGGTCAGCTAAGCGAGTAGCTCGTCAATTAGGCCGCTCTGATTGTGTTGTGAGGAGGTTTTGGGACCAGTGGACCCGAGAGATGTCATGTACGCGAAGATCAGGATCAGGACGCCCTCTACAGACCAGTCGTCGAGAAGACCGCCACATCGTAAGAAATGCACGCGTACAGCCAACTGCTTCATCAGCCGCCATCCAGGCACAGGTAGCACCTTCACTAGGGGCCTCTGTGTCTTCTCGAATCATAAGAAGGCGCCTGGCTGAAGGACAGTTGGTATCGCGGCGCCCATTACGTGTGCTGCCCTTGACGCCCACCTATCGACGCCTCCGTTTGGAGTTTTGCCGAGCACGAGGAAACTGGACTGCAGCGGAATGGAACCAGGTCGTCTTTAGAAACGAATCCAGATTCAATCTCGGCAGTGATGACAATCGTGTTCGTGTGTGGAGAGCCCGTGGTGAACGCTTCAATCATGCCTTTGCTGTACAGCGACACATCGCTCCCACAGCTGGTGTGATGGTATGGGGTGCCATTGCCTACAATACACGGTCACCCCTAGTATTGTTCCGTGGCACCATGACAGTCCAGCAGTATGTTCATGAAATCCTGCAACCACATGTGTTGCCACTCATGCAACGGCTCCCAGGAGCCATTTTTCAACAAGACAATGCTCGGCCTCATACGGCAAGAGTGTCACAAGACTGTCTCCGCACTGTTACTACCCTTCCTTGGCCTGCCCGATCCCCAGATTTGTCTCCAATCGAGCATATCTGGGATCATTTGGGACGACGAGTTGGGCATCCCATGTGTTTGAACGAACTAGAGGCAAGGTTACAGCAAATATGGAACGAAATGTCTCAAGACATTATTCAGAACTTGTATGACTCAATGTCCGATTGTATCGCATCGTGCATTCGCGCTAGAGGGGGTCCAACGCAGTATTAACTCCTCCGTTCTTTTGCCTTTTTCTCTGAAATAAATTATCCTTTTTTTTGATTTTCTTATCATTTACTTATATCAAAGTAGTCATTACGTATGTAAAATTTCGTTTCATTTTGACGACTCCTTCTTGGTGCGCTAATTTTTTTGTCCATGAGTGTATATATATATATATATATATATACACATTTACACCCACACAAAAAATTTCTCATTCTAAAGACGGAATTGAAAAAATTGGCCCATAAGCTAAAGGTTAAGTGTAATCCAGTGTGAATGCAGAGTACATTGGGGCAGTATACATAGTGCAGTGTACTCGCATCTGCAATATACTACCGAGTAACAAAGACTGAGAGTACCAATGTCTTATATACTCTGTCTGAGTGTTGGTATTTATAGGTTACTGTGCATGATACTATTTATGCTTACGGTAATTTTGTCTGTTAGTTGAAATACGACTTTTTTTAGAACCTTGTTAACAGGCATTTAAAATCCCTGAAAAAATATTTGTTGTGAGTATCGTACATGCATTGCTTATTTGAAAAATCTCAAAAATTTGAAAATAAATCTGCTCGGAACGTAAATACATTTTTTTATATTTTCTATCAATTATTACAACTACAGATGTAAAGTGCTTGACAGTATTAGTGAATACTGTATCCTAGTATTAGTGAAAATTGTGTGATATTTGCTCTCATTATTTTTCTGATCTATTATATATTTCGGAATGAATCGATATGGCGTCCAAACTTAAGTTTTACTTAAATTAGGTAGGAAAAATAAATATGCAAATTTCATTGTTTTAATAAAGCTTACCTGCTGAAATTTTTTACATAAAAATTAAATAATAAAAATGCATGCAATTTTTCGTACTTCGATCAAAATCATAATAAACAGATTTTGTGTGTACTATGAGTGTGTGACTTTCAACAAAATCCGAAATCTTAAAGAAAATTGTTATCTGTTTAAAGGAATTAAATGAGAAGTTTAGATTTGATGTGATCTATGAACTTGTTTCGGAAAGGAACAAAGCTATGCATGCAAAATTAGGTATATATATATATATATATATATATATATATATATATATATGTATATATATATATATGATGCTATCTCTATCTGGTTCTTTCAAATATCTGAATACTTTTCCGCTAGTTCCTCTTAAAGTATGAAAATAGCAATTTTCCGTCATTTCAAATAAAAAATTTAAATACCTTGGTGCAAATTACTTAAATTTATGTATGAATGTAATATTTTAAGTATCATATTTTTTTTATCATGTTTTAAATTTTTTAGTGTGATTTTAGGATCAAATCTATTTATTTTATATGAATTCATTCATTCATCAATACTGCTATTTTGACAAAAAAAAACCTTAAAAATCTAAACTAACTATGATTTATAATAAATTTGTATGTTCATTCTTCTTGAACAGAATCTTCCAAATTTGGTCTTTTCAAAATATTAACCAATATATTGTTAATTAAATCAGTCTTTTAAATGAGAATTCCCAGATGCAGAAACTAATGCCCATTGCTAAACAAATTTATTTTCGAGTTTTTCAACACTCAAAATGAAGATTAAAATAATGTTATTTCTTAAGCGTACTCATTTCAGAACTTTCAGAATGGATATTTCTCGATCACATTCAATATGATATGATATGTTTCGAGCAAAATTTATGCTTGTAATGGTACTGTGACTCATTCAATGAACATTTTCAAAACCTATAAATGCCATTTAGCTATGTCATTCTAATGCTGTATTTTTCCTGTAAGATACATTTTGCACCAATTTACTTCACAGCTCTTTCAATTATCTTAGAATTAAGGGATTCTTTTATTATTTGTGCCGGTCATTACGAAAGTGGTGTAAGTCAGATATTTTTCGTTGCGTGATATTTCCGATAGAGGCCGAACATGAACTGAAATCTGTACATTAATGCAACAACCAACTCTATCTAACTGTTTAATTCTTACAATTTTCCAAAGATGGATTCAGATTACGGTAATGTAAAAGAGTGCAATGCGAAAATAATTAAAGCTATGTCCGAACTTGTGCGCTTTCACATTTGCTTTCAACTTGCGCTTCGTCTTTCCTTTCAATTTGCCTTTAGCACATGCCTTTCGGTATGCCTCTAGAAGCATTCAATTTGTTGCTCATACTTGTTCAACAGTTCATGCCTCACGAGATGGCCTCATGGATGTTAATTTTTTGATAGGTATTGTTTAAAGGATTGTAAGGCTGCCAATAAGTTTGGTATTATGTGTAAGTATTATTTCAAGCAATTAATTTCTAGGGAGTACAACTCAAACAATACCTCTCAAAAAATTAACTTTACCAAGAAAGGAATAGATAACAGAATTTTAGCCTTAAGCAAAAAAAATTAAGTTTAAGATTAATAGTCCTTACCTTTTTCCCACCATTAAATTCCATAAAGTACCTACAAAATTTAGGTTCGTTACGTGTAGTACTAATTGTTATAACGCTATATTTAGTAAAATTTGTTTTAGCTATTTAAAAATCATTCTAAATAAAATCAGGGTTCCCGAAAATAGCTTTATTATAACTAATAACCAGGATGTTCTACAAATTTTAAATTGAAGAATATAGATAGCATACACACGTTTGATTTTGAAAACATTTTGAATAACTTAATGAATATCTGCTCAGAAATATATGATTCCTATCTTGATAGTACTTTAATCTTAAAATGTGTCTGGATTGATACATGTAAATTTAATATTTTTGAAAACTACCTCTTTAATGGCATGGGTTTCTTTAAACAGATAAAGAGTATCCCAATGGGTAATAGCTTTTCTAGTCCCTTTGCAAACATTTTCTTACATTCTTACGAAACTAAATTTCTTAACTCAAATAATGTTACCGGTTTTAGGTATATTGATGACCTGATAATTTTTAACTGTAACGATTTGGAATTTCTTAATCAAATCTACCCAAAGGAACTAACTTTAAACAGGACTAATGAAAATAATCATTTTGCGACTTCTCTGGATATAAGAATTAAAATTCAAAATAACGTATTAAAAATTGGGATATATGATAAAAGATTAGATTTTAACTTTGAGGTTATCACGTTTACCAATATCCATAGCAACCTGAACTCTAAAATTTATTACAATATTTTTCACTCACAACTGAACAGAATAAAAACATTTTTAATTACGCTGAAGTATTTTTGGAGGCATGTGACATTTTCGAGGAAAACCTACGTAAGAACAATTTCCCTAATAATTTCGGCAATTTAAAAGTTTAAGAAAAATGGCATTTAGACTCGGGTATATTTTAAAGACATTTAGGATAGAGGGTTCTGTTTCATACTTTTCTTTAATTTCATTGGGGTGTGGCGCTGTGGTTTTGCTACAGTGACGTATCTACTAGGATAAAAATTGGTTGCTGTTTATCCATAACCGTCACTTGTGTGCATCTTTACTTTAGTCTTTGCATTAGGATTGTATGTGTACTTGCATTTAAGGTGCGTTGAGCCCTTAGTGCAAGTTGTCCATGTCTTTTCATTTCCTTTGACTATGTTTCAATGGGGATCTCAGGGCCTCGGGATGTTTTTTGGTTATACTTGCATCCTATTCAAAAAGTTCTCCATGAAGTAACTGATTTGGTTAGGCTCCCTGTTGAAGAGACCAGTCGGTTACCTCGATTTCTGGTTTAGTTCCGGCACTACTTCAGAATACTGCCATTGGTGCTTGGAGCCCTAAGTGCTTGTTTTCTGTCTACATTTTAACTATAATTATCTTGCTCTGTTGGATTATTTATTTCCATTTATATTTTAATTTTAAAGCAATAGACAAGCATAATTTAATGCCCTGTATATTATTATTAAATAATTATTTTAAGTGTACTAAATGTATTAATAATATTATTTGTGTATGCGGAGTGGTTGATGTCCCACAATGCTGGTAAATTTCTATAATCTTCAATAAAATTTTTAATTTCTTCCGAAGACTGCGACATTCTGAACAAGTCTCTCTGAGCAAGTATAACCAAAAAACACCCCGAGGCCCCGAGATCCCCATTGAAACATAGTCAAAGGAAATGAAAAGACACGGACAACTTGCACTAAGGACTCGCACCTTAAATGCAAGTACACATAATAATATACGGGGCATTAAATTATGCTTGTCTATTGCTTTAAAATAAAAATAAAAATAAAAATAAATAATCCAACAGAGCAAGATAATTATAGTTAAAATGTAGACAAAAACAAACAGAAAACAGGCACTTAGGGCTCCACGCACCAAAGGCAGTATTCTGAAAACTGCCTTGCAGCATGACGCACGGAAATCTACTCGGGTCGGATACGCTTGCGATAAGGCATTCGCTATCCAATTCCTGGAATTTTGCAGGTGGTGACGCATGCCTCACATTCATCTTTCCGTGCATGATGTTGAAAGCGAAAGCAAACCCGAATGCGCACAAGTGTGGACCTATAAACTTACTTATTATTATTTTTTTATTTTTGCCTTAGACCACTTTCATTATCCCCAGCACATTTATCACTCGAACATCCTAAAAATGTAAAAGAGGACCTTAGCGGTTTCAACCAACTAAACATGCTAAACATAGACAACAACTTACAAAATAATATACTCGTACTTTTAAATCGTGAAATTCACCACACTCTGGAATTCATTACGCTACTTCGCGTGGCAAATGCATTTATCTCCGTATGTGTAGAAGACAAAGAAATTGTATATCGATCTCTACGTCACATTCCTACATTCAGGATCAGATGTGGACCCTAATAAACAAAAGGGACGGGTAATGAGATTTTATCTAAGAGCTCTTCCCTTAACAGCATTATTTTTTACTAGATAAATAACTAGTATGACCATGTTCTGGTTAATCTAATTCCAGCGTTGTACTACGAGGCTAATTGATTCTGTTTTGTGTATTTTTTGCCTTAATTCCTCTCTGTGCTTTTCTTTTCAAACATTATGTAGAGAGGAATAGAACCATTTCGCAAAACGGTTTTTTATGGTTCTTAAGATGGAAGCGGTTATTGTTGTCTTCAATTACGAACCTATTTAAATTATTTTCATTCGGATGGTTTAATTAATATGTAGTGCTGACGAATTTGGAACACAAGTGGAAGAAGGCTCTATACATGAGATAAAGTGTAAAATTTGAGACCTGTGTTACTTTTAACTACTTCTGGGTTGATATATTTTAAAATTTTTAATTTCTAGCCCATTTTTTAATCTTTAATTTTCTACTGCAGTTCTTCCAAATTATTTCGCACTTCCCCATGAAGACTTTTCTCGTAAAGGAAATTTTCATTCTATTATTAATTGGCAGTTGCGCTTAGATGATAACTTGAGGCTTCGGTTGATGCTCAGAAGTTAGAATTGATAGGAAGCTTCTCCACCGTTGAGGTAATGTGACGTCTGATTGGGCCAAGGTTAATAATTAGGAGAGGACGTCTAAAATTTGAAAATTTGAGCTAATTTCGGTTAATCTAGATACATTTTATTAAGTATAAATGCAGGTTTAGACCTAATAAATTGTATTATGTTTAGTCTATAAAAATACTCTCATATAGAATTGGCAATAGGTCAGTGGTCTAATCTGGAGATTGGTATTCTACTTTATCTAGTAGAAGGGAGGAACCCTCCACGTTATATTTCCGGTAAAGTTGGATAACTCACGAGGAAATAATTTGCTACATTAGGGTCTTAGAGATGGTTCGTGAGGCATATTTGGAAAAAAAGTTTGGCATCATGTTTATGTGTGTATGTATATATATATATATATATGTGTGTGTGTGTGTGTGTGTGCGTGTGTGTTAGTTATGCCAAAAATATTTCTCATTCTCTTTCTTAATTAACTTAATTTCTTAATCTTTAAATATACATAAATATACATAAATTACTATCATAAATTTATCTTTTACTGAAGTCCTTGAAACATGATAATCTTATATATATTTTTTTATTTACCCTAAAGCGAACTCAGAGATGAGAATGTCCTGTGAAAAAATACAGAATAGAGTTTATAATGACTGCATATTACACAATATGAGGCGAATCGAAACATATATTTGCTGACCTAATTAGAATTTTGACCACAGGAATAGTCTAATTCATGTAACACCACATAATAATCTAAGTGACAGTTAGAAAAAGATAGTGATTACGCAAAATAATCCCGGATTGAGAAAAAAAAGTGATATGATTAACAAAATTAGAAAATGCACAAGTAGGCTAAATATAGACATAAATATAGACTAAATATAGACTATAACGTAACAGTTATATTTTTAAATTTTTATTTTGATTGGAAGAGCATGATTTTCTCAATTTTTTTGTTAATATATATCATAAATGTAGTTTAACAAAATGAAATATTTTTCATCTTTTTGAAAAATAGTTTACAACAAGCTGAACTTGTTCGGTTTTAATTATAATAACTGCACCCACAGATGATCGACAAAGTTAAGTATTCTAAACAGACACGTATGCTTTAAAGTTAGTCGTAAGAAAGGTGTTAAATGCATATTTCAATACTCGTCATTATTCTAATTTTATTATTATATTAAATAAAGTATAGAAAATTCTATATATACAAGTATTTAGAATGGGAATTCCACCGAATGCATTTCATCTTCTGATTACCTGGCAATAAATTGGCAATAAAAAATTATAATGATAACATTTAAAAGAAAATTACTTATATGCACAAGAATCAAAATATATACTTTGTTTATCGATGTTAGGATGTTTGAAATGAATCATGTTAAATATGCTATTATAAGTTCGAATTTTATTAGTTCAAGAGATTTTATAAATTAACAGAGATGACTATATAAGTTATTTAAAAAAACATTAATATCGATTCCGTTTCATTCATATTTTTTACTATTAATCTTTATTATTGACCTTTTATTTGTGAAAATAATGTTATAAAGGGACGCTTGATACAATTATATAAAAACTTCAAATAAAAAAAACAATCAAAATCAAATACTGAAAATATATCAGTTTCTAGTATACCAAAAAATAAATAAATAAACAGGGTTCAAGTCTAAAAGAGAACTTGAACCATTCCGTTAAAGAAATTAATTCATCCAAAGGCAACTATTAGAAATCTTCGGAAGATCAAGAAAACAATTTCAGCATCGATACATCACTTGTCCCTTAATGCACTTCCAATGAGCTACAAATGCTATTAAAGAATGAACTTCAGCACATAATAATCTTTTGTCCTTATTTGCTGACGATTTTATTGGTGGGAAAACAGAAGTCCAATACTATTCCGATTCAGCTCCTCATTGATTTCTATTCCGTGGTTTTCCCGTAAGTACTAATGATAAAAGACACGGGCGCACACCCTGGGCTTTTTCTATTTCACCCATCATCAGATACCACCGGGATTGAAATTTTTATTTTTAGTTATTTGGGAAGAAAGAACTGTTTCGGGGAGAAACAATGGCTGGAAATGATTATAACTTCTGGTGGCCAAAATGCAGTAAATCGAAGAAATATTGAAGAAATGTCCTGGAGAAAAGAAAACTTTTGCGAGCACTTATTTTTTTTTCAGTTCAGCGTTTCCTTTAATAATGCCATGCAGGTATATAAGCAAGAGCCTTAAACGAATTGAATCTAAATATTTCATTTCTAGACAAATACAATATTTTTTTAACTTTATTATTGTATGGGAGGAGACGGGAGGGAACAGAGAAGGCATTTATTTTACTTTTGTCAATGGAGGATGTTTACTACATAAAGACGGACATCGTTATGAATTTTATTCATTAAACTTATCTATATTAGCTTCATCTCTTAAACATAAAACTAACTATTAGACTTACTATTAGCTTCATCTCTTAAACATAAAACTATGTGTGAAACATATAACCTTTCTACCATGAACTTAACTGCAGAAAAATAATAAACATAATAAACAAAGGAAATCAAAAAATTTGACTCTGTAATTTTATTTTCTCGTTTGGTGATTGGCATGATTGTAATTTACTTTTAAAATGGAAATAGGCACAATGGACATACTGCCCAAGTAATTTTTATAAATCATAACAACGTCTTTTTTATACTCAAATACATTTAATTGCTGATTATTAGAAATATTTTACATTTCCATGTACAAGTAATTTCATAAGTAGAATTAATGATACTTTATGAGATGAAACAAAAAATTACTATTTTAGAATGCATAGATACATAAACAGCAGAAAAATTAAAAACTACCTCAAAATTAACAAATTTATAACAGTCTGCAGATTATCATGGACTACAGCATTCTGATGTGTCTAAAGTTGTGACGAACACCTATATATGCAGTTGAAATAAAACAGAAGTTATGCTTAAACTAGCTATATTTATATGAATATATTAATACGTACTAACTTTAACTTTCTAATGTAGCTGTAATTTGCTTGTGGATTTCCTTCATTGTTACTGTTTATATGGCTTCTAGCAATAGTTTTAGTGTTTCCCGACGCCCTAAAATCAACATAGCAACAGCCAAATACTCTTTGAGATCTGCTGACTGATACATATATCTCCACTTACTCAAATGAACAGTGAGAGAGAAAGGAACACTCATTAGAAATTTCGATTGACATGAAAAAAAAAATTCCCCTCACTCATTTAAATATCGAAGCTACTGAGTTAAACAAAAGCATTAAATACTATCGCTAATATACTGTCCCCGAGCCACAGATGCTATTAAGAATACACTCAAAGGATAATAGTAATTTTTTTTACTCTTTCTCACGATTTTATCGACAGAAAAACTAAAGTCCAATACAATTCTAATCCGCCCTTTCATTGATTTCTCTTCCATGCTTACCCGCAAAATAAAATAAACTAATGATAAAGGACCAAGCCACAGGAGGATGGTGTTTCAATTTCACTCCACTTCAGATACCTCAGTAATTGCGATTTTTACTCTTTTTGGCATCGTTGATAAGAAAACAAAATCTACACTGGTGAAAATCAATCGGAGAAAGTGACTGCAAATTCTTATGATTAAAACATCTTTTGGGAAGTTTTTCCTAAATGCACTAAAACTTTCTTATCGAGAGACCATTATATGGATTCATATAAAGCTTTATGTGACGGAAATAGGCCGTTTATTTCCAAAGTGTTTACAATCAGTGCAGGAGTAAACAGTGCTGCATATTTAAAAATTTTGGAATCAATCTGATATTGGTTTCTATTGCATATCTGGATAATGATAGTTCATATGGGTTAAACCATAATAGAGCTGATGGAACTTGATAATATCCGATTTTGTCCATTTGTAAGCATGCTTAAAGGAAATTGCAGCTGTTGCAAAATGTATAGCGCTCTCAGTCTATTATTATTTTATGCTTGAAAGTTTATTAATTTCCTAAAACAAGTCTGGTATTGTAAGCTCAATACATGTTTAATTTTACGTACATATTGTGCACATCAATCGTGTCAAACTCAGAGGCTGACATGGGCCAAATGAACAAGGTTTAAGTTTATGTGGGCTGCAAAAATAAGAAACACTTCAAAATCAATTTTGGTAAAAAGGTAGGTTTATTTCGAAAAGTATAGTAGAAAAATATCAAGACCAACAATAATATCAATGTTTTCTTCCTGACACTTTTTGTTCTTGAACACTAACTTACCAGACACTGAATAATTGCACAAATTAATAAGCGTTCTTCGAAAGCGAAATATAAACTGTTTTTCATCCACCGAACAAATCACTTCATACAAAACTACTCACTGATTAGACTACTGGTCTGGCATGTTGTAGTCGGATTCTAAAATGCTCACTGCTAGTGTGTGTGAGTGGGGGGGGGGGGATGGCGCACATGTGCGTAAGACGCATAAGGTGGCACAATATTTGAAGACCATTACATTCGCTGGGCCTGTGCGGCACAAATAATCGTTGCGGGCCGCCAGTTTGGGATGTGTGAATTGAAGACATCTCTGGTGCTACTTTTAGCCGATGCCGAAAAGACGATAATCTCGTACGGTGGTTTCTCCGACGCCATCGCTTTCACGAGTAATTTGAAACCTGCGCCCTGTGTTCGTTTTTTCGGGATGCATTTAGCAGAGTATACTCCTCTAGGACTAAAAAATACTTTAGGGATGACTTTCCGCGAAGGCAAAAACAGTATCAATCCGGTCGCCTAGGGATTTTAAAGCTCCAACAAATTCCAGTATCCTTGGGACTCTACGACACTCGACGCGTGAGGGGTCTATGGGGTTGTTCAGAAATCTCCATGTTTCTTCGATCGGTGGCGGGGAAATTGGTAATTTCTATAATATCACGTAACAGCTTTCACGGTTTTTAGCCGGACGATGGGCGAATGGCTAGGGCGCTGGCTTTCGATACCAGAGTCAGTGGGTTCGCTTCCCACTCTTGGCAGGGATGTTTGTAGTCATTCGGAATCGGCTTTAAGCAGTAGGTCCTGGTCTAATTATCCCTCATGTAGCGAAAAATTGACCGTGGCGCTACAAACCAAACCAAACCAAACCTTCACGTAATTTACGGAATCGTCACCAATGCTATTCTTTAGAGTTTGAGGCAGAGATCTTTTGGAATAATAGACCTTTAGGATGAATTAATGCCGTCTCTACTGCTACTTTTTCCCAATAAAGTCTCGAAAAAACGATAAACTCGTACGGTGGTTTCGCTGCGTCATCGCTTTCTCGAGTAACTTGAAATCTGCACTCCTGTGTTGGTTTTTGGAATACATTTGTCAGAGCATAGTGCAATAGGGCTAAAAAAAGCTTTAGGATGGACTTTACTGAAGTCTTCAGCGGTGTGACGTCATACAACGAGATCGTTGTCTTCTCAGACGTGGTGGATCCGCGTATCCTTGAGGCTCTGGAACACCCGACGCTTGAGGGGAACTTGGGATTCTTCCGAAATCTCCGTGCTTTTTCGCTGGGTGGCGGGAAAATCGGTAATTTCGATAATAGGACGCCAATGCTTTCACGGTTAATTCAGAATCTGTGCAAATGGTGATTTTTCGGGTTTCTTTGTAGAAGACCTTGAAGTGCGTAAGGCGTAAAAGGTAACACGATATTTACATACTGCTATATTAGCTGGGCCTGGGCAACCCAATAATCGTTCAGGGCCGCAAGTTTGAGATGTCTGGTGTAAACGATTTCATTATGTTTGGTTTTAAGAAAGTAATAAGAACTTTGTCTCCAAGTTACGCATGTGATACTTTTCAAATTGATGAATTTCTTATCCCTTTTCTTAAAATTAAATAATTTTTATAAGGAATCTGAGAACAGTTGATTACTTCCTTGTATACAAAATCTCGAAACTGCATTGTTTCAATATGAAAAACTAATTTATAAAAAGGATAAAGCATTTTTCTGCAAGAAGATTGCGATATGACCTATTCGACTGACTCTGAAGTCCGAGTCTTTCTAAACACCATTTTGCCTTAATTAATTTTATCAAATAACTTGTAAAACAATCTTTGAGAGTTTCACATTTAAGGAAAATACTCAGTTTTGAAGACATTAAAGCGTATTTATCATTATATAATGATTTAGGTTTTAACGCTCTAACCGATTTCTTCTGATTTTGTGGAATAAAAGATAAACAATACCCAATGTTGGTATATTTTACCGATTTAATTTATCACATTCATATTGCTTTATTCAAAAAAACTTCCTGTAAAAATCCACGAGGGATAATACTTTCGTGTATTTTCTGCGGAAAATTTCAGAACAATACTGAATTTAGCTATCGAGGGCAAATTTTGAGTTAGGTGTTTGATGCTCAATCAAATATATTTTTTTTCTTTCAATGCAGCGGCATTTTGTCTCGTGAGCATTCGCTTTCTTGTTATTTACAACGATTTTCTGGATACTTTAATATGGGATCACTACATCGGTGAGCCAGTATTGCTTCCTTTGAGGGGGATGACACGGAAACGGCCAACTATTATTCGGGCTTTCAACCCAAGTGCACTGCATGGCTGTTCAGAACGCTAAGCACTACACGAAGTGGGCGGCAATTTAAATATCAAATATTATAAATGAATCAGTCAAATTATTTAAATTTTTGTTTGAACTTTTTACTTCTTGATCAAAGTGAGCCAATCCTTTGTAAATTGTATTTATTTCTTTATCTGAAAAATTTAATCTGTAAATATTTTAGTAACTGTTAAGGCTGCTATGTACTAAGAAAAAAAATCATATTTCCTTTTCCCTCTTCTTGCAGACTTTTGTGGTGGGAGGAGTCCAGTGGACAGTTCGAGAATTCCATCCCCCTTAGGATTGACATTTTGAGGGATTGTAATGGCTCTCTCTATGGTGGTTAAGCGCTGCCCCCAAATTTTTTATTAAAAATATATTTTTGTCAACTATTCACAGGTACATAAATGCTGATAATCAAATAAAATTGGTATTGTCAGATAGCCTGAATTTTTCTGCAAAGCGCTACAGGATTCATTTTATAAATTTCGTCCACCGAAGGAATTTATGAGCGTTTAAAACACACTATACCAGCTTTTTCCCCGATTAATTTAAATTTTAAATTTTAATTGCATTTTTTAAAATGAAAAATGTACACAAATGTAAAATTTCTTTCTCTGCCGGAGTACAATTAAAAAAAAATCTTTGAATCCAAGTCGGCAATCCGTGGACAAATTTTCTCCATAGGTTAACATTGAGGTGAGCGAATCCAATGGGGTTAGTACATAGCAACCTTAAGTTGTTTACTTCGAAAATACAAGACTTTATTCATAGAGCATATGATTTCTTAAAATAAACCCCTGTATTCCTCAAATAATTAGTCTGGAGGGCAGAAATTTTATATCCACTATATCCTTTTCTGAAAATATGGCAGAGTTGAAAATTTCTTACCCTATTTGTCAGAAGTGTAATCTCATGGACGTTTCAAAAGTAATTAACATTATAATATCTACACAAAGTCGTAAGATATATGACACATTTTGACAGTCTTGCGACGATAGCGCAGTGAACTATGACTGTTACTTTGTGTTTTCTATCCTGTAATATTTTTATCATTTGTCGTCCTCCCTGATTTATCAAGTCCTCGCCTTTTTATCAAGTCCTCGCTGAAAAATGACTTACAGAACAAAGGTATACACTTGTCGTTGGTACTAGTTATTTGAGTAAAAACAGAATGTTACAATAAGACTTTGCTTTAAATGGGAGAAAGGAGGTTTTTTTTAGATGTTCATAGAAATTAAAGATAAATTAATTCGAAATACAATATGAAATAATTAATTTTCTCGGCACATTTTGTGCAGTCTCAAATTTCGGTCTCATTTTTATTTTATTTTTTAAATTTTTTGGAATGCGGAAGACATTAAATCATAACAGTTAACGAGTTAAAAATTTCACTTAATTGTCTTATGCAAAATAAGTTTTCAAATTCCTTCAATGTTTCTTTGAATAGCTTTAATTATTTTAGTTTTATGGCTGTAATGGGAGAACACTTGTCGTTGGTACTAGTTATTTGAGTAAAAACATAATGTGACAATAACATTTTGCTTTAAATGGGAGAAAAGAGGTTTATTTTATATGCACATGGAAATTAAAGATAGATTGATTTGAAGTACAATATGAAAAACATTAATTTTTCTAGATGCATTTTTTGAAGTCTCAAATTTTGGTCTTGTTTTTAATTATTTATTTTATGGAATGTCGAAGACATTAAATCATAACAGTTAACTAGCTGCTATTTTCACTAAATTGCCATATGCAAAATAAATTTTCAAATTCCTTCAATGTTTGTTTGAATAGATTCAATTATTTTGGTTTGATGGCTGTAATGGAAGAACATGTTTTCGAAAGAACGCTATATTGAATTACTATCGATCGATAGAGCTTTAAATACTCACTAAATTTTGAATAACGCACCAAAACTATTGAAATAAATCAGGAATTGGATGAACCTTAAAATATTTTCTGTAAATTACGAAATGTTAAACGATTTATTCACGGAATTCGATTGTGAATTCAGCTTTCTTACTCTGGAGCAGAGTATGAGAACGCCTACACATTAAATCAAGGTAGACTTTTTATGAGGAGATCACTGAAGTGACATTGGAAGCCAAGGATTGTGAATGAATGTCGACTTTCAGGCATTCATTTATAATCCCACGTTTGAAAATTTCGCCCCACAAACCATTCCGGCAGGGATTTATACCAAGCGTAAGGATCTGAAATTCCTTTCGGACTCAGCTGGATTGCTATTATCCTGTCTAGACTGACTGTGTAGGCGTCCTTCTACACGTTCTAATACAATGCTCTTAAAAAAAACACTAAATTTGCTTTCAAAATTCGCCATTGATATTTAATTTTTAGTTATTTATTGGAAATAAATTGGTTTTTTTCTGATACCTCTTTTTCTACATACCATGAAGTCATTACGTACTTCAAACACTGAACACTTCATTACCTGTGCCTCAAACATAAGAAAAAGATTAGAAAGAAACAAATATTTTAAGAAAATGTTGACTTAATGATATAAAAAAATGGTGTTGAAAACACTTTTTCAAGAACATTTAACTCTTTGAGGGGTGCCATTTGCATAGTGCAAACGCCAAATTCTAGTCTTTTTTCCCCTTGCATTCAATGTATTCCAGTTAAATGAGCTGAAAAATGGTTAGTACTGCCATCTGTTATCAGTTTAAAGAAGTAAAAACATTTTGCAACCTATAATTGGAAATTTTTTCAAGATTTTTTAGGTTAAAAATAATCGGGAAAAAAATCTGCACCCTGCAAACGGTGGAGATTGTTGCCCTTAAAAGGGTTAATGATGATTTTCCATTCCTAAAATTAGTTCTTTTTTACTCTTCCCATCTACAGAAAATTTAATATTCAAACACAAATGGTATTCGCAGATATCCTGAACTTTTCTGCGTATTTCGACATTTTTCTTTTTCTAGGTTTCACCAATTAAAAGAAGTCATTTGCGTTTAAAACCCAAGATACCGCATATTTCCCGAATAATTTAAATATAAAAATAATATGCATAACTTTTTTTGATAACCAGGGTCTATAAATAGAGGATAAGTTAGCTAAGTGTTAATCTTAATACTTCGTTTTACAATCTTTCTTCGTAGTAAAACGTAGTTTCTACTTGAGCCTAATATCATTTAATTTCTTTCATGTCACTTCCAATTTCTTCCTGGATTTATAATTATATGGAGGATTCTCATGGAAGGAATATTGTATCTTATTTATTTGGTAACGCATATGTTGTTGTTGTCGTGTCTACGGAATGTGCAGAAGAAAAGTCTTAATTAGGACAAAAAGCCCGGATAACAGAGGCTGCCAGATCAGTTGCCTGTGTGCTGTAGAAGAGTTATTATTGCGACAAAACAACATTGAAAAGGGCAACCACAATGACTAGACAATCAAAGATATTTTCTGAAGAAAGCTGTGTTTGGGGGCAATTTGAAGAAGCCATTGTTCTTGGACTATTGTAGAAGCTATTGTTCTTGGACTATAGTGAAGCAATTGTTCTTGGACAGTTAAATTACGAAATTAGTGGTATCTTTAGGGGCTGGTAACTCATATGCTAAATCATACATATTGACTATGCAAATCTGTTATCCCACATAAATTTTTTCCTTAATCATGGCGGGATACTTGTGTGCTTATGGCATTACTTTGTTTTGTTGTGATAAAAAGTTGTAAATGGACGAGCTTAAAATACATTTAAATATTCGACCCCAGTGAGTGAAATGGACAAATTTACGACGTTTCTCAGAATTCCTATCGACAAAAATATGTAGAGTTGTATTCAACACATTTTTTCAGTCTAAAATTTAATCGAGCATAAATAAATGTGATTTGACTTCAAATTCCATGAATAAAATTTTACTGAATTTGCAACAGAATTTAGCACCTTGACGATATTTTTTACAGTTTTCAAAAAGAAAAATTTGTGTACATATAAGTGAAATTTTATTAATGTAACTATTAAGTTCCCATTTTCATTGTCGTATTTATTCAATAAATCTCAATTCCAAATCCCTGGGCACGGCGTGAGCCATATAAAAAATCTTTTATTGCAACCTTCTTGCGAACGGAGTGTTATTTTAGTTTGTTTTCCTGAGTTAACATCTGGGATCGTCTGAGAAAGACCGGAAATAAAAGGTGCTCAACCTCGATAGCGTTCTTTATGGAAGATCGTAAAAAATTGTTTTCGAAACATTTTCTGAAAGAAATAAGTTTTTCATAGGAAATAATTGAACATTTGGAATGGATTGTTTTTGCTGCCTATCTCAAATATCCCATTATTGAATTCTCTTTTCTATTTAAACTGAAAGATAATTTTTAAATTTATATGAAGTCTTTTTTTTAAATTGCAAAGCTTCTTGATTTTCTAGACTTTTTTTCTCATTACTTAGTAGGGTTGTTTGCTCCAAATCGTAAATACAAAGGAAAGACTTTTAAATCGTAGAAATAAGAGAATTTTTGGTAATTAAAAACCACAACTAATTCTTTACATTTGCATATCTTAGGTTAGTATCGAGTAAGTTAAAATAATAGATAATTTGGTGCTGTTTTCCTATCTAAGTACTGTATTTAAAAAGAAATACACTGACGTTTATTTTACATCGCTATTTTGAAACCCAAAGTAAAAATTCTCAATTTTACAAACTTAAATCCCCCCCCCCCTCCTCACACTAAAAAATCCAAACAGCAAAGTAATATTAAATATAATCAGTCCTTTTCTAAAAACATCTGTTATATATAGAGGTAATAACACATGGTATTTTACATCATAACATTTTGATAGCATGAGAAGGTTTAATATTTCTGATGTACTTACATCATCATGTCAGAATATATCTCAAGGTTTCTAAAAGAAAAATTTCTACTTTCTTATGTGGTTCCTTTAAGAAGTATACGAGGTGATGTAATTTCAATGACATGATTTTTAGGAAGCTGGAGAAATGCATATCACATCCTATTTACTGGATATGATGTCCCAACATTCATTCTGTTATAGAAATATCAAAACAAGACATTGCTTTTAAAATAAATTTTTGAATTACGTTAGGACAGGAGTTCCCAAACTTATCCAAGTCGGGGCACACTTAAGAGAATTACCATTTTTTCACGGTACCTCGTCATATAATATCTATTTGTGGTATATTGTTACTACATATATTATGTATAATATATATATTTCATATTTGTACGACTGTGAAGAAGAAATTACAGAAGTAAGTGGTAAGTACATTAATAAATTAATACAACTAAATGTTTAAAATTAAGGGAAGTACTTTAATTGTTATTAATAGGAAAACATATTAATAAAATTAGTAATAAAATTTCCTTCCAAATGCTCTTGTTATATGTGTGTTTAGTTTTAGTGAGACGGGTTTTTACGAAAAATAGCTATACAGCTTTCTTAGAACTCGACATGTACAGTAGGGTGGTTTGAAAAAATCGATTTTTTTATTTCGGAATCGCGTTACCTCTCAAAAGTTGTAGTTTGGTATCCTTAATTGGGGAAAATTAAAAATAAAATTCTAAGTTGACATCTTCAGTTCGCGCATGAGGCTGAAAGTTTGAAAAAATATGTTAAAAATTGAAAATTAAAAAAATTAATAAAATTAGTTTTTCTGTAATTTTTTATAATGCAACAGCCATAAATTGTTAGTATATAGCGTAGTTTCAATCTAAAAAAATTATAACTTGTAGATGATATATTCTGTTCGCGCATGAGGCTTAAAATTTGAAAAAAATGTCAAAAAATGTCAAAAATGTAATGCATTTTGCGTGTTCATGTGGTAAGAAGCCTATCTGTTGTAAATGTAAAGTAATTATGGATTGTAAATGTGATAAAGGAAATAAGATCCCTATTATTGTGAGAGAGTTTTTGTACGTCCAGCAAAATGGCCGTTTAAAATTTATTGGCACTTTGGATAGAGTAGAGACTAATAATATCGCAAAAAGAAATAACAGAATGCAAAGTGAAAAGAAAAACGAGATTGCTGAACCTGATATTAAAGCTAGCAAAAGATATACTCTTATAAAGTCTGCCCAAAATAGCCAGTTTGAGAGTCACGAAGCAAAATGTGACAGTTTGCCGTCAACATCGCAAATGCGAATTAAGCTTCCTGCAACAGCATTAATAAGCTATAGATATAGGATATCCGAGAGAGCCACTGCTGCTATTGCTTCCTGTGTTTTGCAAGATGTAGGTATGATAAATTAAGGACATATGTCTCTAGTAATAGATAAGAGTAAGATCAGACGAGAAAAACATAAAATTCGATACTCTTCACAATCAGATTCTCCAAATGTAGAGTTACATGGACTGTATTATGACGGGAGAAAATATAGCACTTATTATCAGGAAAAGAATGGTAACAAAATGTATCGCAGACTAAAGAAAGAGGAGCACATCAGTTTGGTTCAAGAGCCTGGTGGAAAGTATCTGGGACATTTCACACCTCCAAGGGCCACTGGAAGTGAAATAGCTAATAACATCTTTTGCTATTTAGAAAACAATAACTTTGATTATGTTAAGCTTGTTGCAATTGGATGTGACGGAACAGCGACTAACACAAGATGGAAAAACGGTGTTACTCGTAACCTTGAGCTTAAACTTGGTCATCCTTTACAATGGTTTATATGTTTATTACATTTCAACGAACTTCCTTTCAGACATTTGTTTGAAAGTGTAGATGGTGATACTACAGGACCCACAAGTTTCTCAGGACAAATTGGCAAGTTGACTGACTGTGAAAAACTCCCTGTTGCTAATTTTGAAACGATTAATAGTGAGGAGATAAATGTGACCAAAACTGACTTAGGCAACGACCAACAGTATTTACTTAATAAATTATCTAACAGTCAAGACAGGAGAGTGTGCGCTAGATCTCGCTGTGAAAGATCCTGGTCCTCTTAGTAACTCTAGGTGGTTACTTTGCGCAAATAGGATCTTAAGACTATATATTTCTGAAGTAAAACCTTCTGGCGAAATTAAACTGCTGGTCAGCTATATTATGAAGATATACGCTCCAGTATGGTTTGGAATTAAAATGCATCCCTCTGTAAAGTTTGGAGCAGTTCACGTGTTTAAATTAGTACAGAAGACAAGACAGCTTCCCAACAGGGTACGTAAAATAATTAATCCTGTCATTCAGAGGAATGCGTATTTTTGTCATCCCGAAAATCTTTTAATTTCAATGGTACTAGATGAGAGAGTGCACGTAAGACAGCTAGCTTTTCGAAAATTGCTAAAAGCAAGAAAACAAGAACCAAAAGGGAAATCGGTGCGAACTTTTCACCTACCGACCATCAATTTTGCAGCTTCAAATTACATTGAACTTATTGATTGGTCCAAGTGAAAGCTTACATCTCCTCCAATAATGAGCAATGTGTCAACGCAAAGCCTAGAAGAACTTATTAATACTAATGTTCTCCCAGAGTTCGAGCTAATTAAATTTCCTTGCCACACGCAAAGTGTCGAAAGAATTGTAAAGCTCGTAACAGAATCTTGTACTTAAGTATGTGGAGAAGAGAACAGGGATGGTTTCATAAGGACAAGTTTGCTCTCAAGGTCAACTATGCCATCATTTGACTATAAATCTCAATTTAAAACAATGCCCAACACATCTGAGGAATCTTAAAAACACAAAAAATAGGTAAAATGTATAAATCATTCTGTAATTAGCTATGACATGCAAAGTTATTATATACATATAAATGTGTAACTATACTTGTACGTATAATACTGTAATAAAATGTTATATTCAACAAATTTAGAATTTTTAAAATACTTTTGAAACGTAAATATGTCATGTATGTATTATTGCATATTAAACACGTAAATTTCAAATTTTAGGCGCTTTTAGCCCAATTTAAGGCGTATGCGCGAACTAAAGATATTATGTAAAAGCTATAAAATATTTTTTTAGGTTCAAACTACGCTATATACTGACAATTTATGGCTGTTGCATTATACAAAATTAGAAAAAAACTAATTTTGTTATTTTTTAAAAATTTCAATTTTTAACATATTTTTTCAAACTTTCAGCCTCATGCGCGAACTGAAGATGTCAACTTAGAATTTTTTTTTATATTTTTCCCCAATTGAGGATACCAAACTACAACTTTTGAGAGGTAACGCGATTCCGAAATAAAAAAATCGATTTTCCGAACCACCCTAATTTACAGCGACCACTAATGTTTACTCCACACCAACGGCGACAGAGACGGAAATCATGTATCTTACTTGTTGCGTATGCGAATTACAAACAAATTTTCACTCTCCCGGTTCGTCTCTGGTCTAAGCGGTTTCAAGTTGGAAAAAGTTCAACTTTTGTCTCTGCCGCCATGCTTGACAGCCAATCAGAATAGAAAGAGAAGAAAGCCATTCAGAATACATAGATTATGCGCATGCGCAAATTAATTGCCTCTTATCCCCCGTCTCCTAGTGGTGTGAAGGCTTTTATGGCCACAACAATATTTTTGGTTTAATATTCTTCGTATCTGATACTGTAAGTGATGTGGCCAGTGTTTATAAGTACTGTGATTGTGACTTGAAACAGAGTTCTGATTATGAGTAAATTTCTTTATTATCTGGCACTGCAATAAAGTAGTTATTGATATCAATTTCCTGAGCCTAGAGTCGACTCTTATGGCAACGCATTCGAATACCACATAGGATATCAACTAAATTGAAAAATGGAATATTCGAGGGAATAAATTCACTAATATTCTGCAATTTATACGTAATATCATAGTTCACCATTTGTGATATTCGGATGAAAAGCGCATCTGAAGAATGAAGGGTTGAATCTTCGGAAAACTAGTAACATATTTTATTTATTTAAATTTAAATTGACATGTACGAAATTTTTATTGGTTCACCAAAAGTACAATTTTCTTCTCTCTTTGCACGACATAACGACAGAGCGTTTATGGTTTTCACTTTTTCACGGTGTAGTTTTCAGGGTTGGTATGATATTTAATTGCCATTAAATAAGGTGGGTGAGTATTTGCCATTTTACACGCGATAATAGATTCAAACTTACCTGGTCTGATGCAGGACCACCCACAAAGTCCGTCACAGAGGCACCTCTTCTTGGCACTGATGCAGTCCGCATCTGAACCGCACTTCCTTAGGCATTGCCTTCCCCTAGCTGCAGCCTCTTCCCTGTTTCTAGGGCATCCCTCCGGGTCTACAGGAAGTAGGGGATCGACGTCATACTCCGGAATGGGTGGTTCTGGAATGAAAAACAAACTTAATTTCCGTGTTTAATCTCTTACGAGTACGACATATTGAAGGGAGAAGAGAACTCAAGAATTGTCGTTTAGTTAATACAAAATCTCACACATATTAATCGCAAGATTTTTCAGTCAGAGTTTTTTGTTAAATCACGGGAAAAACACCCACTCTATTTCATCAACCAATGTTGAATCTATACGAAAACCTACATGTTCTCTCTACAGTGTTTGCCAGCTTTTCTGAGAATCCCGCCACATTTGCTTAAAATCCATAATTAATAAAGAAACTCGAAAAAATAAAATCCCCAGTGACTGCCCAAACTTTTATGACCTCCATTGATAATTGCAACCCAGATGTATGAAACGTTGGACTTATGATGCAATTCTTGGTAATATTTTGAAATCTTACTCCCATTTTTACAAAGTAATCGATACTTTGATTAAAATTAAATAGGAATTGAATTCGTCTGATATCAGTCAAATATTACTCTCGACTCTCTCGTGATAAACAGATCTATAAATCTATATTTCTGAATAGATCTTCTTAAACCCCGTTGATTAGGGCAGTAGAAACTTTTGTCTAACGTCTAGGACGTTACGAAGATTACGTACTAGATATACAATAGTTCACTTTATGGTATCTTACTATATATTATATTTTTCTATTCTTGTAAAAGAATACCTAAAATTTCCGGTTGTGTTCATTTGACATAAAATGTTCCTCAATATCGACTCTTTATTGGATCATTATCCTTAGATTATAGACATACATATTATTAAGAGTATTTAAGTATAAAATGTTATAAGAACGAGGGTTAGCTTGCATGATCTGTTTATGAAACTGCAAGAGAAAAGCATTACTATCATCAGTAACTTTCTGCAATACATAACATGTACACTGTAGCGTGGATTTTATCGCTACAGTTAATGTGCAGTAATTTTATCTTAATTCATACTTAAAATTAATTAATAACTTGTTAAAATCTAACTCTGTCAGGGTAGGTATTTTATCTTAGCAGTAGCAGGTGTTTTCTTTAGTCCTGATCTTTTGAATTCAAGGTGGTCTTCATTTTAACGATGTCTTGCCCTTTCATGCACACCTGTGCGTAAGTTGAATCGGCATGACATTGTTAAAATAATCCATTACGGTTCTTTCCCAGGGCTACTTTTAAATTTACGGTTTCCTATGTCGTGCTAACAATCAGCGTACGATATGGGAACCTCCTTTCCTGCACTGTGTTTTTCTTTTACGTGACGCCCATAGTGACGTCCGTCTGTTCTTTTTCTATGCGTATTGAGTTTCACCTAAGTGTGGCAATATCGTATGTATTCGTGCAGCTTTTGAGACACAACCGCGTTGGCGCGAAATCGCCAGATGTCATAAGTCGCCAGGTGTCACCTGCACAGCCAATGAGCGTGCCTCATGTTCCCGCGTCTTCACGTCATTGGTACACGTCTACCAGTTTTCGCCGTTACTCGCCCTTTTACTTAATGCGCTGCTTCTTTCTACCTTTCGTAGGCTTCAGCGCTTGGCGAGGTTTAGTTCACGTTTTCTCTGGCAACCCTCGCTCCCTCTTTTGCTCGACTCGAAAGAAATTAGATACTGATATGATTCGAACTTGTTACTGTAGTTAGTTGTGAGTTTTCAGAAAAACTCATCCAGCAAGGCCATGCTTTTGCCTAATATATATTTCTTTGCAAAGTACTTGTCTATGGTATTGGTTTAAAATTCACCTCTGAAATGTTTGTATTAGTTATGATATGACTACGTAGCATTATATCAAAATAAAAAATCGAGTCGACTCAACAACGTGTCATGTAATCAGTTCTTTTAATAATAATATTACCGGGTAAGTCAGTTACCAGGAGAAACAACGATCCTGAGAGTATTCAACGCTTCTTTACAAAAACTTCACTGTACGATTCTACTTGGAGCATCTACAACATTTCGAGAGATGCAGCTATATTGATGTCCTGTCTCCCGGCCAATTCATCACAGAACTATTCGCCTTAGAAATTCCGCCAGCATCACGTGCCGCCTTAAACTTTTTTATTCCTTCATCACAATCTCCTCTACAAACTATAGAACCATCCAGTCTCGAACTTTTCCCCACGACAGAATAGAGCAAGTTTTATCACAGAACTTTTGCCATCACCAATTCCCCTTCACAGATTTGGTGCCGTGACCAGGATTCGAACCTGGGTTATTGCGGACACAACGCAATGTACTAACCACTATACGATCACGGCCAAACGCAAGGAATCAATGTTAGACGAACTGTCACCTTTTTCAGCAGCACGTCCCACAGACGTGAGAAGTCAATCTTTCGTGAACAAAAAACTTCGCTTATCCTTTAAAAACGAAGACAAAATTCTGGTTAATGCTACAACAGTTTGGAGCCTCCATAAAATATCCACAATTGAGGCCCTTCGAAGAACTAGCCAGCGCCATATTCTAGTGTCAAAAAGCAGGGTAAATTGTGCAGCAAGTACTTTCAAGCTTCATTTCAATAACAGATAAATGTGAAACGACAGTCGGATGAGTTTACATGCAAGTCGCAATGGCTTTATGGTAGTACCTTTTCTTTCTATTTCTACTTCTCAATGGGGATAGTTGATTAATAAATTGTAATTTTCAAAATGGAAATTAAGCGGGAGGAAATTATTGAAGGGTTCTCCTTTGTTGCCATTGCGATTGTCATAGATTTCACAATTTGGCCCAGAACGGAATTTCAACCTAGAAAATAGCGTTTTCTTGGCAGAAGTTTACGTTTTAACAAATTCAGCTCGATGGGCAACCAAACAGAGCAAAATCTTTGATATCCTAATGAACCGTTCATCATCGATATTAACCCTTAATTCACCCTTTTCTCCATATTATTAGCCCTCAAAAGAAATAAATGATGTAGGGAGAAATGACACATTCACGTTATTTGCTCTGTTCGCTTCGAACAGAACCTGTAACTGTTTAGAAATTTTGGATGTTGTTTTCAATATATATTTCTGTTACTTGTTATACACTATCTACCAATAAGTATTAGGACACCCATGAAAATGACGATGTCTGTGGTCTTGATATACGTCACGCCCTCCGCCGTTAAATATCGTGTAGGAAACAACATTGGCATAAGTCGCATATAAGATGCCACGAAGTGCAGAGGTATCTGATTTTGAGAAAGGTGTAATCGTCCAGTATAACAAAAATGGCCGATTCTTAAGGGACATTTCTAGTGAGCTGAATTTTCCAAAAGTGAGCTGAATTTTCCACACAGTGGTCTGTGGGATTCTGAATAGGAAGGTGAGCGGCGAATGTCGGAATCTGCCCCGATTCGGCAGGCCCACGAAACTGGTAGACAAAGACCGACGGGTGCTGCCCAAAGAAATTCGGAAGAACCACACCCAACTGATACCCCATATACTCCAGGAATTTCAACAAGCATCCGAGCGTGTTGTTTTGATGAATACCATCCATGAGGAAGCACATGGTTTTCATGGTCGTGCAGCCACCCATAAGCCTTTGTTTAAAAGTCCAACCGCGATGCTCAGTTAATGTGGTGCAAAGCATTTCGAAAGTGGACCCTAGATCAGTGGAAACGGGTTCTCTGGAGCGACGAATCAAGGTATACCCTCTATTGTTGGGATGGTAGGATCTGGGTCTGACGTCTTCCTGGCGAACGCCTCCTGCCAGAATGCATTGTGCTCACAGTTATGTTCGGCGGAGGTGGAATTATGGTCTGAGGGTGTTTCTCTTGGTATGTACTGGGACCCTTGGTCCCAATTCATGGTAAGCTCAACGCCGACGCCTACTGCACTATTTTGGATGACATGTGCCTCCAACATAGTGGCAGTTTTAAGGGTTGGACCCATGTTACTCCCAGGATGCCAACTGTCATGTCAACGCCAACTGTCATGTAGCGAGGTCCACCATGGATTGGTATGGTGACAATGGGGTGAACCGAATGGACTGGCCTACCCAGAGCCCAGATTTGAACCCTATCGAGAATTTCTGCGACGCGTTGGATAGGCGAATTAAGGGGTCCAAAATCGATGAAGGAACTTACACGTGTTATCCAAGCCGAGTGGAAGAAATTACTACTAGCCGTCATAGAAGGACTTGTGGAAAGCATGCCCCGGAGGGTTCAGGCTGTAATTGCCTCTCGTGGAGGCTCTACCAAGTATTGAATATGAATAAATTTCATTTTTATTTTCTATCACAAATGTCCAAATACTTATTGGTAGATAATGTATTAAGTATAATTTCGTTAAGGTATTGACAAATAATATATTTTCAATAAATGCAAACTAATAGAAGTTCGGCAGTTGTTCAATTAATCCAAACTGAAGAAATTAGGAATCAAATGTTTGTTTATATAGCTTAGAAAAAAATAAAAAATTAAATGCATCATATCAAAATTTAGGGAAAATATATAACTTATATAGTTTTCTGCAGCATATAGATAATGAGCAAAATTTATGAATGCAGCACATCTCAATTCTGCAATTTTAAATACGCCTTTGATTTTTTTATTATTGCTGTGATACTTAAACAACATGAAAACTGTGTTTCTATATCTGTATAAGTCAATATTTTTGAATCATCTTTAAAAGTTAAATAATGTTAACGAGTTACGTACGCCTTTACCTTTTACTGTTCCCCCTTTCAACTTATTGCACATCGTAATTCCCTGATGATATGCATCCATTATTATTAATACATGTACCAATGAATCCATGGTTATGAAATGGATAAATTTACTTTAAAAGTGAAATTGAGTGAATACGTTTCAGCTCAAATAAATTCCTGCAATTTTAGGGAATACATTTAATTTCCAAACGTGACAAGATCCTGATAGGTTTAAAAGATTTAGCGATTCCCTTGAAATATCAAAGAGGATTATAATCATAATAAATATGACTCAAGGAAATTTTCCACGCTTGAAAGAAATATATTACTAAAAAATAAACTTATTGCGCTTAATTTAAATATAACTGTAAAAGTACAAAAATTCCTAAAAATGTCAAAGCAGTCAGTTAATCCTTTCATTAACTGCACACAAAATATATTTTTTAACATACTTTAAAATATATTTTCTGTCTTTGAAAGGATATAAATTTAATATTTTATTTAAAATATTATCTATTTCATTATATTATATAAACGATTCTGAATAATGTTGTACGAAAGACTCAGAAATAGTTATAGTGAATATTAAAATTGATTGCACAAGGAATAAAATTTTTACGCAATCTTGGCAGCTGCAGAATATCGCAAAAGAATATTTCCTCAGTAATAGTATATTTATTATATAAAGGAAAATGAAATTGTGAGACTATATTTTGTGTACTCAGAGTGAGTAAATAAAAAGAAAATAATTATTTTGAGTCAAGATATAAAATCATTGTAGAAAAATAAAACTGTCTCGAAAATTTAAATTGTTTTTCTGAGATAACTCAGTTTACGCCTTTAAAAATAATATGCTGATTTTCAGTGAAATAGTGATATATTTTGAAGAGACTTCTGGGACTGCTATAAATTGTAGACTGAGCTATTATTTCTGAATGAAGAAAATTAGAGATAAACTTTACTACTTTTATATGTATTTAATATTATCAGTTTTATTCAGTCGCTTTTTTAAATAAATTAGTTACATGTGCATTATTTTGATGTATATCTCGTATAATAACCTGCTACTGCAGTTTATTATATTAGTTTGAGGGAAGTAACTGGTGGATGGTGGTTTCATTTAACCTTCCAACAGTCGCGCTCTCTATTCCAACGTTAAAGGTCGCATATATTTCCCAGATACGTTATTGTGAAACATTAATTTTTAAGGGTTTAAATAGTGAAATTACGTCGGAATTAGTTAATAAGTACGATTTATTTAAACAAATGTTATTTAAGTTACAAGATTTTTCCTTTATTTAAAGAAATAGAAACAGCGTAAATATAAATCATGAAAATAATGTAAAACTACCAAACAATTGTTGTAATGACGTGAAAGTAAAATAAGATTCGAGAAATTAAGCTGACTACCGCGATTAGCGTATAATGCAGGAAAAGACTACTAACAATCGCCATGAAAATAAAATAAATGAAATTGTGGATAACCCTACTGAACTATTTACATTTGTAATATAAAGGTATAAACATAATATAAATGAAAAATAATTTGAACTTAGATATAAAAAGGAAGAAATTAGACTTTATAGGCATTGAATCGCAGCGTTGCAGCCTGGTCAAATGAGTTATCAGTGTTCCAAACATATAAATTTCTTGCAAATCTCACAGCTTAACCTCGTGATCCAAGTGCTCTTGTCTTTTTGGCAGGGCTTGCATCTTTTTTCCCCTGATATCTCTTCTTCCACTTCTTCAACGCCTAGTTCTGCTTTACATTTCAATACTACCAAAATATAATATAATTTTTTAATATATTGGGAAATATAATTTTTTGACCGCTTTGCAGAGAGGTAGGTGCCCTTCGGTCAATGTTTTCTTTCACAAGGACACACTGAAAGCAATTAGACTCACACGTTACAATCTTAATGTGTAACAATAAAGGTTTCTTATAAAAAAATAGATATAAAGAAAACTTACACGAACAGTTCCGCGTATATCTAAAACACAAATGGCGGATATTCGACACCCTATTAACGACTCAAAATTCAGACGATGACTGAAAGTAGGTCAAAGTGTGCAGGTAGAATAGCCAAGTGCTAGCGTTCGTAGCGCTCTCTGGTCTAAAGATATGAAACCGAATTCAACCCGAGCGTATCTCATACGTACGCGCGACTGCTGGAAGTATGGGTTTCTTCAGTTAGCATTGCAGTCCCTAGTATACAGAAAATGTAATCCATAACTCAGCTTGAATTTGGCGTTAAGATGTAATAGTGGGTGTCATAGGACTCTTGAAGAGTTTTTTCATTTTTTTTCACTGCTACTCTTCGGGAATTTTCACGATTCCAACTATCCAAAACCGAAAGTTGCCAGCAATCACCACTTCTTCAAACTATTAATCTACGTTTATGAAAGCCTTATCTATAAAGTACTCTATAATGTTCTTATGAAAGTAGATAAATAATTTGACGCAGTAGTAATTGTTGTAGATTTCTAGTCTTCGATATTGGGAATTGTGAAAAATCATAAAGAGGAGCAGCGAAAAAATAAATAATAATTGAACTCTTCAAGTGGTTTATGTCTCTCACTTTCATATTTTAACACCGAATTCAAACTAGGGAATGAAGCGTATTTCCTGTCGCCAATCACTTCAGTTCCAGATGGAGTTATCCATCGCGGTTAAAATTAATAAACGTTTAGCGCTTAGTGGAACGTAAATAAATCGAAACAAAATTATTATTTACTCGGTTTGTCATTTTCTTTGAAACTAGGGTAGATCAGATAAAAGTTGGGTACATGGAAAGTTTACTAAAAAAATAGGTAATTGTAAAATAGGTAATTGTGAAATAGGAACAACAGGCTAGCACCGGAATTATATTTAAAGATATTTTGAATAACTCTACTCTCTGTTATTTGTGCTTAATAAGACATTTAATAATGCAAGTGTTAGAAAATCGTATAAAAGCTTGCATTCGGGAGAACTTACAAGGAAAGACATCATGCACAAAAATAGATTAATTATTGCGAAGAAAATTTTTCTTTACCTACTTTCTACATCATTCTACATGCGCATTTCCTGTCATGAACTGAAAATAATCATTTGCGAAATCCCCTTCCATTATGAAAACTTGTATTGAATAAAGATTATTCATGCGAAGAAACTTTTAAATGTTTCTCCACATTCCACCACAGCAGATCATGGCAGAAATGTAGTCACCGTTTCCATTGATTTCCAATACCATTTCTCTATATTCTTGTTGAACATTTTGTGCACAACGAAAATGTTGAGCTTGCAGAAAATGTCAGAACATTAGAGAGAGCTCGATTGAGGTTGAAAGTGAAATAGATGAGGCTTGAAATTTTTTATCCGCCATTTTTATGGGCGATAAAACTCCACGTTAGGTTACTAATAGTAAACACTGGCAGAGTTTAAAGTGCGTTTGGAAATATATCTGAATTTTTTACTGGTGCTAGTGACATCTGTTCCCTTTAAAAGGGCCATAAAAGCTTTTTTTAAGCAGTATGTTGCTACGGTTTGCTGATATTTTTTAGTTTTTTTTTAAGGCTCTGATTACAGAAGATTCTAAAGATCAGTGTATTTTAATGGATTCTAAGTACTGTTTATAGATCCATGTTGCTGATTGTTTAATAATATTTTAATTCAGTACTTTCAATTAGTCAATTTTTAATGCGCTTTATTTAGGTCAACGCAGATATTCCGATAATGATTTTCGAAATTTTAAATTTTTTCTCAAATGTTATTTCTTAATGATGAAAAAATATATGGATATTTTAATTTTGCTGATATGTTTTACCCATAAAAATTAACTATAAATGAGCCATCTCATAAAACATTACACTAAAAAAACATAATTATGTTTAATGTTAGATAACAACTACTTATCCAGTAAAAGAAATATAGTTCGTAGGAAAATTGCGCTGTTAGCCGAGAAGTTTTATAGTTATAAACATGTGCATCGGATGATACTTACACGTACTTGTAAGTGTTATTAAATTAACATCTTCTATCGTGTTATAATAAACACCTGCTTTTGATAAGTAGTGTTTATAAAAATTAAGCTTCGAATTACTGAAATATATACAGTCAGCTATCCATAGTCGAGAGAATTAGGGGAGTGGGGCATTCGTGAAAATATAATATGTTTATTTATATAAATACAGCATTTTATAAATTTAATTTATTTTAGTTTACAATAAGGTAGCGAAACACAGAATTTTTAGTTAAATAAGTAGTTTTTTTAAAATCATATCTATTTTTATACAACTATATCACAAGTATCTTTATAATTTCGTCAACAGTGTCAGATATTGAGACCTTAGATTTGCCAGGCATTTATTATGGTCAACCAAGTATTATTGAGTAAACATATTGAAAAGAAATAAGATCTTACGTCAGTCTTTGAATTAGTAACAACTTAGTTTCCTACAGTTCGGGAGGCATTCTATGAGATAATTACATAAAACAATATTTAATCATAGTTCAAGTAATTAACGGAAAATAGTATTATTCATTAAGTAAATAACTATTTGTGATATGAGTAAATTGCCCTCTTTTCCCCAGACGTCAGTTTTGTTTCGCATTGGGGATTTAAGCCATGAATAGATTATTGTACATGTTACAGACTCGATCCCTTTTGAACTCCATTTCCATACGATTTCAGGTTTCAAGTAGCTAGTTAGCCGTTAGGCGAGTGCGAACACACACTTTTGCCAATCTATGTGCACATAAGCTACAAGTGTTTATTGAGAGCTTATCAGACATAATTCACTTTCCGTAAAATTCTTTTCATTGAGTCCCATGTCTTGGGTCACTGATACATTAGAATATAAGGAGTCCATCGTTAAAAGTTTACTGACGAAATTCTACATGCGGACTGCTTTCTACAGTTAAAAATAGATGCAATTCTCCAGTCCTCCATTTCCAGATGATTCCAGGTTTGAAATTGCTAGTTGGCTGTTAGGCGAGTCAACACGCACTTTTCAAGTCTATGGGCACATGAGCTACGAGTGCTCATTGAAAGCTCATCAGACATCCAGCAATAATTATGTTTCTGTAACATTCTTTTCAGTCTTTCCCATGTCTTGGGTCACTGACACACTAGAATATCGGAAGTTCAACGTGAAAAGTTTACAGACGAAATTCTACAACAGGCTTGATTCTACTATGAAAATAGATGCATTTCTCCAGTAAGAGCATGAAGCATGGGTGATTTCTGGAGTCTAACTCGTGGCATGATGTCTTAATCGTCCTTAACATAGTGTCATATTTCTAACATGGATAGGAGGAAATAAGTGAAATTTCAAAACTAGACAACATTTTAAAAATACCCTATAGAAATGTCTATCATGAGACACAGCGAGCAAATATCTTCAAATAAAACTAACTTCAACTAACTTCAAATAAAATAGCAAGAATTCGGAAACACGTTTCACATGTTTTGAAGTGTAAAACAGATTTATACAGATGATTTAAATAAAAAGAAGACTTCGAAAGATTATAAATGTAAAATGGGAATCTCGCAAGGAAATCTTTAAGAAGTTCTTCATGGCATTAATAAAAGTGTATATTTGAAAACATGCATTCTATTTTTCCTTCAATAATGAAATGAATAATAGGACAAAATAGAAATATTATGGAATATGTCAAGAAGGAAAAAATCACCTTTAATGAATACCTCAGTATGTATTAATTTTCTCCCTTCCCCCTGGAACTGTTTTAATTATAAATAAAGGATAAGAAATTTCGTTATTTTAATAAACAAATCTTTAATTTAGTTGTAAAATTAATAAAAAGAAAGATATTGCTGCTCGCATAATTGTTTGGTATTGAACGTTTTTCGTTTTTTTCAGAGTGAGGATTCATTTAATTTATGGAGAAAATATTAATTACAGAACTTTTCAGCATGTATTTTAATTTAAATAACATTTTTTATATATTAGATACTATTTAAGCTATCAAAATTGAATCTTCAGTACTTGCTGCGATCGTAATTCAAAATTAAGATGCCCGAAATCAAAATCCATGATGCAGCTCATACTAATTAAATGCTAGGGATTAAAAAGATTCCTCGTATTCTTTTTGGTGGCTAGATCTTGAATTCAAAATGTATACGAGGGGGATAATTACGTTCATTGCACAGACTGGTTTTTAATCAGAACTCTGTGTTTAATCAAAATTTTATTACTGAAACAAGTTTGTTACAATTATTCTGTCATATGAAAAGGAAAATTAAGACTAATTTTATGAAGAGAAGGGACATAGACAGGGCGAGAAATATAATATATGCAATGATTTCGTTTTTAGGGATTAGATTTTATGCAATTAAAATCTAATCCCTAAAATCGAAATGAGATTAGTAAGCGACTGATAGATCTTTTTGAATTATACATTTAATATGTCCATTAAATTTTAAAATTTCTTTAAAGAAGCTTTAAGGATACTCCGATAATTTTAAATATACAACATAAGTATATATCTAAAGTAACCAGCTTTAAGACAGAATTATGACAGAATTATGCCAAATAATTATGACAGAATAATGGTAAGAAACATGTTTACTTGCTATGTTGACATATCTGTGTAAATTGTATATATGTACTATTAATGTGAGCAGAACTAAAAAGCATTTTTATTCAAACACCTCAGAAAAGCTTTGAAGTTTAAAATATATTGATTTGGGTATCACTGTTTGTAAAAGTTCTCCTCTTGTAAAAGTTACTTTCAACTAGATTTACCCGCTAGTTTAAAGTAACTGATAAAAATTATGTATTAGATTTTTTTCTAATCTATAAACTGCTGTAAGTACAACTATACACTCTATTCTTTAAATGGCTAGTGATGAAGTACAGATCCAAAAAATCCTATTCTAATATCAATTTTTATCAAATGATTATTCAGAAGATAGAAAAATAATATTGGTTTAAATAGTAATTTAGGAATCTACACCCCTTATTTGTTCCAGATATACTTCTTGGTTACTTATTTTTTAAAATGTTTTACAATCTAAAAGAAGAATTCTTTGGAGGTTAGGTACAAAGATATGCATCAATTTTAAACAAAACATTAGTGTAACATTTTTTTTCGCCATTGCCATCTACATCGTACAATGGTTAGCATCCCAAGCTTCTACGGAGTGAGCTTGGATTCAAATCCCTATTAAGGCATAGACATTCCTGTGCTGCTCCCTCATACCAAGCACTGTTGGTTCATCTATATGATACTATCATACCGAAAGAGCCAACAAGTATAGCGGTGTGGTTAAGCGAATGTCGTCAGGATAAGTGCTTGCCCTGTTGTGGCAACTTATGGATTGGAACGAGGGACTAACCATATATATATATATATATATATATATATATATATATATATATATATATATATATATATATATATATATATATATATATATATTACGAGGAAAATTCATCGAAACGAGAGCTACGCGAAATGCATAGATGGCTCTGATCGTAGGCGAGCGGTATGAGACAGGACCCATCCCTTTCGGCGCCGTTATGAGAGCGTGGACACTAATGATGGAAGGTGACTATCACGGTCAGGGTTGGACAGCATGGTTCCTATTGAAGCAGGCGATACAGGGTAGTCAGAACCAACGTCGCAGGATTTCGTTGTGCGAGAAAAGCACCCTCAAGGCGTACCATTTATCGCTTGTTGGTCAACTTCAGCAGTGAAGTGGAGACTGCGGTCAAAGGTGTTAGTACGGGATGACCAGCAACATCTCATACAGCAGCAAATGTGGCAGCCGTGTCGGGTTTGATTATGACGAACAGGCACATAGCATTCAACGAGATGCAGGAAGAGACAGGACTTCAGCGAGGAACATTGCAGACGATCGTGCAAGACGATTTGTAGATGACGAAGGTGTGCGCACAGTGGGTACGTCATGCCCTCACACTACAACAGGTGGAGCGCATCGACATCTGCAAAGAACTTCTTGCACTACACGATGTCGATCCGGATGAATTCTTCTCCCGCCTGGTTACATGGGACGAGTACTTGTTTTTACACGACACCCCCCCCCAAAAAAAAAAAAACAACAAAAAAAAAAAAAACGCAGCTCCATGGAGTGGAAACATGCATCGGACCCACGCAGTCCGGGGCCAACACGTTCAATCTTCTGCGGAATTGCATGCAATTGTCCGTAGGTGGTGCACCAACACCCCTTAGAATGGTTTACCAAAGCCCTCCGGGACCTACCAGCCAAATGGCAGAAGTGTATTGACTTGGCGAAGAATTATTTCTAACTGATGTAATATCTGTTTTTAGTTAATAAATTTTATTCCGCTCTGTGACAGCATTTGTGTCATTCATTTCTGTACGATCTTAATAACTCTATTTCCCAGACCTGATCAGCAACCAAAGATATTGGTGTATAAGGACTTCTCAATTTAAATATTTGTTTTAGATTTAAACAAGCCATGTGTCTTTTAGCATCCTTCACAATCTTTAGGCAAATAATAAAAAAATACCACTTGTCCTGATATTACGTATTGCTATATACGTAAAATCTTGATTGAGACTGGCCGTCAACTTCAAGTAATTTTGTTCTTCGATGCTTGGAAAATCTATTTCGAAAATTGTATTATTTTAATTTATTGTAGATTTAATCTTAATATTTGATATTTTACATATTTTTAGAAGTGTATTTTCCAATTTTTTTATATAAATAAATAAATAAATAAATAAATAAATAAATATGTGTGTGTGTGTGCGCGCGTGTGCGTGAATAAAATAACTATTTAATATGCAAGACAGAAACTTATTAACGGATTTTAAATCAGTTTTCTGCGACAATTAAGATCTCTTTGTTATTGTTCCTAATAAAAGTATTAGAATGCAAGGATATAATCAGCTTTTAAGTGCCTCCACTTCAAAAGACGTTCTCATCATGTGACAAAGGATGTGACAAAGGCAAATCATAAAATATTCATGATGCACAAAGAACCTTCTCTGGCGGATACTTGAGTGAGTCGTGGCATTGTTTTGAGATGACACCCCTTTCACTTTGAAAAATAAGCTTTTTAACAAATAACTTGGAACAAGAATGAAAGTATCTATGAAGAGACAGGTTTAGGGACAACAGCCGATGCGTGTCTGAAATTTGATTTCATCTTAAAGAACAGCGAAAATTGGAAGTAATTTAATGTTGTTAAAATTCGTGGGAACAGGATAAAATTCATCAAATGCCACATTCCTTTATGCAAATTTAGAGCTTCATATCACACAAAGAAAAAAAATATTCACGGTTTATTAGTTTGTGGCATCATTTCAGAAACAGTTGCTTACATACGGAATGTTTTAATAAAATTGATAAATTTGTACCAGTATCATTCTTCCCTTTTGATGTCATGATAAGTTTAGTAAGTATATATTGTAACCATAAAATGTAACTTTTTGTTGAATATCCTAAATAATGTCCAGACTTTTGCAGGGCTCCATATATCATAATCTGTGATTATATCCTCTTAGTAATTTTGTAGCATCATCAGGATTTTCACCGAATTTCGCAAATCACTCTAGCTCTGAGAAAACAAGCGTATATAGCATAATCATTATTGTCTTCATCTGACAACAAGTTAGTATCGAAATATGCATAAGATTTTTCTAGCTAGTGAAAATAAACACTCTTTGATAGCGTAAATGTAAAGATAGTTCAAACTTATATCGAGAATTTCTGTAAAATTTTACCTAAAGTGAGGAACGACTGACATTTATATGTTTCTGTCTTGACGAAATAACGCAGACATATAATATTATCAAATTTAATTTCAAAACTATAAATGCTGTATTCTAGACTATGACTTGCATCTAATACAATATGTATTTATAAATTCTTATAGCATTAAATGCGCAAATTCATGTTAAATGTTACTTGTTTCAGAGATAATGTGGAAATCTGTCTGCCTATTAAATTTCTATCTGAATCAAAGCATCATATTTCCCTATAATTTCAGCAGTTTTTGCAAAATTTTCTTTTCTCTTTACTCGAAAGCAGAGCGAATTATGTCAAACTGTTCATATTTTATAAATATCTTCAATAATGTGATTATAGTTTCGTAGCATAACCAATATACTGTTTATGTATATTATTTGATGATTGCTCAGTCCCAACATATATCAACTTTGAAGGAAACGCTGTAGAAGCAAGAAGCTCATAACAGGGATTTCATATTCTAACCATGATAGATTCTATGTTTTACCCAGAAGAGAATATATCATTACAGAAGTAATAAAATACAGAAAATTAATTATAACAGGAAAATCACATCGGCATAATTTTGAACATTAAAACGAATGACTATCACTGTAATCAAAAGAAGCTATAGCACCTGCAGAAACTGCTTTGATTTCCAAATTTCTTCAAACTAACCGTTTCAGAGTCCATCTAACCTTACAGTACCACAAAGAATACATAAAAGACCTCTTATGCACTGACAGTTTTGCTGATATAGCCAAATATATGCCATGCTATACACTCGAGCCTTCGGGCTTATCTATTTCTTTATTTTCACGAAATCGTGCACATTCATACTCACTTAAAAAAAGTTTATTTTTGAGAATTTATTTCCTTTGATAGTGAAACAACTTTGAACTTTCAGGAATTGCTTGATATCGGTGTGCATTATGTTACCCTTATTTTATACTTTCACGAGGGGCGTGTACTCACTACTGTTTAATTAGTTTTTTTGCTCTGTTCTTATACCCTTGTAAAAGCAACTACAGTGGAATCTCGATCCATCCATTTCGGATCCATCATTATTCCGTATGTGTCGTTCATTTTATCCAGTCCCAACGATCATATTGCTTTGTTATGTTTCCGCATCTATCGTTTTCCCTCATTTATCGTTCATTTCAATCGGTCCCTTGAAAAACGATAGATCGAGATTCCACTGTATATGGCTTGTTATATTTCATTTAATTTCAGATCAATGTTTTTAATCACTCTATAACTGTCTTCTTGTGTGTGATTTATGTATAAGGTCTAACAAGGGATTTCAGTTTCTTCAGATCTATAAAAACCTATTGCAGAAGTTTTAACTCTTAGGAAACGAAATGGGCTCATTTTAATTCTTTGGAATTGGACCTACATTATCTTTTACACAATCATTAGTTATTTGCTTGTTGAGAGTTTCATTTATTCACGTTGGCAAAAAATAAATACTAAAATTGACAGCTTTTCTTAAAAATATGCCTTTAAACAGCGCTTGAGTTATTTATAATTTCAAAAGATTGCTAACTAGCAAGGGAATTCATTTCATACTGTGTGGTTGCAATAGTTTCGTAGAGTTCCGGATTAGATAGATTGTACAACCGATAGAGATTATAGACACAAAGGTTATTAACTACAATCAGTGATTCTCAGCCCCTGTAAATATCACTAACGTCTCCCGAAGGGTTACCCCCTCAGTCTGAGAACCACTGATCTAAAGGATGGGGCAGTACCGACTGTATAAGAGCAGTGATCTACAAGGGACTACCAAAAATACAATTCTCATACGCCATTCCAGTGAATATAACGGAATTTTTAAACAATATACACTCTATAACAGAAAAATCGACGCACCAAGAAGGAGTTGCCCGATTCCAATAAAATTTTGTAAGCAAAGATATTTCAACCGAACATGCAAATGATTAAAATTTGGTATCCAACGAAAAATTGCGGGAGCTCCACTGCATCATAATTGCGCATCCAGCAGGTGTATATAAGGAGCGATTCTTGCTCTGATGTTCAAAATTTCTCTTGCATTTCGATTGCGGATATCTTTCGTCGACTGTAACAATACCCCGTCGCAGGATTCGTGCTCATTATGAGCATATTTCAAAGTTTGAAAGAGGTCGTGTCATCGGATTGAAAGAAGCTTGTTGGGCAAATCTTACCCCTCACGCCTGTACACCGTCAAGTCCGATTACAATGGGGCTTAACATGATCATCTTGAAACTGCGTTGACTGGGGAAGTATAGTGTGTATTGACGAGTCCCGTTTCCAACAGTATCCTGACGACCCCTGAAGACGTGTCTGGAGACGTCCAGGGTAGAGTGGAGATCCTGTCTGTATCACCTCAATCTACACAAGTCCACAACAGGACATTATGGATTGTGCAGTCATTTCCTTTGATTGTCGGACCTCTTTGGTAGTCATTAGTGACACACAGTGGCACGTAGACGATAATCTGCGGCCCGTTTTGGTGCTGTTCCTCATGCGAGACCCCGGACTTAATTTTCAACAAATATCCGCGAGCATACGGCACATGTTGCGATAAAGTATCTTCAAGCTTTCCGAACACTTCCTTGGCAAACAAGTTCACCTGATCTCTCCCCATAGGGCACATTTCGGACGTGATGGGAAAGTTATTGCATGTCCCAGAATGTTTCCGATGTAGCCAGGCAGTTGGAGACAATTTGGAAAGAAATATCGCAGGACACCATCCAAAAACTTTATCAGTCTATGCCTCGCCGAATATCAGCTTGAATACAGACCAGAGGTGGACCAACACCGTATTGATTTCCTCATTGTGCTACGATTAATCTCTGGAATAAATAATTGTATAGTTTTGAAATGTTAATCGTATTTATGTATGTGCATATACCTTAACATCCAATAATTTTTATCACAGTCGAACAATTCCTTCTTGGTGTGTCGATTTTTTTGTCATAGAGTGTATGAGGAAAGACATATATAAAAACTTGTAAATTCTTCTACAAACGATCACATGATCATGCATTGATTACGAAATGACCGCCTAAAAAAAGAAATAGAAAAGTGTGTTATCTTACATCCTAAATTACTTGAAAAAATTAACATTTTTTAATTATGTTACTTTCATAATTTTTTAAGCTTAAATATGAGACCTCAAACGGCTTTTATGATATCGTTTATCTATAAAACATCCTTAACGTAATACTCCAGATAATTGCTATTAGTAAATCTTTATGCATGAAAGAATACAGGGGACGGATAGAGCTTGACACAACATGCATTATAAAGGCGCATTAAAGTGTAATGAAAAATCAATGCACGACTTAAAACCACACCATAATGCTCTTAATTAGAGATTTCAGTGGTCTGTTGAATAAACATATTTCAGCAACTTTTCCCCTTAAGATGTATTTCCACCACTTGTCACGATGAATTCAGCTCATAAAATATTCATGATGCTCAAAATGTATGCATTTCGTTGTTTTAGTTCGTTACTTCGTTATGTTGCTACGGTCTGTGTGATATTTTATTGACCAAAAATATTGACATGAAACATTTATAATTAAGTAAGGAGAAAGAAATATAAATCAATGCCTTCATTACTGTTTTTAAAAAATCCCCCCTCCCCAAATGCTCTCGTCTTTACATTCTAGCGTACAGTTTATTTGTGATTACAAATATTAAAACTATAAATCCTAAGGCAATGTTACTTGAAATTATTTTGTATTAATAACATAAATCAATGTACTTAAGATTTCACATGAACTGTTAATTAGCGTATTTCATTTTAATTGGTACACACACACACACACACACATATATATATATATATATATATATATATATATATATATATATATATATATATATACACCGGTGTATAAAATCTCGAACCATTCTACGAATATGGAGTATTCACAGACATTTCTGCTATTTTAACGTTTGAGTGGATTGGATGTTGGAAGTAAAACTCCACAGGCTGTAAATTTGACGCGTGCTTTATATTTTCCTAGTTAAACGAAAAAATAAAGTTATGGTATTCGTCTCGTTGGAATGGTAAGCTTTTTTGACAAAAAATTAACTTACCCTTTGAAAGAAGTATCTTTCATTCAATTAAATAAACAGTAACACATTTTAAATAACTTTTACTTAAACCGAATGAGATTGAGAATGTAAGACGAGTCTTATACTAAGGAAACTGGTTTTGTGAAATTAGTTTTATAAAACGTTAATGTTGTTGACGTTGCTGTTTCTAATGCCCCCTAGCTGGAAATATTCCATACCAGGTTTATGTAGTTTAGTGGGCTGAGAGGTACGCCTTCAGTTTATAATGCCCCCACAAGGGTCAGTTTCCGATTTAGCCAGGTGCCACCTCACTTTAGACCGAGCACTCCCAAGGGTGACATCTGGTGGGATCATACACTGTACCACTCTCTCTGACCTCATAATAGGGCTTTTCGGTCTACGGATTTAACGTGCCCATATCCGCACTATACATGGATTTAGGAAACGTGTTTCTTGAAATTAGTTTCATATGAGGTCGCACACTAAAGTTTTCGGTTTCTACGATGCCAAAATATGACAAGGATGTCGTCATATTTTTATGGTGGTAACTAAGTGAAATAAGTAAACGAAAGTTATGGGTTCAGAACCTATAAGGTACAGAATGTCCTTTACATGAAACTATAATAGCTTGAAACAATACTCACAAGTTTCAAGAAACGATTGTTGGCATTACTTTAACTTGGTCTGTTTCCTTTTTATTAATCACTTTCAGAAGGAAATGTCTACTCTCGTGTGGTTGTACTTTACCGTCTGATTCATGTGTCCGTAAAAGATTAGAGGGAAGCTTATTAATTATAAAACAAAATAATTTGTTCAACAGCGTTTGAACATGACCGCTCAATTTCGTTTTCTCGCTTCATCTCACTTCTCAACACGTCATTAGCGCTCATAGCGCCATCTCACCTGTCTTTGCAAACAAATAAGCTTTAGCACGATGGTCTCACCACCTCGTGCAACGTCAATTTCAGGAAACTCAGTGGGTGCATCCCTGTGTTTTTAAATGGAATTATTTCGACAAATTCAAGTTTCTCGTTTCATGAAACCAGTTTCCTCTGTGCCTTAGCTATCATTCGAGCTTTGTCTCGTTTGACACGAGTCTTTCCCGTTTTTCCTTTGATTTTTCAGTAGATAAAGTTTGTTTTCTTATACTTGGTTCAACATTATTATGTTATTTTTTCTTAGGGTTTATATCGATAGGTTTGACAAACCAGACTAAGTTTTTGATGGTTGTCTTGTTTTCTGACAACCTTGTTTAGTACTTCTTGGTCCTGCATTTATTGTCCTGAAATGAAATGTCTCAACATTTCACAAATCCTTCAAAATACCTTGAGAGTGTTTTTTCCTAATCGTTTCTATCATGCTTCATGATGGCTCCCAAATTGCTTCAAGAGCATTTCATCGTGTCTATTCTGTACATTTTATGGATTTTTCTTTACGTAATGAAATAGCTAATATCGTACCATAATATTTCAATAAACTTTATGTGTAGTCCTGTCAGAATGAACATTATTAAAAAGTAAATTTTTTAATATGTTTACAGTTTTACTTTAATATCATTCCACCCATCTTACTAGGTACCCTGCTGTTGAGTCCAAAATCTTTTTTATTTTTTTTAAATTTTAGGCTCGAATCTAATGTTTACTCAAACTATTATACTCATAACTATGTTTGAATGGATTAACGTTAACATTATACACACGTATATATCTAAGATAATAAATACGATAATATTCGAGGTATTAACTAACGCTGCGAATATGATAGAGATGAGGTTAATTCAGAAGAGCGTGTATATTAATTTATGATTCGATTTACTGAAGTTTCTGAGATGTAAAATTTAAACACGTACTTATACATAAGATATGTAAGTGACCCATAGCAGCATTGTTCTTATAATAAAAAAAATGCCAGTTACATCTCAATTCTCTTATTCCCACCTTTTATTCAGATATTTTTCAGTCTAGAGATCTTCCCAATCCTTAGATTTCATGTCTATATTTCTATTAAATATAAATGTTCAAATCATTCTACCACACTCACGTTTCCGAATCCTATAGTCATCACTAATGCATACAATGTGTATGCATATATATAAACAAATGAATAACAAGTAAAATATTGCTATGGAGACTCTGCAATAATCTAATAGTTACGACTGCATCAGAGACAGTCATACATTTTCTAGCACAAATCTGAGCATGTGTTGACTAAATATGTGTCATGCCTCGGAAAATGTACTGCTTTTTTATTCTTTTCATCCCAATTTAATCGCCGAAAAACGCTGTAAGAAAATAGCTTTCTAAGGAAAAAAAGAAAGAAAAAAACATTGTAACAACACTAACATTGGAAAATGGAATAGCACAGCATAAACAGACATACAAGTATTTGCGAACTTTTTTGAAATCCGGTGAGATTTCAAAGCTGTATTATGCAAACTTCGGGCTGCCTTTGATCTGCATCCGTCGTAGAAAAAATCCCCTCTACTAAATCCATTGTGTTGAAATATTTATCTCGTGTTGCGTCACCTACCTGAGGATCTTTGAATGGCCCCAACAAAAGTTCTTTGAAACTATTTTCGGTTTCCTTTTTTGCTTTTAGTATATTTAGTAAACAGAATGGAAAGCAAACTTTCTAACTTAGATATATGGATAAGCTCCCTTAAAATTTATCTTAATTTTAGAAGTAAATGTGAGACTTTTCTCTGAATAATAGAAATAACAGTTAGAGATTAAAAAATTAACTCGCTTAACCATATTCAATCTTACAATCCTAAAGTCTATAGATTATAGCTTAAAAGTTAATTTTCAACAAAAGTGAGCAAGAGAAGCTTCTTGAAATAAATTAAATTAACTCTATTTGTACTGAGTAAATGTTCAAAAAGGCATCGTGCTTTATAGTTTAAGGGATATAAAAGATGAAAGAGGACTGATTGCTGCGACACAAAAGTTCAAATAAATCAAGAATAAACATTGTTTATAGCAATATCATAACATGGAGACCTTCAAAATGACAAATTTAAGTTTAATTTTTACATAATAATAATATAAATTTAGAAAACTGATTGAAGTACATAATAGCACAAGAAATGTATCCGCTCCTAATAAAACAAAAATTTGACTTTTGAAAACTTCATTATAGCACTAAAAGGTAGGCTGCATAAAGAAATACAGTGAGTTCAGTGTATAAGTGCAGAGAAAATGTCAGGTTTAAATGAAACTGGATTAGCGTTACGTATTCAACATTTAGTATGGATGGCATTTATATACTGTAAGTTTGAATTTATTTGTGATATGATTTCCAACAAGGATCCAAAGTCGATAATGTCTTCGGTTTTGAAGAAGCTATCTCTAATATCTTCCCCAATTGTCCAATGTTTGATTGAAAAATGCCAGTTTTATTCCCTGAAATAAGTGTTATAAGTGGCTAACATTAAATTAGTGCTAAACTTTTTGTCACCGAAATGAAAAGTGTATTTTCACATCAACGCCCCTTTATATGGTTTACATTTTTCCAAAATAATTATTAAATATTTCCATTTAACCACAAAAAATAAAAGGTTTTACATTTCTTTTTAATTCAGTTGCACACAACTTCCACTTTGACATGGGATAAAAATATTTTTCGTTTAACGTATGCGTGATTTAAAACATTTGACAGAAGTCCTAGGGGGAGAACTTAGGGAGTGCGACAGTTTGGAATTTTTAGCTTCAAACTATGTTGTTGACTGCTTTTCGGTCATGTGTTGTTGTTGCATAAAGCTTTCTTGTCTCCCCATAACTGTAGATCTTGTCTCTTAAAACATACTTGTAGTCAATTATCTCATCCATACAACCACTATCGTATATTGCTTTCCTAAGTCTATGAGAATAGATCAGCTTACAGATTTGATCTATTGTCAAAATTTCGCGGTCTAGTGCTCTAACTATACTGCTGGCCATTAATATTGCAACACCAGAAAGGAAAGCAAATAACAAAACTTTACTTATTGTACGAATACAGCAAAGCAGGAAGAAAACATGATTAAATTTGTAGGCAATTTGGGGGTATACAGGGTCCGAAATTTGTACACACAACTGCCGCCTCTCGCAGCTAAAACGTCTCTAACTAGGTTAGGCACCGAGTCAAACTGGGCTTGAATGATAGATACGGGCAAGTCATTCCATGCTGATTCATGTCTATGCCACACTGCATCAATCGTAGTGGCTGGAGAGCGGTGGCGGCCCAGTCTCTCAACAACCCATTACCAGATGTTTTCAATGGGTGAGAGATCTGGTGAACGTGCTGACCAGGGCAACAGTAGAACACCCTCTGCGTCGAGGTAGGTCATGACACGACAGGCAACATGCAGTCTTGCGTTCTCTTGTTGAAAGATGACGTTTCCATGACTTCGAAGATAGGACACAGCCACCGGCCTTAAGACCTGAGAAATGTAATGTTGTACCCAACGGCAGTCCATACTATCACACCAGGTGCAGGGTCCGTATGATGATATCGAAGCAGACTACATCGAATGCAAGCGAATGCCACCCCCGTTCTCCTCGGTTTCTAGAGACACGGTTACGTCCATCATGGTTCTACACGCAGAACCGGGTCTCTTCTGAAAAGATAATGTAGCGTCACTCCTATATCCAGTTTTGTCGTTTGGCGCACCTCTGCCGCCGCGTGTCTCTATGCTGCAGTGTCAAGGGAAGCTGCGATAATGGTCACCGTGCAGACAGTCCGTGTTGCTCTAGACGTCGTCACACTGTCCATGCGGAACTTGTGCTGTAAACAAGCCCATTTCCTGACTTAAGGTCTGTGATGTGTCTGAACGATTCTGCAAGGCCGACCTGATAACATGCCTGTCCTCTCGGGCGTTAGTGTCGGATGAACGTTGAGATCCTGAAAGGCGTTCAGTATGACCCTCCTGAATCTATCGATTCAATATTCGCATGACAGTCGCTGGATTCCGACCAATGCGAGTAGCAATATCGCGGAACGATAAATCGCTCTCTCGAAAGGCGATGATCCTGCCGTCATCGAATTCTTGCGCGTGCTGGTCGCCGTTTCTCCTTCTTATACTCCTTCTTCCCCCTCCTGTGTCCTTCGATTGCGCTTAAATGCTAATCATTTGCATATCCCATCATCTTCTTCCTTTCATGCGAATTTGACGTTTGTATAAACCCTCCGTCATGGTGTTGCAATTTAAATTGCCAGCAGAGTACTTTGAAGAGATTTATTTGGCGAAGTACTTTACTTGAATTAAACTTATTACAATGCGACGTCGATTTCTAGTCACGACACTATTAAGGTTATGGTCAAAATATTAATTCCGATTAATGACCGCTGGATTAAGTAAAGGTGTGTATAACTTACTGCTTTGCTCTAGTATGCATGAACTATTTTAGCTATGCTAAAATATTTCATGCATACATACATTACATTATATATATATATCGGGTGTTCATACATTTTTGCAACGATTTTGGAAAATGAAATATATAAACATAAGATAAGAATTTTAATTTCTAATACGTTCGATCTGATAGCCCTGTTGTTGGACTATCATATTACATATCGATTTCCACGACAAAAGAGCTTTTCTTAAAATATCAATGTTAATTTTGTTCCACTCCTCGACTACAATATTCCAGAACCAATCCGATGTTTTAGGATGCCGCTTATAAAGAGCTTGTTTTAAATGTCCAAATGCACAGAATTTCATAAGAAACACGTTGGAGGGTAGGATGCATTTAAATAGGATAGAATCAATTCCGGTTTCATTGCTTATTTTTTCTAAATATATCGCAGTAGATTTACAAGTATGGCTGGTAGCCTTATACTGAAGTAACAACACTGTGATGGTTGTTTGGGTAAAGTGATGGAACGCTTTTCTTGAAAAAAGGTGTTAAAACATATTTGATAATCCGAGATAACTTTGACATTTGTTCTACTTTCCTTTTTTTAAGTTTTCCGTAATAAGAGAATCCAGCTATAACCATAATACCTTTAGCAAAACTTCCCTTGTTTTCTCTAAACCAACATTTTAGGCTTTTTTCTCTTTTTCCGGTAGCAAACTTTTTCTATTACAATCAGATAAATATATCCAAACCTCAGCATTTGTAACTACATATTTCCATTTTTCAGCTGCTAAATAAATTTTATACAACAATCTGCACATAATCTTACGCTGAGAAGCATTTTTTCGTATTTGGCGTTGAACATCGTGATTTTTTTATTTTGATTAGCTTTAAATCAGGTTTTATAATTTTGTTTAGATGTATAGTGTTTTGTTTAGATATATATGTTTTGTTTAGATGTTTTGCGATAGTTCACAGCAAAATCTTTAAACATAGCGATGTTTAAAGATTTTGCTATAGTTCTTTGTAGGGTTGGAATTTCCTTTAAAACAACCTTAGATATAATAAGCGGTGACCGTATCTTTGTTGGATATGCATTTTTTACCCTTTTCCCTGTCAAATGTAAACTTTGACGTTTCTTTCTTTTTTTTATTAATTGTGTCACTTATTTTACGTGTAGAAATAATAAAAGCATGTTTTTCACACCTTTTTAATATTCGAATAAGAGTATTTCTCCTCGGAAGGTATAACTACTTAGCTTTTGATCCATTGTTTATTTTCCAGCGAAATTTTAAAGCAAAGAGTATTTTTAATGATGCGGTCGATAAATAAACACTATTCTGAATTAATGCCAGCTAGATTTTATTTTTGTTCATTTCAATTTATCATAGAGAAAGTAAAAATCGTTACACAAATGTGTGCGAACGCACATACACACACACACACACAAAAACACACGTATATATTCTGTGTATATATATATATATATATATATATATATATATATATATATATATATATATACTAGCTGTACCCGTCCCGGCGTTGCTCGGGTAATGTAATTACCAATTTTTTAGTAGCCTTAACCCTTTGTTAATGGGCTTCGCTGTCATCCTTTTCCTCACCACGATATATTATTTTACCCATATAAATTTAATCCTTTCTGGCACATTTTGGCAAAATTTTTGACATAGGATTACTTAAAAATTTTCCACAACAGTCAGCGAGACGAAAAACGTATTAAGATGTTTATTGTTCTGAAATTCTTTGAAATCTTCATAGATTTTTTCCACAAACACACCACAAATTATATGATATTAACTAAGTGTTGGCCAAAAAAATTACGGCATTACTAGATGCGATTTTTAAATCGATTATCACTGCAATAGTAATCGATTTCCTTTAACCACCCAATCCCTCATAGAAAACAAACGCCCCAACACATCACGTGCTTGACGTCGAAAAAGACACGCCTATTTTCCCCCGCTTTACCTTCGTCCGGAAATGAAGAACGAAATCTCCAAAATGAGATTTTTCGCAAGAGTTTCCGAATCATAAAATAAATTATTAAAAAATAACTACAATTTGTAAATTAATTTTGGTTCTGGCTTTCGAAACTGTGATGTCAAGGTTCTCTGAGATAAAAATGTCGTAAAAATGTAACAACATTTACGTATCGATTCGACAATTTTGAAAAAAAGGTAGCGGCCAAAATCGCGTTTTTTTCCGAAAAACGGGTGCGTACAGGCGATCGAAAAAAAATCACAATTAATCGATAAATTAAGACAGACAATTTTAATTGTGATTTCCGTATAGTGTTATCTTTCCCGTATAGGCTCTTCCGAAAAAAAAAATTCTTGGACGGATACGTTAGGATTTACGGAGCTTTTACTCGTCCGGGAGCTCCAAATCGTGACTAAATATTTAATTACGGAAAATCTAATTAAAAAATCGAAAAAAAGGCTTCGAGGTGCATAATGTGACCTCGGGGGGGGCATCTTCGTGTCGAATCTCAAGACTGTCCGACCTGCCGTCTTTGCGCCGTGCCGCGAGCAGACAAAAACTCGGTCACACACACACAGACTTTGCCTTTTATATATAAAGATATATATATATATATATATATATATATATATATATGTGTGTGTGGGGGGGGGGGGAGCGAGAGGCAGGGTGGGTGGGACGTGCTTTAACCAATCTACAATCACGCATCTTTGGCATTGAATCATGATTGATGAATTTCTAGTAAATCCTTTATTGCCTCGTGTAGTTGTAGCATATTTTTAACTTCTACATATTAGACTTATTGCAAAACATGACTAGCACCCGCATTACTAATCCTTCTGTCTTAATCTATGCTACCCCACGATCACATCTCAGGTTTAAATAATGCATTGTTTCCTTGTGATTCAAAGAGCATGTCTGCAAAAGTCTGATAGTCCCAGTAAAAGCTCTCTGTTCTTTTATTATTCCCCGGAGAATCACGTGACCTTTTATTTCGAAGACTTAACAGAATTTTTCAATTCCCACACTCTAACGGTAGTTTATCTTTTTGTGCAATACTTTCAGACTTAGCGTCTGAAGTTAAACGCCTTACAAGTCTTGCTGTTTTTACTTAGTTATTTTTGAGGCAGTATTTACAGTCTCATAACAGATGAATGTTTTCCTTTCATAAATGTGATGACCGTCTTATGTATTGGGCATGTATGTGTGAATAAAATTTAATCATACTGACAACGCCAGGATGTCAACCTCTCTCTCTCTCTCTCTCTCTCTCTATATATATATATATATATATATATATATATATATATATATATATATATATAGAGAGAGAGAGAGAGAGAGAGAGATATAGAGATATATAGATAGATATATATAGATATAGATATAGATAGGTATATATATATATATATATATATATATATATATATATATATATATGTAACAAGAAAACGCGTCTTCCTAAATTACTTTACTTTAAAGCATATTCTATTGTTAATAAAGTACGACCCCTTTTCCAAAATTGCGACCTAAAAGTAAAATAGTATAATTTATATTAGCCCTGCAGATCATTAAGCAGGCATGTGAAGTATCGGAACTCAATAACATCCCCAGATATGAGTGTTAGAAGTTTATGAGATTTCGAATGTCAGTATAGTGTCAAAATTCTTGAAGAGCCCTCGAACCGCTCTGAAGTTATGTCTTGTATAACGTCAAAAACCACACTTTGCAAGAACTTTATGGCCACTTATCCTACGCCCAGGTCAACAGTTCACAGCTCTAACAAGCGCGGGATCTATCAATCCCCGGGAAACTTAAGTGGACACGTGAACTCCACGAATCTAAAGTCGCCCAATTAAAAATTAAGTAGTTTAGGCCCTCTGGCGACAATATCGCAAAATATAAATTTATTCAATGACAATGCGGTGACACATTTTCAGCAAATTTTAAAGCACCGAGAAAAAATGTCACTAGATAGCTTTCTAGTAAAAAAATTAGATATGTGTCATAAATTCGTAAGTAATAAACTACATATTGAGGATTTTGCCGCTTAAGAATTTATGTATAAGTAATTTTCTTAAAATAATAAACGTTACATCTAAACATTTTTGAGTATCTTTTGGCATGGAACGCATTATCGTATTGTACATTAATTTATATGGGAAAATATTTTTCGATTAACGAGTGTTTCGCATTACGAGTAAGACTCTAGAACGAATTATGCTCGTTATGCGTGATTCCACTGTATATACAGTGGATGTGTGGGTATGTATGCATTACGGTAAAGGCTTTCAATTCATTATGAAACACGTTACTATGTTTCAGAGAGCATAAAGTTTCCATTCCCGAGGCATACGACTCCCAAGGATGCAAACTTTCCTCGAAAAAGTATGACCATTTAATACTGCCTACAAGAAATTCGAATCACATGTTAAATTTCAAAATCAATTATCATTTTACACTTATATATTTTCTAGATTTTTTTTAAAAATCAGGAATATGATGATGGCAGGAACTGAAAAGCAAAAAAAAAAGGGTGATAAAAAATATTTTTTAGTTATTCTAATCACAATTATTGAACTTAAGCTAAACTTTTAGACTCTAATTTTTGATTCCAAACACAAGAGAACAAATTACTGTCCTACCAAGATTTTATTCACCGCTTTTCATAATAACTTTATTTTAAACCCATCTTCAACTGAAACGAGTAATATTCGCGTCAAAAATGACATTTTAGCATATCACTTTATACCAGCGAATATGCGTTGTGAAGTGCACCAATACCTACCTCTTAACGTCAAGTAACTTTTATGACGACCACACCCTGCGAGAACGCGCTAACTTCGATTTCTAGCATAAAATATTTACAAGCATTAAAACTTTCAGCTCTGGATGCACTGTCATGGCATATCAATTAAGATAAATGGGTGTTAGAAAGGGTCGTTCACACACACACACACACACACAAGCTCTTATAATGAAAGTATTTTGGATAGGGATGGAAGTTTTTTTTAGTTCCCTGTCAATGTGAAAAATATTAGAAAGCTATTATGTGCGTGAATAAGTTACTTCCGAGACGTCTTTGATAAATTATTCCGCACTGTGATCATACTTGGCCTATTAAATGAAACAAAAAATGTCTGCTCATAAAGATAGTTATTAATTGTCAAATTGATTTTTTTCTGGAGGCTGCAGCTGTTCAATGAGAATTATGCGATAAAAGAAGAAATTCATAAAATATAGAGCAAAAACTAATGGAAATTTTGCACGCACACGTGTAACCTGAATTCTAGCAATAGGCAATATTTCTTTTCTGAAAGTAGAAATATAGTTCCTCGCAGAGGGAGGCATGAAGGTGTGTTTATGAAAAAGATTAAGACATTTTAATATTTTTTAGAGTTTTTAGGTCCTAGAGGAGGCTATGTGATAAACGCAAATCTTTTTTTGGCTTTTTCCTTTATTGAGACCACGTATCAAACGCGGAAAATTATACTTTCCTTTATACATACATCTTTTCACTTTACTCGTTCCATCGAGTAAAGTGAAAAGTTCATTCACTTTCATGGAAAGTTCTTCCCTTTAATCAAAAGTTCATGGAAAGAGTACATCGAGAAAAGTGAAAGAGTCCATCAAGGCACTTTTCCCATTGAGTAAAGTGTCTCGATGTGAAAAGTGTCTCAATATCGTTTACACATCGAGGCACTTTTCTCGTTTGAAAACGATTCAAATCCATTGTTTTTAACTCAGTTCAAATCATTCCTTTGCTGTAAGCGATTATGCCTATACGATCCAAATTATAGTTGAGACCAACTCTCCCACAACAGGGGTTTCCATCCTGCAGATCGCGACCCTGTTGGGAGCCGCTAAGCGTTTTCTTGGGAATCACCACGGTTTTATTCAATTGTATAAATTTTTTAGTGAATTTCATCGCAGAAAATTTGTCAATATTTATTTACCATGAAACTAAAGAAGTGATGGTTTTTAAAGGAAAAAAGTTTTATTCAAAGCGTAAACCATTCCGTTAGAAATCTAACGCTTTTATTTGTTGATAAATGAAAATTGCGGTTACTTATTACTTACAGTACACAAATTCTAAACGTCAGTATGTCTTTTATCAGTTTATGCTGCAACTTTTGGCATTACTACTGCAATTATTCCAACGGAATAAAACAATTTTATTTAGGTAAGAACTCTTCTATTTTTATTGTTATATAATTCTGAACCAATATGGTGTGTGCATTATTGTTCTTGGGGTCCTTTTCTGTCGTGTTCTTACTTTTATGCATCTTTGATTGAGAGCGGAATGTTATTTAACGTTTTCTATTTCTTACAAGCTTCTTTCAAATTTTATTTTTACCATGTTTTTATTAATTTTCTTTCTTGTTTGTGTGTTTGTGCGTTTGTCAAGTACAAATTTTGCAATCGATTTTTAACTAACTTCCCGACTAGATAGACATTTGAAACTTTTAGAATAGCTCAGAACACGATGACAGTGCATTTTTTTAATACTTTTAGCCATCTTTAAGCAGAATTAAATTAATTTTCAGTTGCTTTCAGTTAATTTTGTTTTGTAGACTGGTGCGGCCATCTATTGGCCGGAACGGAAACGAAAAGTTATATGCAAGTTAACGTCCAATTAACTTCATTTTCTTTCCAGTTGATGGGATAATTCATCAAAAAAAATTTTTTTAAAGTATTTATTAATACATAGAATTGTCAAGTTTATATGATTCAATAGAAATTTTAAAAACATGGTATATAAAAAGTTCTTTTTATCATGTAATTATTTGTTGAATGAAACATTTATTTGGAATTATATTAAGGAAAATGGATTTTAGTGTTTATTTTCTTGTCTTAAAAAGCTCTTTCGATGAACACAGTGGGGTTTCAATACACAGTGGGAAGGGGAGTTGCAATATACGTGGAAACCATTTAAGGGTCCCTAATCGAAAACTGTTGGGAAACACTGTTTTACAGGTAAAGACGTGAGAGTTCATTTCTATAAATAATAGTAACTTCCATTTCAGCTCAGGGTTGGAGACTAAAGATAGATGTATTAGTTTGAATGTGTTTGCACAAATTTTCGGGATAATTCTGCTACACAGGAACCACTGATAACACCTTGCATCTTTTAGAAAGGTCATAATCAAACTGACATTGGACTGTGCATCAGCGAAAGAGGGTTCTAGGATGCGAAAATTCATTGCATAGTTCTTTGAATTCAGATAGACGTGTCTAGAAATGCTGGATGCCTAGCGAATGTTGCTTTCTAGTGTATCTTTTGCCATGAATATTATTTCGAGATAGTTAGAAATATCCATGGATATTTCATTTACTGGATGCTTGGATAGTAACTCCCAGAGTTTTTTTTGTTTAGAATGTAATTTGGAGGGGCTAGAGTAAAAGTGATTGACATTTTTTTGCGGTTTAAACTCAGACTTTTGTTTATATGTTGTTGCCTACCAATATATTATGTAAAATGTTTCTCATCTCACACAGTATTTTCCATAATATTTTTTTTACTTTAGCATGACAGAAAACACCCGTTTCCCAAGACAAAGTTCCTTTCTTTTGGGTTAACATGAAGTTAGATCTTAAACTGTATGTACAAAGCTCCCCTTTGATATTTTTTGCAGTTTGAACTCGGACACTTGTCTATTTGTTGTTGTCTACCAATATATTATGTACAATGTATCTCCTCTTACACAGTATTTTTCATATATATATATATATATATATATATATATATATATATATATATATATATATATATATACACACACACACTTTAGCATGACAGAAAGCACACGTATTCCCAACACAAAGTTCCTTTCTTTTGGGTTAACAGGAAGTTAGGCGATCTTAAACAGTTTGTGCAAAGCTCCCCTTCCCACCTTCTTCGACAGCAACCGCTCTGAACATATTTGAATTCATCTGGAATATTGGTAACGAATCAGATGTATTGGATCAACTGCCACTCATCAATTGATCGTTCGAATGAACTTAAACATATTCCAGTAGCAGTATATCCTCAGAGGGTAGCAGTAATCTTAACAGGGAAAGGAGGTTTTCTATTTGTTAACTGCACTACTGAGGCATTAGCTAACCATCAATAGTGCCTGTTCAAACATTTAGCGTAATACATAGACATTGACATGCCGTACTATATTCATTGCGTGCAGCTATAGTTACTTTAATGTATATTACATATTTTTCCCTCATCTATAAGAAATTCGTATAGCACACTTTTATCCTTCCTTGTGCGACTAAAAACAGTTAAAGAAGCAGTAAATTCTAAAACTGTCCTATCTAATAAGCTTTCGTATAGGAAAAGATGGCATAGCGCTCTAAATCAATCAAACTATTTCTTGGTGTTGTTTTAAAAATCTCATAAATAATTTATATTCACTTTTTAGCAAAAACAAGTTAACAACTACTGAAACCTAAAATACAGTTTAAAAGAAAAATCCGAAACAAATACGGATTCCAAAATCAAATAGAAGTTATTTTACATCTAAAATTCTCTTTCAAACAGTAAGATTGTTTTCTACAACTTCCAAATCAAATGTGACCGTTTGCCTTACCTCTGCGAACCATACAAAGCAAAGCTTTACTATCTGATTTACATGCTAGCATAAATGCGTTTTGTAGCTGAAAGCTCCGAACACGAAAAGCTACTTTGACTTTCGGAAATCCCCCATGCAAACATTTAGCTTTTAGACCTCAAAAATACTTCGTCATACGGCAGTATTTTGCATAAAATTTACATTTTACACACGTGAGTTTTCTTCAACGCACAGAATATAAACATTCTTTGACATCAAACTACACGAAAATACTGACAAGTAAAATTTATGAGGTCTTCGGTAAAATTTATTTTTGTGCATTCAAATATAAGTGCTTTTATGTATCATTCCTCTGATTCTATCAATATACATCTAAAAAAAGAATAGATTTACGTGTGTCTGCGTGTTATTTAGAACATGATTACTTTATATATAAGTACATATTGGGGATAAATTTTCATAAAAGCTCTTAAGTGTATAATTTGTTTTCCATTTAGTCACGATATTTATAACTCGTTGTTTGAAGTAAATATACATCAGTGAACAAAATTATTCCATCGCCCTTACATATTGACGAAAATTGCAAATAATGTACTTAAAAGTGGTTATATGTTTTCGTATATTATGTTTGGCATCTTACCGGTTGTAACAAGTAATCGTGAGAAAAGAGAAGGTCAGTTTGTGAGCTTTAAATACTCACACTATCAAATATATTTCTATTTTTATACTAAGTGATTGAGTAGGGTGTTCTAAATATTTTTTAGATGAACGATTATGAGTTAATTACTCAACGGCAGGAAAAGCGTATAAATAACAGTTAACATGCAATAAATTTACGATGTTCACGAGTTCAGTTATGTCAAATTGGGGCACTGACTGGTCAGTATAAAAGCCAGAAGTTAACGTGATATCAACTGTAAAGTTTGTTTAAATACGCAATTTACAACATAAGTTCATGAATTCATTTTTCATATTTTTAGAATTATATATGAATATATGTTTCAAAATAAACAGTTTATATGCGTGATAAAATTTGAAACAATCGGTATGCATTACAATGCTCAACTTATTTTGCTTATAGAACCACAAAAAACTGGTACGTTTTTGATACTAAGTGCAGATCAATGATATTTAAATACAGTATACAGGCACAGAATTTTTGCGTTATTAAAAAAATGTTCAATTAAAAATTTCTTCAACACATTTACCATTATTGTCTGGTGTCCGACAGTGTTTCCATATAAAATGGAATGAATCATAACATAAGTAGCCATAAAAAGACACTGAATTTATATTGAGAATAACTGAAAGGTGAGTTTCCACTGCATACCTGGTTAACGATTACTTAACGATTCAAGGTGGCAACAGCTGTGCTAGAGTCCTTTAATCTGGGACTGACATATCGTCACCATTTTATATTTTCCGCGCTTATGAATGCACTTTGCTTGAATTACACCTGTTTTCCGCTAACTCGCTTTAAATAAGAACTAACATTTCTATAAAGCAACAGGACACTGTTTCCAGAAATCTATAATCTTACTTTTTTATTGCAGATTTAAAGAAGTTGTTTTTCTTTTAATGTCCTCCATAAGTTTCATACATGTAACGTTCTATTATTTGTTTAGGACTGAGAGAGATATAACGAATTTTATTGAAATAAAAAATATGTCATAAATTTGTAGAATATATAATAATTTGTTAATCATTAATTGTAAGACAAAATTATTAACAAAATATATCTTGTACATCGAACTATATATTTTGATGTGTAAGTGTAAATTACATCTGGCGCTTAAGAAGAAAAAAATGTGATTTATGAATTTTTCTAATGTATTATTTATTATCAATGTAGGTGGTATTGTTTATGATAATTTTAACAAAATGTTCCGATAGTGAATACATGGTAATAAGAGAGTAATTATGCTATATCGAACGGGCGTATATTAATAAATCTTTACGCATGATACAAACGTTCAATGCATTTCAAAATATTTATTGAATACAGATAATTTAAAAAGCATTTGCGCCATATAGTGAAACTTCTCTGGTAAAAATAAGTGTTCATTATTTTATTATCTATTTCTTCCGTCTTATCCCAATTAAATCTAAGCATCCTAAATTGACATATTTCATGGTGTTAATGATTATTGTTGTGTCCGTGATTATAAAAGATCAGCACATTGCATTAAAAATAAAATAATAAGACTAAAATTCACTTACCACACTTTATTTAAGACTTAAGCTAGGAGAGCACAAAAATTATTTGCACGTGGACATCACAATTCTTAGCAAAAAAATTATCTGCACGTGAACATCACAATTCTTACTCAAAAGACCAAGAAACATAAGGATTTCTTGATTCCATTACATTGGTCAATTCCGCATTTGTACAAATCTGTCCAACACATGCGCAGGAACTTGGCTTACATAAGCTCGATTGACTTCTTAGTAAAACCCTTCGTAGATTAATTGCATTTCCTTTGTGCTACACGTGCAACCACGTGCTTCAGAAAGCCTTCTCTATAAGAACATCGACGGGCACACTCGCCGAAAAAAATTCGAAGACTGACTTCACATAACGTTCTTCAGCCGGAAAATTCAAAATTCACCACACCTTTTTTGTTGCCAACGTTTTTTTTGAAACTTTGTAAGAAGTTCTGGAGAATGTCCATGCGCGCGCATTCATTGCCGCGCCATCGCTTTTAATTGGGCGAGCAAACCAGTTCCGTCTAGTTTTAAATCAGATGTTCCGGAACTAGTTTTAAGTTGGTGTGTTCATAACACATGGGTGATATGAATATATTGCTTCTGAATGTTTACCCGGTTTTCATGCTGATTTATGATAACATATTTTGCTAGCTCTGAAATCACTGTATAATACGAAGTAGGCAACAAAATGTCTACTGCATGCGTGATGCGTGAGGTCCGTGTGTTTTTAGGCCTAAGCTGCTTGATGATCTTAGGGTTATTTACAAGATGCTTCCTCAGTGTTTATATTAAGCTCCTTGGACTTATATCTTAAAATCTTAACTTATACGGCTTAGGTACACAAAACTAAGGTAATTATACTTTATTTAGCCTGGCTTGTAAATGAGGACTTTTACGACACAGAACACAAGTTCAATATTATTCCTGAATGTACTAGAATCTATAATGGGGAAAAAGATCACCATTATGAATGAAATGCCTCCATTTCAAATGATATCAATCTATCTTTTGAGCACACGTTGTACAAGATAAGTATGAGACTTTTTTTACCTTTAAAAACATCTTTTTTAAATTTGAGGTGGTAAATGTACCACTGAATACACGAGTAGTTAGAAATCGATGCGTGCAGTTCTAGACTGAAGTTAAGGTGTGATGAAAGTGAGTGTGAACTATTGAAATGGTTAAGGATTGTTTAAAACGCACTGACAGTTAATTAGTTACAGTATTTAGGAACAGTTATCTAGTTCCAAATGTTGTGCACTGTAGATATTGAAATTACAAATTGCCGAAGAGATTGTCCGGGGCTCATATCAATGCAGGCATTATGTTTGAAATAATTATTTTAGCTTATCAGTAGCTACAAATAACATATAATTACGTTCGTCTTCTAGTAAATGTTAGTTATTATTTCGTTTTGAGCATATATGACTGCAATAAGTCCTTCATGAGGCAGTTGGCTCTAAGACATGATTAGATGTGCAAATACTCGAACTTACGAAATAAAAACATTTGAGCAATCAATTTCACCGGTTTTTTTTATTTTAGATTTATAAGAACCCTGTATTTTAAAATCACACTCATATAAACAAGGTGCGCCCATAAAGTAACCGGACTATTCTTTATAAATAAGAAAAATATCACTCACCTTCAAATAAATTTATCGCCTTCAAAATAATCGCCAAAGGAGTCTATACAATTTTTCCAACGTTTCTCCAAGTCATCGAAACACTGTTTATAGGCGTTGAAACTAACCGTTCGCAAAATACGCGTAACATTCGATTTAATATCCGAGACGTTTTCAAATCTCTGTCCTTTCGTGGTCATCTTAAGCATCAGAAAAGGGAAAAAATCAGCTGGCGATAAGTTGGGGGAATAGGGTGGGTGATTTATCACTGAATGATTAACATGATAGATTGAATGATTAGCAGGATAGTGTTGTACAGAAATTGCTGTATGGAGCCTAGCATTATCGTGTAAAAGAAACCATTTCCCAGAATCAAACAGTTCCTTCCTAACTCGCGTTACCCTGTTTCTTAATCGAAAAAGCACCTCTTTGTAAAAATACTGATTAATTGTTTGGTTTTCAGGAACAAATTCGTGGTGAATAAATCCTTTGTAATCAAAAAATGCAAAATCCATGAAAGGACAGCAATTTGAAAACGTCTCGGATATTAAATGAAATGTTATGCGTATTTTGCAAACGGTTAGTTCAAACGCCTATAAACAGTGTTCCGATGACTTGTAGAAACGTTGGAAAAATTGTATAGACTCATTTGGTGATTATTTTGAAGGAGATCAATTTATTTGAAGGTGAGTAATATTTTTCTTATTTATAAAAAAATTGTCCGGTTACTTTATGGGCTCACCTTGTATATTCATTGTATCTTTCATGTAAAACATGTATGGTTGGGTGACGATTAGAATTTACTTGCTGTATTCGGCATACCGAGGCATAATTCTAATTGCTAAAGTATCACATCACCTCGTTCTATAATTTACATGGTGCAATTTTTCCAGTTACTGTTAAAACCTTAACTATAAAATTCTTTTGATTGGTTATAAAAATAGCACTCATTCATTCTAATTATTAGGAATATACGAAAGAGATATAAAAAATATTAACGATATAATTTTGAAAATGTTTCTGTATAACAGGAAAAAATATAGAAAATTAAACTGATAGGAAAACAGTCCTACAAAATTCCGTTAATAAGCAAATTAATTCGCAGATCAAGTTTCCAAAGCCTGAAACAGCCTACATCATTTAGAGACACGTTAATACTTAAGTCTTTTCATAATTACATACTTTTCATATTCTGTAATTACCATTTATAATGTTGATTTTTAATCACATTTTATCATTTAAATGCTAATTTTTATCATAAAATTTTAGCTCATGCAATACTTTATTGAACAATTCATAATTAATGTTATAATATACGCAGCTGATTCCCATCAAAAATTAAAATATTAAAAAAGGAAAAATAATTCAACATAACTCGCCACTGGTTTCATATAAAATATCGCTTAATTAACGGTGATAGTAAATGAAGCTGTACTATATTTATCAATTATATTGAACTGATATCAGTTTTCCGGGGGAAATTGAATTAATTTTTAGCGCTATCCTGCGGCGGCCCAAATGAATTCACATAATTTGCATTCTTTCCGCAAACGCAATTCATATTCCGTCATTTCTTGTAATAATTACTCATTATTTCACATTTCGATGCGATCAACCGGGGAATTTTAAAAATAAATTTGCTGCTTGAATACTTGCGGTTAACATGGCCTGAATTAAGGTGATATAATTAGTTTTGTATGTGGAGATGAAATAGCAATTAATTTTACGATTCGTATAAATTTCGAGATATATAAAGTGAATATCTCCTGATGCGAAGCTATTCATTCTACAAGGAATTTAAAGCTCATAAATGTCATTTATTCATTTTAGGATTAGTTTATTATTATTATTATTGTTATTATTTTTGCATTCTACTAATGCGTAACTTACGGTTTGTAATATGAATTTTAGCTGTCGTATAATTAAGTGAGATCATTTAAAGTTACGGTTTGTAAGTGACAAACATGCAAACGCTTTTTAAATTGCGATATAGTTGATTAAGTGGATTCAAAGTGATGACTTCTTTTCTGGCAGTTCCCTTCCTATATTTACATAACTGCAGACCAGTAATATTGTGCATTATATTTACTTTAAAAACACGAACTTTTCAATGTGCCTTTTTTTTATCTATTATGAATGCGTTTTCAAAACGCCCTACTGGCCAGCTGGATGTTTTACGAGAATACCATTTACCAGTTCCCACCGTTTTTAAAACACGTGCAGAGTTTTGGCCTGAAAGTTAATCCCAGTCATAGTGGTTTCCCTAACAAGTTGTGGGAGTAGCTGTTTGGAAAAACAGAAAGCGTCTCCCATCACCGTCGTAAAGCTGTCTTTCCTAGCGATAGCTATGTGACTTACTGTGTGTGTTACTGGAATGTAATAAAGTTCGGCGTTAAGAAAAGCTGTCAACCGATAATCTGCCGGCCCTCCCAGTTGTGAGAAAACGATTTCTAAGAAGGCTTCCACCCCGAGTTTCAAGCCGAGAGAGGCAGAGACTGTGTGTTTTGGGAGAGAGGGACCTGTAACATCCAGCCCGGACAGACGTGTCTTTTAGAAGCTCTTGTTTGAGACCATGGGTCCCGGAGCCTGTATTGTGAATCTGCACTTAAATTAACTAATTATGTTTTACCTTTCAAAGTTAAATTTTTTTTGTAAATAAATAGTTAAGTTTTCGTTTTAAAAAAATTGGCCTTTGCCTTTTAAATAGGACTCTGTCTTTCTTAGTCATGAATCCAATAGTAGTAATTTTAGCAACGCATCAGAGTTTAGCCTTATCGTGACGCCACAATATCTTTAGGCCAGAGAGAGCTACGAACGCCAGCACTTGGCTATTCTCCCTGCTCACTTTGACCTACTTTCAGTCATCGTCTGAATTTTGAGGCGTTAATAGGGTGCCGCATATCTGCTATTTGTATTTCAGATATACGTGCGACTGCTCGTGTAAGTTTTCGCTATATCTGTTTTTTTTAGAAGAAACCTTTATTGTATTATTATTAATAATAATTATGGTTGCTACTTTTGCGTCTTATTGTTTTCAATGTGCCCCTGTGAAAGAAAACTTTGACTGAAGATCACCTACCTTTCTGAAAAGCGAGCTAAAAATTAAAGTATTCAAAAGAAAAGCAGAACTAGGCGTTGAAAAAGTGGAAGACGTGACGTCAGGGAAATAAAGATGCAAGCCCTGCCAAAAGGACAAGCGCACTAGCATCACGAAGTTCAGCTGTGACATTTGCAAGAAATTTATATGTTTGGAACACTCTAAACACCTTGCCCAGACTGCAACGCTGCGAATCAATGACTAAAGCCGTCCGCACACGGAGCAACTCAAAAGAAACTGATAACCGACTCCAATCACAAACCAGTCCTTGATGAGTCAACCTATGTAATTGGATGGAGCCATGCACACGGAGCAACTGGTTACAAACCCGTCAGCAACGCGTTTGAAATCAGTCGCAGGCAACTTAACGTGTCGAGTCGCTAACAACTTCAGTGTCCAGTTTCTCTTGCGTTGTGCGCGTTATTACACAATCTATGTTACAGCCCACTCTTTTGGCAAGCTACCAAATGACACGAGTCATGTGACTTCTGCCTAGCGATGAAATGAAATTCTAACGTTTTTTGTTGTATGGAATATGTGCGCCCATATATACAGTCCATTTTTAAACGATTGATCAAAGACAATCTATTGTGGCGATTTTTTAAAATAAATTAATTTCTCATAATAATTTAACTAAAAATAATGCCCGGAATAATGATGTTCTTCCATCCATGACAGGTCGCAAACTATTGATTTGAATCACTTTTGAGTCGGCCCGTGTGCGGAGCCGCATCACTAACGAGTTTGCAACCAATAAGCAATTTTAGTCGCTAACCAGTTGAGTTTCCTTTGAGTCGCTCCGTGTGCGGACGGCCTTAAAATCTAATATCTTCCTTTCTATATCTAAATTTACAATATTTTTATTCTATAATATGTTTATACCTGTACATTTATATTACAAATGTAAATAGTTCAGTAGTGTTATCCATAATTTCATTTATTTTTTTTCCACGTTATTTAACAATTCTTTGGTCATTTTGCATCGTTTTCATGATTTATATTTATGCAGTTTCTGTTTCTTTAAATAAAGAAATATTTTTGTAATTTAAATAACATTTGTTTAAATAAAGCCTACTTATTAACTCTTAACAAATTACAACATAATTTCACTAATTAAACTCTTAAAAATTTATATTTTACAATAACGTATCTGGAAAATACACGCGACCTTTCACGTTGGAATAGAGAGCGCGACTGCTGGAAGGATAATTGCTGTTATTTACTGTCGATTATTCAGATGTTAAAATTGATTTCATTATGCCATCCGTTAAGTAGAGTGAATTCTTTTTATAGCAAATCGTAATAATTAACCAAATTTGTATTTTATGAAATTCTAAAAGATATTTAGTCAACGTTTTTGGTTTTATGATGGATATAATTTTTTTTTTAAGTTTTGATAACCTCTACTTGAAGTAATTGCAATCCGACCATTTCCGTTTTAAGTGTCAGGAAGAATGTTCTAGGATTTTCTATGGAATTCCTATCACGAAGATGGCGTGTATATGATTTCCCCACGCTTCCAAAAAATCCTAAACAATATTCACAAATTGTGACTCATTCGGAGCATATGATAGTGTAAATCGTTCGGAAGGGAACTTTGTATACTTATAAAAGAAGTATCAAAATTTGTAACTTTATATATATATATATATATATATATATATATATATATATATATATATATATATATATATATATATATATATATATATATATATATATATATATATATATATATAACATACAAGACCCAAAAACATAAACTAATTTCTAAATTCTTTTAAATTTCCTTTTGCGTAGAGTTAAAGTTTTCGTTTTAAGAACAAAGGTATTGTAAGTTTCCTTAAAACTAAAGTATGTAATCAATATATCATCCCTTTAATCCCCCAGTCTCGTAGGCGCTAAATGTTATATAACAGGCCACGGGACTCACTCCAGAGAACTGACCTGGGAACCTCTGTCCAATCAATGCAAAAGTCTAAGGGTCATGTGACTACGACCTCAGGAAGTTTTAAAAGCCCCACCAAAGTTTTGGTCGGGGATTTTGTGAATTGTCGTTGGCAGATAACTCATCGCAATGTAAGAAATAAAGTTTTGTTCGCTAAATTTGGAGTGTTCCTGTGTGTTCGGGTCTGGAGGGGCCAGTGAGAGCGTTTTTTACAAAGATCTTCGAGATGCCGAATAAGCTATGACTTCCAGCGCTGGAACTAAATTGTGTTGACTAACCCCGAACTAGAATTGCTGTGACGCACCGCCGACAATCAACACCTTCCACACTCGCCGCCGCCGCCGCTGATGTGTATGTCTCTCTCTCTCTCACTTTCTCACTCACTCACTCACTCACGCACGCCCGCACGCACACACACACACACACACACACACACACAGAGAGAGAGAGAGAGAGAGAGAGAGAGATTGATTTTTTTTCTTTTTTTTTTTCAATGCGGAGGCACTTGTCCCGAAGACATTCGCCTAAATATAAAGATATATGAATTATTAAATTTTGAAAATTTAGAAATGTTCTTTGATAATATGTAAAATATACTTTGGCATTTGTACTATGGTAGTGTACTTTGATTCAAGAAATCAAAATGTGGTACCACAAGAGCACCAGAAGAATAAAAGCACAACAGAAATTTAAATTTTGTAAATCTTCAGTTGGTTATGCGGAAAAATGCCATCAAGCATTGAGAGGCACATTTCCTCCCATCGCCAGGTAGTTTGGGTGGCAAAATACTAACATCGAAGTAAGGAGACGCGTGTTCAAATCCCGCCTTCGGCAGTTGGTATTAATTCTCGACCGTAGTATAAATCAATAATGGATACTAGGGCAGCAGACAGATAAAAATTAGCAACGCTGATTGACTATATCAACAATAAACAAGTACGGGTGGATATCTTATGCCGTTATTCTCCAACAGAAAGTGGTAATACGGGAAAAATAATTCCTCACATTACTAGGGTAATAATGTTAGCGGAATACTCAACTCTTGGTTTGGAGATATGAGTCCATATCCCGATTCTGCTTGATAGTCGTTATCAGCTGCGTCCAGTAACAGAATTTACTAACGTAAGATATTTTCAAAACCTGTCCTTTAAAAATCATATTTTTGTGCTCATTGATCATTGTTTGGGGGAATTTAATAGTGTACTCATCCAAAAAATAAAATTTCGACAAACTTGTCAAATCTCATTACGATATTCAGTAATTAAAAAAAAACAGTTCATAACGAGCATTATTAAAAGCCCCCTGTCATTTCCCCCCAAAATACATCCATAATGTAGAACATTTTTTTTTAAAACAAATATGACATAAACTGGATTTTGAGATGAAAGGAAAAGCGGAATATGTTTTATTTATCATCGGGGGTTTATTTTCAGCCAAGGATAAACAAAGCAATGAAAGTTACAGCGATTTCAAAAGAGATTTGCATGCGATCTCAATGAGTGCGACTTGGGTTTCTTCTCTAGAAGTTTTTTAGGACGCCATTAGATTTTATCCGAGTCCCACATGGGCAAGCAAATAGAACGAAGGAGACATAAACATTCTTCAGTGCTTTCCCCTCGAGAATGGAGTTGTACTGCTATTGAGACAATAGCAACTCTTCACCTAAATGTACTGGGTTACTTCTGAAGTATAGTGGAGACAGTGTCTGGCTGTATTCTAATTTTTAATAGTCAATGCATTTTGATTTTTTTTTTTTTTCGCTGAATTTTTTTTTTCATGCGGGTTCGAGATTTCTCTATTCTTAGCTTGAAACCTCTATTCTTAGCTTAGAATTTTTAGAATAAAGTAATGCAAACCACGTGTTCCTATGCATATTACATTACAAGATATACTTTTATGCTGCATTGTCAACGCACATCCTGTTGGACTTCCGTATATTAAGTTTAATCGTCTCAGAATGGAAGTTTTCGTAAACTACCTTCTTTAAAAGGATATTTCTAAAACTCCATAGAAAGATGTTTCTTTAAAACTTAGTTTAGCAGTCTATTTTTCTATTTCCCCTAAACTGTCTTCCGAATTCTAGGGAAAAAATTGAAAATATTCTCTGAAGCTCCGAAAATGAATTAAGCCTTAAGAATTATTAAAAGGATTTAGTAGCAAAATTTTTATAAACCCTGAAAGGTAATATTTTTTTCCTAAACACGGCCATGTAAAACTCATGCAAATAGATTTACGGGTTCATTAGATAAGGCAAAAAGAAAATTTTCTCTAAATTTTGCGTTTAAATTAATCAAAACAAAATTAAAATTTTCAAGTATTTTTAATACTCGTGTTGATATTTATATAACAGATAATTTAACAGGGAAATCATAGCGAAAATGCATGCAATTAAAAAAAAAATTAAATTTGGAGCTATGAAAACCATCAGGGATATTTCACTCTGTATATCACCGGCAGGATCTTCAATATTAAAAACACTATATGTAGCTTTTTTATTTTAAATAACGAGATAATTATAATTGATCATTTTGAGAGATCTGCATAAATGGAAGTCTTTAAATTTTCCGTTTGAATCATGGATGGGTACCTAGGGAGCTAGTCTTTGGCATCCGAATCTTTGATTCACTTTGAATCTTTGATTCTAGTTAGAATGTTTTTTAAAATGTATTTCTATGTTTGATAAAGAGAAGGATTTACTAACTAACTAACTCTCTCTCTCTTTCTCTCTCTCTCTATCTATATATATATATATATATATATATATATATATATATATGTTGTAATGACTTACGACATTTCCCACGCGTAAATTCGAAAACCCACCCGACAGTATCATGCTTATAATTGACGCTTACAATTGATTGATCAGTGAACAGTCGCCTTGTCAACACAATGGTGCAGACGCTCTAGCGTCGACTGGATGTTCCGGAAGTAGAAATCTTTAGAAATCTTCCCCCTTTTCGGACAAAGAAGATCCACGGACAATTTTCTGGCAGACCGGCTAGAGCTGCGGGAAGACTTGGACGGTCAACTGTAAAGAGGGGAGGGTGTGTTCTACACTTGACCCCCCCCCCCCAGAAGGAAATAATAGACGACACTCCAGTGGGAGTGAGCAGTTGTCAGTTATTTTCCAAAATGATAGGTGGGCCTGAACAGGAGGTCCTTGGAACGGTCGCGTGCCAGGCCAGACCGGGAAGAATCAACAGACTCATAACGACATCCTCAACCCACGACATTTTAGATAATGTTCACTTTTAATTCTTTGTAAATTTGCCTATATTTATTCATAAATTCCAATACAGCATTATATAAATATTAAAGGCTGTCAGTCTTGTTTTTAGGCTAAGTCCTTATAATGTGTGTGTGTGTGTGTGTGTGTGTGTGTGTGTAAGTAGTAATAACACTCCACCAGAATTTATTATCTTCCATTTATTCTCAACCTTCAATATTGTCTTTCCTCTTGTGTAACTACTTTTGTTTATGTGTGGTGCGTAGCTTTCGCTGAGCATGTTTGTTCTAGTGTGAAAGTCAAATGCTCGCCCACCTAGAATTTGGATATGGGGTAGACAGGACGTTAAGCATTTCTTCTTGTATTTATAATAAACATAAATAGTTTTCCTCATAATACTTGCATATGTTAAATAACTAAATATCAATAATGTGCTAGAGTAAATAAATTTGTCAATCCCATCGACTGGACTGCTTGATTGAATTTGCTGCCGCTGAACCCGACTACAACTGTTCAGTTCAAGATGCCATCATCAAATCAATTGGAACTAATTGGTCAATCAGTACCACTTGAGGCAATTCCCTGAACGTTTTAGGTTTCATACTGAATATATATAAAATTTGAAGTACAACTTTAGCATTGAGTGTTTTAGCCCACATTCAGAGTAAAAGAATATTTTGAAACTATTGTTCCATTTATAGAATAACGTAAACGTCTTATGTCTGATGGGGGTTGAAAGTTCTTTACTTGGAATGTTACTTATAAAGAACCCCGTAGGAAGTATCCTTCAAGCATGATTGACAACGCAAACTGCACTTTGCCGTAGAACAAAATATTCCTCTTTAGCATTTAATTAAAATGGGATTTACGTCTTGGGATTTACGTAAAAACATGTTGCGAAAAAGTATTTATCAAAAGCATGTAATCCACTGTTTGTCTGCGGAAACTGAAAATTACTGCTCGGATAAATATATTTGTAAGTACTTCTTTAATAGAATGGTACTCTCGAAAATTCCTCGACGTTTTAATGTATTTTTCTATCTTTAGCTGAATATTTCGTCCATTCACGCATGAAATATTTACTTAATGGCGAACAATCATAGCGCTGAAATATTTTCGCACTCATATCCCAGATTGCACCGAGTTAACAAAGCGTGGGTTGAATGGATTTCCGATTTTATTTTGCGACTTCTCAGCGAAATTTTTGATGGTGGTCAAAATGCTGAGTCATGAAGAATTTCCATTGCGTTAGGAATCACCCGATCTAGAAATAAAATCGTTCCGTGAAATGGCTGAATCGTTCACGTACCTGTAACATAAAGCCGTTGGTTTTAGATGAACTTAGAAAGTTAAAGGTTCCTTCTCTCCCCTCCCTTCCAATCAAAGATGAGTTCTATTTTAGAAAAGAGAATGTTTCGAAAATCTGATACAGTCAATAAAAGACATATCGTTAACTTTGAGGTATTCATTTGGACAAGAAAAGTGGACGGAATTCTTTTGATCACGTTTCTTATGCATTGTTGGAATTTAATTCTGCATAAAAGTGGTATAAGATTATATTGGTTATATATATATATATATATATATATATATATATATATATATATATATATATATATATATATATATTTATATATACATAGGCGTAGCGTGCTTCGAACTTATTTGGGGGGGGGGGAGCACGAATTGAATTCAGGGTTGAAGTTAGGACCCTCCTCAGTGCATTGACTGCCGGTTTTTTTAAATTGAATAATAACAGAATTGTTGTTTGAGTAATTTTCAAAAGTTATACAATGAGAAAAAATATAATATAAATAAAATGAGAAAAAAATATAGCATCGAAATTTTTGTTATGGATTCATTGTTAAAAACTATGTTAAGGTTAAAATCTATAATCGTAATCTTCAGTTTCACAGTTTGAAAAAGCGGAAGAAAAACCACCTTTCTTAAAAGTTTTCTACAATTTCCCGATTTTAATTGAACTTCTATTAATGTTTTAATTTATTTCAAGTTAAGTTTGGGGGGCACGTCCCCCCCCCCGACGCTAATCATATGTATATATATGAAATAATAACATTCCACCTTCTTTAATTAAATGTGTATTCTAAATTGTCCCGTGTTGTTTCAATAACGTATAGCCCCCTATTCCAAATTCTGACCCACCGATAACCAAACTTACCAACGAAATTATCCTTTAATGCTTGTGTACAAAGTAATTTGTTTTCAAAAACATGGTTATGCAACCGTTTTTAGGAACTTCTGGAGATCATCTGATTCTAACGTGCGAGGTCAGATGATCTCAGTTAACCAATTAAAAGTTTTGTCGCTCTCGCGTTCGAGGCGAGCAAGTTCTTTCTTGGTAGCTTTTGTTTTACGTCTGTCCGTGCAACATGTCCCGTGTGAGCTCCCTTCTGTCCTACGTCGTTATAGCGCGCTGCGTCTTTTCTCCAAGAATGTGATGCTCCGGCTGGTCCGGGATTGTTTTATTTGTGATATGATGCTCGAAAATACATCAAAATTTTATCCTGTGAATATAAGATGTACCTCTTCACCGTGAAAGTTTCCGAAATAAAGACAATGCCAGAACTATGTGGCTAACTCCTCGTCACTCTGGCTACGACTTAAACATGAGCGCGCCTCCTCTGTGCTGCGACTAACTGGATGATGAACGATATACATATAGCGGTGTGGGTATTAAGATATATATATATATATATATATATATATATATATAGAGAGAGAGAGAGAGAGATTGATTGGGAGAGAGATAAACGCATACGAATCATTAAATTTTAAAAATTTATAAATGTAATTTTGTATATGTAAAATAAATGTGATTTGCTATAAACGTAGCTCTCGAAAATTATAATATTATTAGAAGAAGAAATCTAAATATATCTGTGTTAAAGCTTGAAATATCATTAAATCTTGGATGCTACATCACCTTAGTACAAAAGTCGAAACATTTAGATAAAGAAACTATAGATGAACCCACAGCTGTAAGAATTCACTTAGTTATTTATGAATTCCAGATCATTTATCACAAGAAAATTATTTAACTATTTGATCATGGGGACAGTTATCTTTAAAAATGTCTTTTACTGTTACGAATGGTTGTTTGTAAATAAGAAAACGATGAATTCCTTATAACTGTTAATCACAAAGAGCCGGAATTATATGAGCCGGAACATTAAAGGACTTAATAAAGAAGAAAGAAAATTTTACCTTTCAAAAATGATGTTATCTTCATTTATTTTCTTTTTGCCTCAGGGATAGTAAAAATAGTTTATGTTGCTTAAACACACGGCACCAGTTCTTTTGAGCAGTAATATTTCTAATGACGCATATAGTATTAAATTTAACGAATATATGCTTTAAATTTCAGAATATCTCATTTCATTTATTACACAGTTGGTATTTTTATGATGCTGCCTTACATTAGGCACAACTGAATATAGTAATCCATATTGGCTCGGTTTCAAGAATTAAATAAATAAATCATTCGAACGTCACCAAAATAAGTTTGAGTGTTTTGAATATTCTCCGATTTTTTTAATATTTTATGAAAATAAATGCTGATAGATGAAACTATGTTCGCAATATGATACGAGAAATGATGTTGAACAAACAGAGCGTTTCCTAGAAGGGTCAGAGACATTGGAAACTTATGACCATCCCTAAATTATTCCAGAATTCACTAATAATGGGTTTAGAATTTTTGTTCTCATATTTCGGAATCAAGATTTTATTTTATTTCAAAGTCTTCAAAATATATATTTTCCCATATATAATATTTCTTTAAGAAATATTCGCAATTGGGACTAGATAAATGTAGTTTATTTTTAGTTTATTTTTTGTTATTTTTTATTTTATGATAATTAAGTTATCTTCTTTTACTTGTTTTCTTTTTTTTTTACAGTCACGACCAGTGGGTAAAAGGGTGACTGCAGGGAAGTAAAGGAAGCTGTCGCTACCCTAAACTGTACGACACTGTTAACTAGAAGCTAACTACCAAAAGCTTTTAACTTTTGGTAGTGAAGTAAATGCCTAAATTTTTGGATGGAGTGATGTCAGATAAAATTTAACTATTTTTTCTACAGCCAAGATCAAACATTTTTTAATAGGACTGTTCATTTCGTAGATCGAGCTGTTTATAAAGCAATTATAATCACAACGGTAGTTTTAGTTAGCATATTTGACATGAATTCTAAAGTAAGCTAGTAAGGCGTTTAGAAAATATGCTACTTAGCAACGCAATATAATTAGAGGTTTGAAATACATCGATTAGATATTCAATCATCCATGTTTGTTTGTAAGTGTATATTTGTATGCACAAAAATTATGCATGATTTTTATACAATTAAAATTATACCTAATCTTTCCTGGAATAAAAGATAATTTTATTTCTAATGACTAAGAAAAAGAATGAAAGAAAAGTCAGATGTGAGCACAAAATTTTGAGAATCGTTTACTAGTGTCTGCTCTCAATAATTTGTTATTTTACTGCCCTTCAAGTTAACAATTTAGGACATGAAAAGCTTAACTACTTATGTTGCATCCTATCATTAAATAACGCTTTGTTAGACCAGAGTGTATTGATAAATCATTGCATCTACCGGGAATTTCAAATTGATATCCAAACAACGGAAGTACGAAAACGTTCACTTCAAATCGACACAAAACATAAAAATTTTACATTCTCTCTGTACAATGCTTAATATTTGATAATCTGTCACATACATTTTACATTATTTATTTATTCTTTCTAAGCAATAATTATAATTCTAAACAATAATAATTTTCCCGTGAGCAAGATATATTTTTATATTCTCATACCGTAAACAATTGTTTTATACCCTCACACAATAAACAACATTTTCGCATTTTCACTTTCAATTCATCCGAGAGCTTGTACGTATAAACAGATAAAAGAGTTTCATTCTTAATACGCCATTCTGACTGCTTTAAAAGGCTCCGAAATTCCAACGCCATGATACCAAAACAATTTTGTAACTTTCTTTTGACAAACTTTGACTCTTAATTAGAAGGCCCTTTTAATGGCATCATTAAAATGCCGTTTAACATTTGAACTTTTGAAAAGAATTTTTCTCCTCTAATGACACTCGCAGAATGATGAGTGCTATTGTTTTTTTCATTCACTTTGTTTTCCTTTTAAATTAACACGTTATCTTAGTCAGTGTATTTTTATTAACTATTTATAAACGGTCACACGCATTATCTCTTATATTCCATCGCCAATGGTTAATTCTTATCTAATGTATACGGGTCCATTTATTTCTAGTGGAACTTTTCGAGAACCTTTTTTTTAATTAGTAATTTAGGTTCTAGTTGCTGTCTTTGGTGTTTTGAAATGATTGTTTTTAGTTGATTATGAATTGAATGCAGCCTCGCGCGCGTGAAATTTTTAATTCACTCGGCTTCGAAATTATTTAATGTTGTTTCATAAGATAACAATGGGAATGTAATTACGTGCTTTTATCTAAAAAGAAATTTCATTTTAATGGAATTTCAACCAAATAATGTGTTAATTAGAAGTGGGAATTTTTGAATCTTTTTCCATATTTTTTTCATGCTTTTCAGGAAATATTCCATTAAATGTAGTAGCTCTTCTGTTGTATTAGGGGCTTTTATTTTATTAAGTCCGTGTCAAATAGATTTAATAAATTTTGAAATTATTATTTTTCTTAATAAATGAAATTAAAATTGCATTCATCTTATTACGGTTTGAGGGATTTTCTGAGTGATGAAAACCAGAATTCTTAGGTTTTAATTTCTGCTGTGCAATAATTACACAAGATTTTTAAATGGGGAGTGCAATCTAGTAAAGCCTGTGGGTTTTACTACATTGGAAATTTTACTTTGCTTACGGGAACACTAAGTGTGCAATATATGGTGAAAAGCATGCAAGTTCCGTCTTTCTCCTTCATGTTAAATAATGTAAATATATTTAAAAAAATTAATTATAAGACATCATGTTTACCGTAGTGCTCTGTATATATCAATCTCGTTTCTGTGAACTTTATAGTGTGTAAATTGAGAGTAATGTTTTGTGAATATCTTGAAAGTTTAGACACATTGAGAAATTAGCATTGCAATAAAATATTTAAAAAATTAATATCCATTGTGCATTTTAACATTATTAAACAGCAAAAATGTATGTACAAAATGAACCTTACTATCTATAGACTCCTTTCCGAAATTCATACCAATAAACACCTTGAGACAAAAATTAAAATTCTCAACGCCACACATATATTTTCACTAATGCTTTCCACAATTGCATGAGACACCACGTAATAAAAGAAACCATGTAATCAGCCTTTAATATATTAAATTCTAAAAATTAATGTTTAAAAATTCATCAAAAATCAGAAAATGGAGGTAAAGATTCGAAAAGCATTTAATTTTAAAGGAATTTTTATAATCTTTCTCGTGATATAAATTTTATAACCCTCAAATTAGTATTTTAAATGCACACTTTAAAGAATGTTACAAAGCAGCTTAAACATTTAATTTTAAAAAATCTAAGAAGAACTTTTCAAAAAAATTTCCTAGTGCACCCCTACACTATAAGAAGAATCGCCATACAAAATTTCAGCCCTTTATGTCCAACGGTTTGGTCTGTGCGCTATCTGTCAGTCAGTCAGTCTGTTACGAAACTGTTATATATATATACATACATATATATATATATATATATATATATATATATATATATATATATATATATATATATATATATATATATATATAATAGCACATTGATATATGGATTTTTGGATACAGACTTTATATTTTTTTGCAAACATCCATAATCTTGAATGTACAAGAATAAAACATTAACAAGAATAATCTTGATTTGTACAAGAATAAAACATTAGCGTAATTAGCTCTGAATTGTACCCTACGAAATTATTATAGTCGTGTTTTCCAGTTTTATAGCAATATCGGGTCAGCTTTGAAACTTTGCAAAAAAAAGTCATTAAGGAAATTCTGCAATACATTTCACCTTGACATGTGCATTATAAAAAAATTAATCGCACAAAGTGTTTTTAAGCTCATACTCCAGTCAGTATGTGAAATTTTGCTGGTAAATTTTTAAAACGGGTAATTCAGTTGAGTATATAGTGTTTGAAAAGAGTTTTTTTTTATCCTTTTCAGCAAATTCTCCATACGTAGAAAGTCTTTTAAGGGTATACATGCACACTTTCTATCACTACGAAAAGGTTTGTCGTGTAACTTGGCAAAGATGTTTTTTTTTATGCATTTTCGAAAACAGGGAGAGAAAAAAAACAGTTTTTTAACTCGGTGATCAGCAGGTCACATATGTTACTCCGAACGTTTTGAATATACTTTAACAGTATCCATTAAAAAATCTTTTTGTAAACAGTATCCATTAAAAAATCTTTTTGTAAACTTTATCCATTTAAAAAATCTTTTTGTATTTTAAACCTTAGTGAAAAGATAAAAAAAACGAAACCATTATTAGTACTCACATAGCAATCCTAATTAAACTTCAATCTTCATCGTGGTTTCAATTACATTGTTTTAGGAAAGTGCTTATTCATGCGCGCACACACACACGCATACATACATACATACGTATATATATATATATATATATATATATATATATATATATATATTTATTTATTTTTTTATTTGTTTATTTATTTATTTATTTATTTATTTATTTATTTATTTATATAATATTAAAAACTAGTAATTTCTTAATTCAACAGTCTTAACATTTAAAAACTATTAATTCCTCACTTTACTATTCAAAATTACATACCCGTTTTTAATCCCTTAAGTTATTTAATTCCCTTCGGGCATTCGCATTAAATTCCTTTATTACAGCCTTAGGCAATATCATTAAAGATGGCTGTCTTTTTATCAAAAAAGGACGCGGCGCGGCGTCAGTACAAATTTAAATCAGTTCTGCACATCAACAACAACTTTAAACCAATCAACTTTTAAGACACACCCTTTAATCACGTGATGGATTGAAGTTATATAAGTGTTGACGTCCGGACATGGGACGGATTCCTGTACTTTCTCTTGCTGCATTCATACCGGCGGAGTCGCCAAAGGAAATAAATAAAATGTAATTCGAGAAATCTTGTGTCGACGACATTTATTTCGACCAGACTACCATTCCAGTGTCTACAGAGTTGACTGGGATGTGGGGTTGCGGCATTCTTCTTTGCAATGACCGGCGGCCGTTCTCCCCATATCACAAAGAGCCGGCACGATTATTTCACCTGCTGCGAGAAGATCACAAAGGAGTTCCATTACCATAAGGATCGTCGGCTGATACATTTTTCCCACCGGTTCAGTGTTTTAGTTAATTTCGCCGCACCAAGTCAGCACCGCAGAAAATGAAAGTAGGTCACCGCCAACGTGTTACGTCATCTTCTTTCCAATTCAGCGCTGTACAGAGATATATTTATTTTCTCCCTGCCCTTCTACCTGTGTGATGAACAGTGATTGTGGATTTAAATTCATCGTTCTTCTATCCGGACTTCCAGACTGTCTTTTTGCCGTATGACGACCAGGGGCTGCGGAGTTAAATTTATCACGAGTGTCATCAAAGAGTGTAATCACCGCCAGTTCAAAAATCATCGATGTGTGTGCTGATTTTTTTTCTAACTACAGTTCTTGTGTGTGAGTTGAAATTACTTCGATTCCCTGAATGCAAGCCTAACGGTGTTCAGAGGAGCCTTTAAAAGTTTTTCTTGGACGCTACCCTTTATGTAAACAGATCAAGAACAGGTCGTATGATTTATTTTATAAACTTTTTGAACACTAACCTGAACAAGAAATTTTTTTTTTGAAAATGTGATCATATATGTTGTAGAGGGTATTATATTCTTGTTTTTAATTGAAGTATATAACTGTGATATTTTGTTAAACTTATAAAATGGAGGGAAAAAATATAAAAATAGAAAATTAGGGGAAACAAACAGAAAATAAAAATGAAGGGACAGAATACAAGGAAAAATTTCAACTTCATAATTTAGAGAAATAATTCAGGGATTTTATTCCTTTTGACCCAGAGGTATGAAACTACAAAAATGGCTTGCCTATATTGAACAGAAATTTTCCCAAGCAAATGTTTCAGATGAACATAAAATAAGATGTATTTCAAAATTCCTAAAAGGGGAAGCTCTTACGGCCTTTATAAATTCCTGTTTACACATTCAAGAATGGACAGAATTAAAAGATACTTTGCAAGAATTATTCTTTGAGACAGATAGCGTAGAATTCTCTGAATTTTCTAATTTGAAATTTGAATATGATGATGACTTAACCAAATATTTTCATAAACAAATTGATGTAGGAAAAAGATTGGGGTTATCACAGAAGTTAATACTAGAGGGCCTAACACAAGGCCTAAATGCTCAAATGAGAATGACCATAGCTGCAAATCCACCTCAAACAACGACAGAATGGATAGTGTTGGCTAATAAGCTAATCAAAATAAATAATGAAGGAAACAAAGCTAATCAAGGGGATCGGGATAACTTTTTAAACACTAGATTTGAAAATAGGCCCCAATTTAGACAGAATTACTACAACCAACCTCAAGTTAGGATGAATTATGGTCCACATCATCAATTTAGACAAAATTACTCTTCCCAGCCTCAATTTAGACCTAATAATAATGAACAAACTCAGTTTAGACCTAATTATAGTCAGCAACAACAATTCAGACACTGGCAACCCAGAGATCACAAGTCTGTAGCCATTGGCTGAAACTATGACTCTGATGTCAGAGGTGACGTATTATTATTACTTAAAGATGCGCTAGAAATTATATTTTTTGAGGGGACGCTGCCCATGCTTTGTTCTTGGAATCAGAAGCGAAAATAGCTCAATCGCGACAACGCCCAAGGCAATTTAGAATTTGAATTGAATATAGGGGATTTATGTTATATATATATATATATATATATATATATATATATATATATATATATATATATATATATATATATATGTGTGTGTGTGTAATAAATTAAATATTATGCCCTCCATTCTATCATTTAAATTGCCTTTCTTAAATCCAATCCGCAGTAATCTTACTTGATCGCTTAAAAACTCTTAGCTACAGGACTTCCCATAAAAAGCATGCCTCTGCATTTCTACACGTGTATACGCCTGGAGAAAGGCGTGAGTTCGCATCGCCAGCCACAATATTCTGCTGACCCTACAAAAATAACAGGCACATGTACCTCGCCTCTCGCGCGTAAGGTTGAAAGGAGATATTCGTTTCAGAGCAGAGGATGGATGTACTTCTGTCGCTGTCTAATAAAACGATTCGGCCAGACTGCATCAAAATTTTATTCCTTCCAGGCTGAGATAGTTTTCCTTTTCATATTAGATTTAAGGACGTTATGTAATGGATATATATGCATATATATATATATATATATATATATATATATATATATATGACGAAAGTCTGAAATATAAAACTCAGCATCGGATCCGGTGCACAGAGAATGAGCCCAATGTAGACACATCACACTACGAATCCAAATTGCTTCGCATGTGTTATCTTTTATACTCCTTACATAAAGAATCACAACGCGTTTTGCTGGTCTGGTTCATCTTCACTGACTTCCATATTGACTGGTGAGTCAAAGCTCTCAGACAAGAGGTCAGTTGCCGAGTCATTTGTGCCTGAGAATTCATGACGTTGAAATCTTATTTTTTATTTCCCTGAGCATTTGAAATTCCTCTTCCACGACCCTTCCCACCACCTTTACCCCAGCGTTCTCCTTGAATTGGTTGTGTCTTTGATTCCTCGAAATACTTTTTACGGGGATATGCTGATATAATTGCAGCAGAACCCCGTTTACGGCCTCTATTTGATGTTCTCTTTATTGCTAACGGCACAGCAGGATTGTCTCTTGCTGAGATGGATGGAGGTTTGAAGGTTGATGGTGATACAGCTATAAGTGGTGTGGCATTCGTTATCATAATTTGGGAAGTCGAAGCTTGAGCGGAGGCAGTATTTATCGTCATGATTAGGGAAGTAGAAGTTTGCTCTGGTGGTGGAGGAGGATCTAGAGTAACCCAAAATAATTGCAAAAAATGGAAATTATAGAAATCACAATGAAATGTTCTGTGGAATCGCTTTTTCTGGAGGAAAACATTTTTACATCATATAAACCGGTTGTTGGAAATATGGACCTGGGTACATAATGCCAGCACCTATGGAGTACATAATTCAAACAACGCCATCTTGGAAACAAACTTGTTTTTCATATTATTAAATACAGGGAATTTTTTTCGAATTAGCTTAAAATGAACTTCATTTCTTGTAGAATAAGGTAGAGGAATCAATTTTTCCAAACATAGTAGTAGATATAAAATATTCACTTTTATTTACCCCGAAAAACAAACATTGGATATAGGACGTCATTAGGGAGTGGAATGAGGTCAATGATCTTGACTATCCATTGCAGCCATCTAGGAGTTCCAGTTCACAGCACTTTCACACGGCTGCGCTTGTGCATAGGGCAGATATTAAGGGGGTCCATAGTAAATTCAGGGTCCGTTATCCCACCTTCTCCTATATTCTTTGCTCGCATGATTTATAGCGTTTCTATATTGTTTCATGGTATGTTATATTTTTTCCGTAGTTTATCACAGAGGTATTCCCGTTATAAATTTAAAGTAATTGTTTTTATTATTTCTAATTGAAATCATTAAGTATAAATCTGTAATAGTTAAACTCCCTCAGTATTTTTCGTCAAAGTAACACTTATAATGGTTTTTCTGAATATCGTGACCCATTACAGAAGCTGTTCTTTAAGTATATTAACCTAAATTTGGATGCAGCGTTTAAAGTTCAAAATTATACTCTTTTCCTCCAAATTATACCAGTTAGAGTCACACCCAACAAATTTTTATCAGATAAAAGCAAAATTCTACTGGGCAGGGGAAAAAAAGAGCAATTATTTGCTGAAGACATGATTTAAATGTCACTGATAACTCTTCAATTAAGAAAAGTGGTTGATTTTCGTGCAGTCCTTTCATTAATTTAGTGGTCTCTCCAATTTGGGAGTTTTGCCAAGATTTTTGTATTCTTTTGCGATTTATGATATGTTACCGTTGATATTTATGGTTGGATAGAAATTTTTCAAGAAACGTAGCAATTATTATATAGCCAATTTATTCAACTAGTTTTTATGTACTGCGTATATGCAATTTCTGGCGATAATTGCTTATGATAAGTAGATATACATTCACATATTTTTTCCTTTCTTCAGATCTTATTTTTAAAAGATAAATACATTAAAAGGAAAAGAAAAATAACAACTGTGAAATACTGCGATGCCGGATAATTAACGGAGCTTTTTCTTAATTTCGCAAATGTGTAAGTAATAAATAATTTTTTTTTTCGGGAAATGAAAATTAATTATTCAAGATTACCCACAATATTATCTTTAAATATATATATATATATATATATATATATATATATATAAAGATTTGGACAGTTTAATGCTGGGAAATTTCATAAATATATACTTGTTTTTAATCTGCGGATAAATTATATACCTATCTTGTTGTTTTTGGTGATTATGCTTCCTTGCCGGAATGTATTCCAGACCAGGTTTATACAGGTTTGCGGACTGAGTGGTGCGGTTCCGGTTTGTAATGGCACCACAAGTGTCGGAGTTTGACTAAGCCAGGTACCACCTAAATTTGGACAAAGCTTTCCGGTGGTCTACAGATTTAACGTGCCCATATCCGACCTAGACACGAAGGTATTTAATGGCGCTTGTCCAGATTCGATCCAAGCATCCTCAATACGGAAAGCCAACATGCTGCTACTAGACTACCTCTGGTCCTTATATACTATAACAGCCAAATATCTAAATTCCGATGAATCAAAGATTTGTTGTAATGGGAAATAGTGAAATTCATTTACGACACACAGAAGTGTATAGTACATTTAATTTTTTGAAGAAACAGTAAAAAAAGACAATGAACTTTTTAAATCCCTTTCTTGAAACTAAATGGCTCTATATTAAGGCCTAGTTATGTTGGAAATATAGAGAAAGGAATCCTAGAGAGACGTTGTAGAGTTAGTGGAAACACTTGGGCTTCAGTGGAATGACTTATTTTTTAGCAGTCCTTTTAACCGTAACTATACAAATGCATCACTTTGTACCACTTTTCCTGTATTATATAACTGGCAAACAAGCAGAGTTTTTGTATTGTGCATATAATATATAGAAAAACAAAATATTAATAATTAACTTCAGTTTATTCTCAAACCTTTACAGTGTACAGAGAACAATAACGCATAATATTAAAAATTTAACTATTACTCGATAATGATAAGAATATATAAGTAAGCAGTACATAAGGTTATGCACATGCTTAGATATTATATATGCATCAATATGCTGATGCATATTGATGCATATATAATATCTTTAATCTTTACAAAAGAGAAAGACGTTATTGCTTATACTCGGAATTGATATTTTCCAGCCACACCAAGTATCTAATTAGGGCGGTTTACTTGAAATTAGAAACTAATTGTTTCGTCTCTGTAACAAATAAGATGCTTAAGAATTTTAATGGATAAAATTTAAGCAAGCGATTTTTTATACCTAAACACTATGCTAAACGACACTGACCGATTTCATTATAGAAATTAATGTATTTTTCTGTGTTATCTGATCATAAGAATCAAAGCAGGATCTTGTAAAGAAGTATGTTTCTGATTTTTTACGTTGAGAATTAATGAAAGACATTTTGTGTTATTGATTAGTTTAGTTATTTTGGAGATTTATCTTTTTCATATTAAATTAGTTTATCTAGATTTTATAGTTTCTTTGTTGGATAAACATACTTTAAATTTGCTTTTTGCTCATGAAATTAAAGAGTCAAATTACAAATAAATTCACTAGCGATGTATTAATTTAACAGGGGTGTCAGAGAGACTTCAATTTTAAATACTCCGGTAACTGGGCTTACTAAACGTCTGAGAGTCTTTTATAAGCATATATGAAGGCCTTATTTGAATAATGGACCAACTCAACTTTTTTTTAAACCGGAGTTAGCCTCACTTTCATGTTCATACAAGTCATTTCTATCTTATTTTAAAACTGGTACACCTCCACCTTATTTCTGCTGCCAATATAGGACACCAAAAATCAGACTTTAGCAGTCATTTCTCAGCACTCATTAAGAGTTTAAGGATCTGTATCTCAAAATGAACAAAATGGAGTTGGCCCACTATTCCAATTAGGCCTTCATATAACAGAACATGCTTGCGACTTCATATAACAGACATAATTGCGAGTGTCTATATCTCTAAAACACATGATAAATAAAAACTATACATGTAGGAAAATGTAGTTGTGCAAACATATGAAATTCAGGGAAAAGCATCAATAAATGATTTTGCACCGTAGTGGTTAATGCATGCATTCTGAAAGGGCAAGATTTTGCGCTCTCTGAATATTCCTTATTGTTTAAGGATAGTCTATAAAATGTCAGGAAGAATGTGTGTTATTTACAGACGTAAGTCTTCGCTGTTGAGACTTTAAATTATGTATCATACAAAGTAATGCACAGTATTATATACATCGTTGGCCCAAATGAGAGTTACACTTTTGTATTAACGGCAGTGGTTAAATACTCAGAGCTTTGAGTTTCCCCGATTGATGACGCTGTATGTTACGAAGCAAAGGTGTTATCGTTGGAATGTGTCAGTATGCAGTTTGCAAGGTGACTACGTATGGTCGCGACATCAAATCAAGCCCAGTGAGCGGTTTTTCAATTTTCGTCGGCAGAGGTTGTTAATGCAGCCGAAATTTATCGTAGCATGAAGGATGTGTATAGGCATTAGTGTCTGTGACAATGCATAGTGCTCCGATGGATTAGTAAATTTCGTAAAAGAAGTGTGAGTACGGGACAGGGCGAAATCTCATCAAGTACAATTGGCCATCACCATGCAATCGATTTCTGCCGTATAACAGATTTGCTGTGAAGCCCCCACTGGAAGGTTATCGATCATCCCACCTATAGCCCCGATTTGTCACCTTGCGACTACTACATCTTCGGCCTACAAAATAGGCCCTGAAAGACCATCGGCGCACTACCGATGCAGAGTTCCGGGACGCCTCCCAAGACCGGTTCCCCAGACAACCAGGGACATTAATCTATCAAATTATCCAAAATCTAGTTAAGCCCCGGGACACTTGCTTGAACCGACAAGGCGACTATGTGTAGTCCCTGTGTAGCTCATGTATCACAGATAATCCCTTATGCAAACATATTCCAACCAATAGACCCTTACAGAGAAAAAAAGTATCATTTTCATTTAGGCCACCCTTATAGCTGTAGTGTCATTCGCGAAAATTGATTGAAAAAATTCTTTAATAATAGTACGAAACAATTTTATTTAAGTTCGTTCTGAATGGTAACATCCTCTTCATTTGTAGCTAAAAGTTTCTATAATCCACACTAATTAGTAACAATAGATAATGTTTAAAGGTCAACATGTGCAATCCTTGTTCAGTATCGTACATTTAAATGCGTTGATTTCATGGCCTAAACAAGGATTCGTAGATATATCATCTCCGGCATAGACAATAACATGTTCTCTCACGATCGAATATAATGAGCGAGATTTTTCTCAACTGTTGTTGTTTGCCTGTTCACGTCTAATGAGACCGGTTTAATGGCAGACAGAC
>OU015492.1:100539280-100544280 GCA_907164885.2 Dolomedes plantarius | reverse complement strand
TACAGTGAATTTGTAACTGTTAACTACCGACCATATCCTCAAAATTCATTAATCTTTATCACTAAGAAAGTGTTTTCTCGTTGGATAAATAAAAATTATATTATTTAAAAAAAATAATCTTTAGCGAAATACAAGAAATGGCTTTTATTTCAGGTTAATTCATTCTGCTAATTAAATTTTAAATGATTTCTTATCCTTGAAAACCTGCGATCAAATTATTTTTTTGTTGTTACAATTTTACAGTTGTCAGTATTGGATGTGGGGAAAAAGGAACGGGCATCGATCTTCATTTCACTGATTGTTAGTTGATTAATTGCAGTGCTTTCTATCATTCCTAACGAAAAAATATTTGCAAGAGTTAATTCCTGAACTTTATTCAGTTAACCACAGCAGATATGAAAAATAATACTAAAGTTTGATATATTTTTATATATTAAAGTAGTTTCTCGAAATTTAAATTTAAAACTTGAGCTCCTCGTAATATTTGCGATGGCATAGTAAATTTTCAATGTTTAAGTAAATATTGCAAGTAAATAAAAGCATTAAAATAAAGTAACTTCTAGGTAGTTATTCTTGGGGGTTATTAAAATGCAGCAGATTGAAAAAGAATCATAAGTTCAATACGCTTACAAATCCTATAATGGATTTGTATGAACTTTTTCAGACATAATGGTGGAAAACATTAAAATGACCATTAAATTTCGAAAAGCACGCACTTATCGCTTTATAACATATGTCGTCTAATATATTTCCGATAATACATTCCAGTGTAAGATACTTTTCCGTCGTTAAACTGCACTTTTTCTTCCCGATCACTTCACAAAATATGTATGTAAGCTCCATGTGATGAATGTGTCAGTTCTTCTTTTGGCAAACTTTTCTGGAACACTTTTATATCGATCAAGGGGATATGAATATATTCTCATTTAACGATTTCTAAGTGTTCCTTCTAATCAGTGCACAATGAAATTGAAGCTTGCATTGGATTTTTTTCCAGTGAAGACAAAAGTGTTTTATTACATTTAGATGCGAATTAATGAATATGCACATACAGAATTTTTTTACATTCTGACTACTCAGACGATTATTCACTTTATAAAAATAATTTTTCGTATTTGATCATGATAGTGTGATGACATTTAAACGTAAAGCAAGGGTTTAAAGTATTTGAAAAAAAATTGGATTTCCAATATCTGTATTTTTCGTAAGCGAAATTTTACAAAATTATGACGATAAGTTTATATAATATGAAGAATAGTAGTTTTAACCACAACGAGTACTACTTCAACGGTATGTCATTGCAAGATTTTCCTCAGTGTCATAGACATGTAAAGTAAATTTCAACCAATATCCCTTCTCAAAATTACGAAATGAAGATATATTTTCTATGTCGTAAATCCCCTTCACGTGCTTTATCTCGTTTACTGTCTCCCATAAAAACAAATATCTTCCGAATATTTATCGCAATTTAACTAACTGTGAACTTACCATATCTTCAAAATTCATTAATCTTTGTCACCAAGGAAGCGTTTTCTCGTTGGAAAAAAATTTACATTCTTTTTTAAAAAGTAATCTTTTACTAAATAGAAGAAATCAGTTTTATTTCAGTTTAATTCATTCTTCTAATTAAGTGTCGAAGAATTCCTTATCCCGGAAAAACTGCGACCAATTTTTTTTTCTTCTACAATTTTACAGTTGTCACTAACTTTTTGTCTTTACATTTTGGAGTTATCAGCTCAATGTGTAAGACTCATATCAGTTTCTTGGTTGTGGGAAAAAAGAAACGTGTATCGTTTTCCATTGTACTGAATAATTTACATTGATTAAAACAAGAATGTAAATCTAAGGAGTAGGTGATTAAGGGTAGTATATAAATATCAAGATAAACGAATAACCAAGAGGAAAGAAGTTTTTGATAATTCTTTTACACCTTTGAATAAAAGAAAATTATACAAGAAAAAAATGTGAAAGGATTATTTTATGTCTGATGACCATTTTAAAATCGTTACAGGCAATCGATTAGAGCCTCCATGTCATCGATTCCACAGACATTTTTACTTTTGAGAGATTTTCTCATTTTTCTAGAATAAAAAGTTTAAAAAAAAGAATGATCCTAAAGCTTCCGTTTTCATATGTCTTGACCCTAATTCAACCATGTATAGTCTCAATCAGTATGAAAACTGTTGATTACAGATATGTAATTGGTCTAAGAGAAGAAATATATAATAAATACAGAACTGTAACAGGAAATTTGGGGTAGCTGTGTAAATGTAACCAGTAATCATTCTCAATATCCTTTTTCGATGCACTTCAATATAAATGATTCACTTACTTTTCAAAAAAATTTCCAATAACAGTTAATGTAGCGGCCCAATTCCAGATTATTTAAACACCTAACCTATTATGGTGATATATTTCACGGTTAAAGAAAGCATTATGTACAGGGATTAATTTATTAATGGCATAGTATCCAATTAACTCCTTTTCTGCAATGTATTTTATGTATTTACGAAGAATGCAGCAGTTCATCCCCTTTTAACTAAAGATAACTCGCTTTATTCTCCAAAATTTGTTTGCATATGGATCTGCGAGAGCCGTATGATCGGCAACCATGGATGCAAATCTTCTTACGCTAAGAAATTAAGAGGAATGTATTATAAATAAAGTCTAATCACAAAAACGTCGTTTTGCACGTTTTTCTTGTAACATTCCCTTTTGTTTTTGGATACATCTACTTCAATTTGAAGTGTCATCTGCCGAAGATGAAAGAATCAGTTAGCCCCAATCAAACTAATGTTTACGAATCTCTCTTTGAGATATCAAAAGCGATTTCCAATAGTGTGTTTGCATATCTAAGAATTATGTCCCTAATTACATTGTCATATAATATTCTCTGTGTGAAAAACAATTTCGTTAAAACGGATTTAAATATCATTCCCTCACAACAAAACTTTGGGAAACTAAACATTGTTCAAATATTCTATTAAAATAAATGTTGATAAAAGAAGCACCCTCAAAAAGTTAAAATAACATTACATATGTTCAACACAAAATCATATTTGTGACAGCAAATACTATGAAATAAATTATGGCGTTTTGAATTATATTGGTAGTCCTAAGCACTTTGATATTCAAAATGTTTAGGACTACCATAACAATGATGTTAAAAACTGCTATGCATAGATTGAATCACGCCAGATTAAGATTCTTTACTGACCAAAAAATGGCTTTTTTCAATGTAATACAAAAGTTCTAGAGTAAAAAAAAAATGTAGTGTCGAAAATGTTCTAGTGTCAACTCATTTGATTTCTGACAAAATTTAAAATTTTGAAGCAGCAAAATTGGACTAATTGTAATCACTATGTTGGCGCAACTATTTATCCAACTGACTTGTAATAAATGGGCGTTGCTGTATGTGAGTGTGTGAAATTGAGCTCTAATTGTCTCTCTCTAATAAAAGTGGAACTGTGTTGCAACATTTAATATAAACTATTCTCGACTTTTTTAAACTAATCGCTAGACTTTTTTACTCAGTTGAGTTACATTCGATTCCCTAATTACCGCACCAGAAAATTAATGTCTCTACTTTTTTGGGTTTTTTGTTTTCTCTTAAGTGAAAATTTATAGCATAAAGAGGGAAAATGAATCCTGCTTAAAGAAATTTATTTCCAAACATAGACAAATATTCATTTAAAAACACAACAATATAGGAATTTTAAATGGACTTGCGTTTTTTTTACGAATAAACAATAACACTCGAAAATGAAAATAAATGAATTACGCAGTTCATAAAACATACCTCGCTTTGTCATCTGATGAAAAGAAACAGACGGTTAGTTTTCATCGATGACTTCTAATATTTAATCGGTTGTAAAGATTGATGATGCCCTCATTCATAATTTTTCGCCTGGTTTAGTAGCAAATCGATTACCGAATATCTTTTTTTGACACGTGTTTTATCATAGTGTGTTTTCTTTTCTGCAGAATTATCGGCAGATATCAAAAAGTATGAAATGTTCTGTTTGCTCTTTCAAGTAACAGTTTGCATTGTAATTAATTTATTAAAGGATTTTAAAAAGCTTTCATACCACTCTTTAAATATTTATTATCGAAACTTCATTCAAGGCTATTATTCTGTGTTCATTGAATAATCGTAAACTTTATAGCACTTATTCCTCTTTTTCAATGGTTTTATATTTTTACTATTTATTGTCAATTCTATTAACTCCTTTAAGTGGATTTCTTAATGCGGTATATATGCAATAGTAAAAACTAAACAAACAGTTATTTAAACATGCCGCAAAATGTCTATTATAATTTCAATCATGAATGCAAATCCTTCTAGCAGACACATTCGAAAGGATTTTTACTCTTCATAACAAAGCAATATATAAGAATCAAGATATAAAGAGAAAACTGTATTTCAAAACCAAGCTATAGCCAAAAATCAGGAGCATTTAAGTTACGAAAATTAAATACTTCTATATATTTGCTTTCAAATTATTTTTTATAAACTGATCTTTTCATACCGTATGGTTTGGTTTTATTTCAGCATTGGAGGACTGAATCTACAAGTGCACACATCCTTTTATTCCATAAGAAAATCTTTTATTTAGAGTACATTGAGATCTCCCTCGGCACAGGACTGGTACTTTGGTGTATGTCCTGGCAGAGCTCATATCTTCAAGGATGCCAGAGCTGAGCAGACTGCAATCTCTAGGTTTGCACTCCTGGCCACATCCGAACTTACTTAAATTTTACTTGTCAGGATATTACTACCGATCCTCTCCTATTAACGGACCTCCTGAGGATTTATGGACTCGTGGACCTGGTCTAGCGCCATTAGACCAGGAGGGATCAAAAACAACTACAACAGCACATCCTTTGAAAATACTTAAAATAATGAAATGCCAGTATGCAAACAACTTCAATGAATTCGAGATCTGGCGCCAATTTAAGAGGATTTGCAAGATGTTTTAAATATTGTCAAGTACTGCAGT
>OU015492.1:100229280-100536780 GCA_907164885.2 Dolomedes plantarius | reverse complement strand
AAGTATTCAAACTATTACATTCCTTTAAAATATGAATTCATTACCTGTTGTAAAAACTAAAACTGAATAATTTAAATTACCGCGTGATAAATACTTTTACCCACAAAAATAATATTAGCAAAAGTTATTTCAAAGAGATTTTACAGGAAATTGTTTCTGTAAGAAATCTAATTTGAGATTCCGATAGTTTTACTCAATAAAAAAAAACTGAGCTCACATGCGTTATATTTATTAATTATCCAATAGAAAATGAAGGAATTCCCGATACAATTTTCTATTTTATGGGCTTCTCATAGGGGAATCGATTTGTAAAACCCTGAAATCGATAATTATGCATATTTCTTTTCCATTGAGTCGACTTAAGTGATGTAGTTCCAGAAAGCAGGGATGCCAATTAAAGAGAAATTGGCACATTCATCAAGTGCAACTTATACACCCCTGAGATAGGGTGATCGATAGGGGGGAGAAATACTACTTAACACCGCAGAAGAATGAGCAGATCCGAGTAAATTATCGGAAACGTATTATTCCAGATTTAGATACCAAAACGATAAATGTATTTCTCATTGATGTATTTTTTTACTTCATGACGCTGTTTTACAACAAATGATGATAAAAGAAAATATTCCTTATGTAATCTTCACACAATTCAGATAAAAATATGATACACGATATGATCCTTATAATTTCAATGTATTCAGTTTGAGGCAAATCACGAAATTAATGGTATTAAGTACCTGTTTAAACTCGACAATATTTAGAAAGTATATTAGAAGCAAATTACAAAGAAGCTTCTTATATAGTATTACATAGATTTTGAGAATTCAGATTACTATGTACGGGTCCATCTAAATCAAGCATATTCAAACTGCGGCCAGCCAATTTTTTTATGTTCGGCCCGAATCACCCACACTCATTCTCAGGTAGATACTTTTTTAAACATCTGATAAATCTAAGTTTTTATAACCTTCAGATACGCGAGAACAATTCTCAATATATTTAAATTATTTAGCTGCCTTATCTATAGAATTTAAGAGCAGGTTTCAAGGTTTATGAAGTGTTCAGATTTTTTTGTTGCTTATCAATAATTCCTGGCTGCACGGGATATGATTATGCTGAACTATTTCACGAATATATAGAGTTCAAAAACGATACGATTCTGGAAATTATTTTTAAAGAAAAGGGAAAAGAAAAGGAGTACGCAAAATTTGGGGAAATTAGTGCCTGAAAAACACAAGACAAAAAAATTTTTGCCCAGCAGATGCTCACGTTGTTCGTATCAACGTATCTTTGGGTATCATCCTATTCCAAAATGAAATATGTCAAGAGCGTACATAGGAATAGGTTTACTGATTCTCACCTTAATGACGTTTAGAGAGTAGCAAGCAGCAGATACAAACCTGATTTGTCTAAAATAGTCTAAAGTATTTCTAAACATATCAAAGAACAGTCATTTTTAAATAAACGCTTGGATAAATTTAGAATTTGAGATTTTTTTTTACATTAGTATGTTATGAGGTATGGTGTTCTAAGTTGTGACCCGCTTAACGTAGCAAACATATACAGGTCACCGAAAAAAGAGAGAAAAAGCTTCAGTATGGCTGATCAAAATGAAGCATCTGTTCTAATCTGCAACCTCTCCCACCCCCCCAAAATATTTTTTTTATTGGTAAAACTTGACATTCATATAGTTTATCGAGACGTGCTATCGATCAGAGATTCAGCAACACTGAAGACCAAACCTGCCTAGAGTGCACATGTAAAGGGCACTTAGTAGATGATTTTAGGTAGCTTTTCTTTCTTACTAAGAAAATTGAATCCTCAGATGCGAGAACTTTTATTACCGTTGAATGAGCATACCTTGACGCAAAGGAAATTATGAAAAAATGAAGGAGATAGCTTAGGGTGCCTAGCCTTATAATCTTGAGTAGTGTTCAGTCCCATGAGAAGAAGACTGCTACATTTGTCTTTGATAAACAGGGTAACTCAACTTTTGCAGCAAAAATTCTCATTTTGACAAATTCTGAAAAATAAAAGTACGGGATGCTAAAGAGTTACTATAGAAACTATACTAAAGGTTTTTTTTCTATAGGGTAGACATATTGTGAGCAATATGGTGAGGATATATTACAGAAGGTCGTTCGCACTTTATGGAAACGATTTTGATAGTTAAGTTTTATGTATAAATACCGTATTTTATGCAGTGTTTTGCTTCTATCTGATAGCCATGGTTCTTGACAATAGCTCTAGCTCGAATTTTCCATGAAAATAAATTTTTGCTTAGTACTGTTAAGTCAGTTTTACCTCATTCTTCTTAGACCGTTTTCCAAAGTCCGTTCAGTGTTCTTAGATGCCGTTTTCCTAGGGCTCTTATTAAAAAACCGAAATCGCAAAAGTCTATTGGAGAAGAGTCAGGTAATTTTACAGGTAATTCATTAAATGGGATACATTTTATTCATGTTTCTGATTCTTTCTTTGGTTAATAAGCGGCAGTTGATTTAGACGTGTGACTACAGGCTTTGTCCATATGAAGCTCAACTTTATCAATGTCCTTTCCATATAAGGCTGGAATTTCTTCTTTAAAAATTGTTTCTAAAATATTCTGCAGATAGTAGAGTGAATTAATTTTGGCTTTACTTAAGACTTTTTTTATTTTTAATTTACCGTTCTAACAAAGAGGCTTGGAGTGCCTTGAGTGGATGACAGATCGGTACAGTTTGTCCGGCATCCTCGAGCCCCACAGCAATGAAAAATGTCACCAAACTTGGGAAATTAACCATTGGCTGAGTATTCAGGTATTGCTACGTAGTGACTGGTCTTCAGGTGTTTCATGGACGATGGACTGTAATGGTCTGGGGGTTCGAGGTGTCAATCGAAAGTTGCCGTTCTAACAAAATACTGCTACTATCATAAACTCCTTTGAGAACTTTTCTGTACACTGACGTAGCCATTTCGTAAGGTCATTCCCGTCAGTTGAGAAATAGAAAATCGATCTATTTTTTACTACAGTCACTTAAATGCACCCATGCCCCATCGAATGCTACCACAAATTTTCATTTTTCAGCAGCTAGGTGTTTTTCATATAATTTTCTACAATTTGTTTTCCTTTCAGCAATATGCCTTAAAATGGACTGGCTCACATGGCACATTCAGCGTTGTCTTCAAGTTTCTTCTACTAATCTCTGACCTCCAATAACCCAAGGTATTTATTCTGTCTCACTCGTGACGTTAAACCATGGACTTTAACCAAATATTAGTTGTTTGCCTTGCAAAATAATAATTCAAATCTACCTTAAATATCGGTGGGCTGATTATATAATATATATCCCCCAAAATATCTATGCAAACGAGGAACGTTATTAAAAGGTATTAAGAAAATATACTGTTAAGGCCGCTGTGTACTAACCTTCTTGGATTCTTTCACTTCAATGCTAACCAATGGAGAAAATTTGTCGATTACTTACAGCTACATTAATGCTGATGCTCCAATAAAAATGGCATTTTCAGATAGCCTGAACTCTTCTGCACCTCGTAACAGGATTCATTTTATGAATTATATCCCTAAAAGGAATTTAGGAGCGTTTAAAACACACTATAACAGATTTTCAATCGAATGATTTAAATTTTCAAATAGTATTTGCATTTTTTCAGCCTTTGGGCAGAAGTTTTGCACCTTCTGCCCCAAGGTATAAAACTTCTTTTTCTATCACGGAGTACAATAAAAAATATTTCATGTAGTCTCTTCTAGCCTATACTACCTATATTTTGTTAGAAGACTTTATATATATGTATATATATATATATATATAGTCTTTTAGCGAAACTACCACGGGTTATTAACATAGGATTACTTATCATTGCTTACTTCTTTTCTTTTCTTTTACACATTTTGGTATCTTTCTGTTTAACTGTTTATTGCATCTAGACAACAACTGGACAACTTTGGACTACAACTAGAGTACTGGGCTTGGCGCGCTGCCACAATTATAACTCCCGATGGACTCTGAATTTTTCCTTTCCGGAGGAGCGTTATTCGGGAACGTAATCCTTCCTTAAAAATGTTTGAATCCAAATCGACAATCCTTGGACACATTTTATCCATAGGTTAACATTGAGGTGAGATAATCCAATAGGGTTAGTACACAGAGCCTTAACCTCTCTACTGACAATGACGATGCCAAACCCAATTCAGACAAAGCATACTCGGGGTCAATGACTTTGGGCTCGCACCCTCTGTCCACCCTGACAAACGGAGGGACTTTCTGTCCTATAGATTTAACATTTCTATGCTCGGCATAGACAGGAAAACATAGAGTGGGGCTATTCAGGACCCGAACCGAGCTCCCTCAGTATCGAATCCCATAGGACCATAGGAACATGTGATTAACTGTGTTACCTAGGCCATCGCCTTCTAGCACAGATATTTCATGAGATTGACCACGGAAAGCGAAAGTTCCACCGAAATGAGAAAAGGAATGTTCGTTTTTTAATATCTTCGTAAGCGTAAATTGCAACACAAAAGTGAAACAGAGAGTTCTTTGGTCAGAGATTTGGAGGGTAAAATGAAGAGTTCTCATTGGACGTCTCCAGGATCTTTGTGATGCTTCTCTGGTGGAGGCGGAGTCAATAGCCGTCTGAAAGCTGGTTTTCAATTGGCAGGTAGAGAGAGGAGGAAGAAAAGTGATTCGATAGAGAGATAAAGTTCAGAATCCGTGAGTTCTAAAACTAGGAAGTCGAGCAAATCCAAAAGGATTTACTCAGAGACAAACAATAAGTGCTAGAAGGAAGTTTAAGGATAGTAAAATAGATTTTTATTTAATTTTATAAAATTTTTAATTGTTTTTTGCCTTGGCAAAGCCAAATATAGTTTTTTATATATTTTTTTATATTTTATTTAAATGACGAGGACAAACAAAGAATTTTAAGACAAAAGACCGTGACTTCAATGCTGAACTCACGGATTTCAGCATTGATACCGTTTGCGTTCCATGCGAAAACAGACAGCGAAAGGGGGGGGGGGGCATTATCCAGGAGTTTGAACACATTTAGAGAGCGCGTGGAAAAAGCTAAATAGCTTTTCCTTCGCGGTCTCGTTATCTTAATATTTGCTCTTGCGATTTTTAAGTTATTGAGAATGAGTGAGAAATCTGTAATATTTAGTTTGGTGGTTATTTCATTAATTATCGAATTCCGACTAATCCGGGCCTATTTAAAAGTTTATAGTGCCGTGTATTTATACACCGTGAAAGTGGTGTATATTCTGGTTTGTTATTGCAGACTTTTTTATTGCTTAAGTTTATTATCTTTGTAGCTAGCCACTTGTTTCAGCTAGAGTGCATTAAAGCTACTCTTCAGTTGAACTCATATATTTTCATTGCCAATATTAAACAATGTGTCATTTATCACTTTGTATATTTAAAACGACATTATAGAAAATTCCTGCCTTTCTTGTCAGTTAATTTTTTCTGTATAAAGGGTATGTTTCAGTTTAAACCACTTAGTTTTTTTAAAATATATTTTAAGAAACGTTTCACATGAACTAAATGAAATAAAATATTTTTTAGAAGGTATTAGTTTATTTAAAACAAAATATTTATGAAAAATTCCTTCACGGCACTAAATGATTAGTAAGAATCTAACAACACAAGAATTTGAAGCTATAAAAAAGTAGGAACCTGTTTTGAAATGCCTTTTTTCAAACGCAAAAAAGACATAATTCAATACTATGCTTCTCTATTATTAGATAAGTACCGTGAGAAAAATACACTTAGCTTCACGTTGATATATATGATCTACCGTGTCAATTGAGGCATAGCCTTAATATATTCACAACCCATAGCTTCACAAGTGGACACATTTGTGTGTATGTTAATTTTTTCTCACGACCACATCTCGTATTCCTTTGTAAACAGTTTTCACAGCTCTTACAGCTGAAGGTATGTCGTAACGTTTTGAAACGCTTATTAACTTTTGCTACAATATTACTCTTAAAGCCTGCTTTGCCATTCGAATACTTAAACGCATTAGGGAGCTGTTCCCTCAATAATTTTCCAGGAGTATATAGTCCCCCAGACAATCACTTCTTTCTCCAAAAATGTGCACCCGTTTGGTCACGTTATCAGCATGCATCGCTTATCAGCGGAAACAGAAAATACCAATGTTAATCCCTTAAAAGGGGTTGCCTAAGGCCTGGACTCCACTTCACCAGAAAACGCGACAGAAACAGAAAACAGAATCGGAAAATCTACGCACTTCCGGTTTTTTTCCGTTTCTGCCCAGCAGAATGACGGCGGAAAACAGAGTTGAAAATGTTGAACTTTTCTGTTTCCGTCCGCGGATTCCGCGTGTATGACAGCCAATAGGAATGCGTCTTGATCCACGAAATACAAAACAGCAATGGCGTCTCTGTTTGACATGGAAGCGTTTATTTATGAACATCACCTCCATAACTGCAAGCTAAATAAATCAAACAGTAAATTCTACTAGAATAATTTGTTGGAATAATGATTTTCTATTACCAGATAATGGATTTAGTGCAAACTGATCTGTAATCCTAAGATGTCACTTTGTAAAGGTCTGATATTTTTAACTATCCAAATGTTATAGAGATGATATATACTAAACATGACAACTAAAACCCTCAGTAATATTTTGTCGAAATTTCTATTACATACTATTTGTTATGCACTACTGTTTTTTTAACAAGACTTTTTTCAGAACTCCTGATTGGTAGTTCAAAGATCTCTAATTAAGGTGTTGTGAATACCATGTTTTTCCCTTTCTTGGAAAATCTTTCGAACCCAGAATCGATGTTTTCTTTTTTTTGCTTCAGAGGTTCTAATTAAAGACAGCAGACTTAGGAAGTGCAAACTCGCCATAGCAAAATCTGTGTCGTTTTCCATACTTTCTTGAGCTTAAGTATTTTATGTCCGAATCACAGCCAATGTAAAACAATAAACAAAAAAAAACAAAAAACGACGACAGATGGCGCCAGCTGAGCGGAATCTGGTGAAGTGGAGTACAGAAAGAACGGAATCTCACCAGAAACGGAAAACAGAAAAAAATTCCGTTTTCTGTTCTGTTTTCTGTTTCTGGTGAAGTGGAGTCCTGGCCTTACGATTGGCGATAACATTCTCCTTTGATCCTTTTTTTACTCGCAGACACATCAATAATCTTTGTCCACAGAACTAGCCTTGCGCCTTGGCGCTGGAATTGGCGTGATATGCTCTAGATGGTGTCTGAATCAAAAAGTCACGTGACCGTCCCAGCACGGGGCAAAGGTTGAAGATAAACAGACAGAGAGATCTCTCGGGAGCCTTTCCGTTGGACCATGCAGTCATTACTACTCCTGTTTCCGACGCCCTGGAAGAAGAGATTCCAATGCCGTTACTGGACGCCATCTCGCCCGCCTGATCCTTGCTGACCGGAGACCATGCTCAACCATGTACCTCTATTTGTAAATGGCAATAAGCCACTGGCCTTAAGCCTTCTCTAACTAACTTAAATTTAAAAATAAATCCGAAGTACTTCATATACTCGTGTCTGTCATCCTTTTATCTTTTTTTGCAGAATGTCCAGCACTGGCCATGTTATATGTAGATCCACTAGATATTAAGATATGGAGTTCCTTTCTTCCAATGACATTTTTAGTACCACATCTCCCATTTTAGTGCCACAATGGACACAAATTTAGTGCCACAAGGTATGTTCTCGACACCAAAGCACAGAATAGTAGTTAATTACCGAGGATTCTTACCTTCTGTGACATCATCACGCTATTTTCCCATCTGGGTGATACCCCATGTGAACCAGTACATACGTAGTCGTAAAATTCATACGATATATTTTACATTGCAGTAGAGTTAAGCTTTTAAATAATATAGATATATGCTTTACACAACAAAACAGCGCATCCACGCATAAATATTTTTTTACATTATTGCAAACTTCAATTGATTCTATGTAAAGCAATATATATATATATATATATATATATATATATATATATATATATATATATATATTATATATATATATATATATATATATATAGTCTGTATATATATATATATATATATATATATATATATATATATATATACATATACAGAGAGAGAGAGAGAGAAATCTAACCCCTGGTAATTAAAATGCATGGAACACTCTCAAATCAGAATAGATTTCCTTACAGGTAAGTAATTATATTTTACATGGGAAGTGATTCCAACCGTTTATACGTTTTAAAGTGTTTATCGACTTTAAAGTTATTTCCAATTCAAAAAACAACAAATACATCCATCATAGAGTCTGCAGGAAATCCGTTATGGAAAATTCCATTTATATCGGATTTTCAATCTAGAAATCCCTGCGTAGACATATTTGCGCAGAAGGATCGCTTTAACTATTATCCTATGTGTGTACTCTAGAAAAATCTCAGCACTTATGAATATCTCACACGCTCTCTAAATTATTTATCGGGGGTAAGAAAAGAGTTTAAAGGAAAAAAAAGAAATATTTTTTCAATTCGCTATGAATAAATTCCGGCGTAGAAGTGTGTTTGGTAAACCTAAAGTAAAAGCTATATTTTGAATATTTGAACAGGTGTGCGTCTCCCTTCACAGGAACGATTTTTCTATGATTTATGTCGCACTAAGATATCATTTTAAGGAAATGCAGACTAAATTGAAAATGAAAATGGAATATTTTCTCTGTTCATGCTGGCCAATTTCTGGTCCTCTCGAGAAAATTTTATTTTTCCAGATTTTCTATGCATTTTAACTGGACTTTCAAACAATGTATAACTACCAATAAGTTATCACTTTGAATCCCATAAGGATACTCTGTCTAACAAGTGTTTACTGGTATGTGTTTACTGGTAATTGAAAAGTTTTAACAGGGAAGTTTCTAACTATCAAAATGCAAACTCAATGTAATGAAGCGCTTTCAAAAAAAAATTAAATTAAATTTTAAGAGAAACTAAAATGTTCGAAGGCTTGCTTCATTACATTTTGTGGTAAATGTTGGGAACGTCTTTAATGCCGACGTGACTATAGAGCATGGCATTTGTCGGCGACGTTAGCCAATTTATGAAAGTTTTATGAGCCTAGCGTATGTGGGGTCTGTGATTCCAGACACAGATAAGCTGTGGATGGCACCACTTGTGACATTATGCAACAATGACACTTTGTGGGAGATTGATAGCGGGGTTCGTTGGTAGACCACGAGGGTTAGCGGTTTGTATTGTGGGGGGTCGGTCAGCTGTTTGGTTTATTGCATAAGAGGGGCGTTTTTGATCAAGAATGAGGGCAGCAAATGAGAGGCTTGTAGGTGTTGGGACTTAACAAATAAAAAAGTCGAGAGTTTCCTGAATGGCTAGTGAAGTGATTCCGGAGGCGGGAACGTTTAGGAATAAAAAAATTTGGAAGAGGGTTTTCGAGAAGGAAGTCGGACAGTCGGAGTTCAGGAGGCCTTCCTTGGGTCGGCTGAAAAATAACCTGTCCCCGTTTGATTGCCCCAAGAGTCCGGTGGAATATTCCCGGAGCAAAAATAAAATTAAGGGGGTTTGATACGACGGAGCTCGGTGGATCCTTTCCCAAGAAATAAAGCACGTGTGGAGAAACGAGTGATAGCTGAGCCCGAATCCGAAATAAAGAGAGGGATAGCAGAGAAGATTGCCTCCAGTACGCCTACAGTTAAAGCTAATCCCAGCGTGGAGGAGTCACCCATCAAACTAAAGAGAACCTACAGAGTGCAAACTGACGTCACGAAAAGAGTCCCTACCAGTGTTATCACAGAACACGAAAGTCGCTCTCAGCTGAAAGACGTGAGTGCTTTTATTTGATTTTGTTTAGTTCAGATCCCGCGTTTGCCTTTTGATAGTTAGTGTATTTTTGTTGATATCGTGTATTTAATTTGGATAGGAGCTTTTAGAATTTTGTGTAGTTTGTATTTACGCTCCCTGAATCAGAAGTCAAACTAAATTGAACCCTGTTGATAGTGAACAGAGCAGCTCTGATATAAATTAAAACTTGATGAGATGAGATGTAAATATTAGGGCAAATTGTAAATAAATAAGTTTTTTTTGTTTTAAATCTTGTTTCAGTAATTATTTATCTGCTGGGTGTTTTTTAATGTGGGGCAAGGTTGATGTAGCAGATCCAACTGGTTAAAAAATTTGTTCGTTAATTGCTAATTGCGTCCAGAACCTTGGGTAACAAAGTAAAATCATTATAACACAACGCACCCAAATACTCCTTGATAGATAATCTTTGTACTACGACCAAATAATCATGCCCTATAATTCAAATGGACGAGCAATACGACACTCAAATGCTAATATACGAGTGGTATTCTCTTAAGGGGATTTTATGAAATATTTAAAATTTTATCTTTTTATCTATTTTTTATAATGAGATGTAAGTTAGTGTTCGGGAAAATGCATAAAAAATTAACTGTTACATTAAAATAATATTTTCAAGGGCAAAGAAATGGCAAAACTGGGTGTAAATTTGACACATTTCTGTAAAACACGATAATTCAAAAATAAACAAATATATTATCATTTTACAAATTGTAGAATGAAGATAATAATTTCCTCTAGAGAATAGATTGTTCTTAAGATAATTTTATGTTTATCTCAGAAGCCGTAGCCGTTTAAGTACTAGAAAAATTGCTTAATTCATTGTCATTTGCAATTCATACTAATGTACGCAAGAAACTTTATTAATCTCCAATAATTTGCTTAGTCTATTCTCTTCATAAGCATTTGGAAAGCAACTCTTCAAAATTTCAAGGCATTCCATGTATAACCTTTTACTGTAGGAGGTTTTGTGTAAGAAGAAATGAAGGAAAAATTCATTTTGAGAAAAATCTTTTTTCAGGTTATAAAATTCTTTGACAACTGTTGTCAAAATTGCTGTTACTCGGCTCTTAAATAAGACAGAAACATAATTCGAGCAGAAATAGAAAGAAAAAGATTAGGCTTTGATATTATGTATAAGTGGAAAATCGATATTTTGGTCGAAAATGCCGTTTCAAAGGTGTGCCTTACCTTAAGACAAATACTATTACTTAGAAAAGAAATTTTAGGGGAAAATAGTGTAAATTTTGTTAATTTGAATAGAACAGGTATCTGGAATTTTTTTTATCAGTTGTCACCCATGTATGAGTCAAAGGTTTGCAAATCAAGTATCCTTTGCAATGTCTCAACGGAAGTGCCGAAGACAAACGAGAGGCACATTATGCAGTATTATTCTACTGCTTTTAAGGAGAGAGTTAAAATAATTAATGGAAGATAAAACCTCTTGATAAATTTAAGACGAGAACCCAAGAGGAGGTGACATAGTAAGAAAAGGCAGAAGTTCGAAATATTTAATGCTAGAAATTTTCAGAAAAAATAAAACCTTCATTAAAGGGAATTGCGTGTCTATCATATCTATGAAAATCTTAACGAAAGGCCTTTGAGAATGCTAGCTAAACATCAGTTAAGCCGAGTCATCACCAAACTTTGTGAAAATTCTATGTTCCTTAACCTGAAGTTCTCGAGGCAAAGATTTAAAACTTCCTTTACTATCATAAAAAATTGCAAACTGCTCTCAAGGTCATTATGAAGAATTGTTTTCTCAAGGACTGGAAAAAAATATTGCATAAGGACATTAAAGTCTACCGCATCTATTAAAAAAAAAGATATACTTATGGATTCTCGGTTGAAAAATGGGAACTCATAGGAAATCTAATACCTGCCGACATTGAAGAAACTTCGTAAAATCAAACGTTAAAAAGCATTTCCAAATATTCATATGTTCTAGACAAGTGATGTTTCTTCCCTGAGAAAAGTGCACCAATGATGTATAGTTAAAACCTGTCGTTCATGAGGTTTCCATAACATTAGCCATAAAAATTTTAAACGTACGCATTCTTTAATATATTCAATAAAAGTTTATTTCGCTCATACCAATTTAAAAGTAACGAAAAATCTGTATCGAAGATTTGCATTAGTTCGATCCGAAAAGTCAGTGAGAATAGGAGAAATAAATCTCGTGTACTTGTCCTCGCAAAAGTTCGAAAGAACGCTAAAGTTCGTAATCCACTTCTGTTGTATTTGCAAAGCTGGAAACATCTTAAAATGAGTCTGGACATGAGATATTTGTGCTCTGAAGTTCCCTTGAAATGCAATTCTTTTATATCTACTTTCGACCGAGGAGTTCTTTTCAAAGTTTTCTGAACTATTTGGAACAGACTCGTGCGTACGATGCCTGACATAGAATAAATACATTTAAGAGCCTTTTCAGTTCCCGAAAGGTTCAAATGAGACTGCCACTTTTCTAATGCATCTGAGGATGAATGATAAAATTTTTAATCTGGGGGTGATAACGCCAAAGAAATTTTAAGAGTGGATGTAAATTTTACCAATATTCAAGAGTGAACTTAAGCGAAATTAATGATTAAAAATATTAAAATTAATACACGATACCTTCTTTTATATTAGAATACTATCATAATAATATTCTTTCTCAATGAAATATCTCATTTTATTTTCGCTTCGAAACTAAAATTTAATAATTAAGTTTAGTGAGAGGAATTTTAGGGAGATACCATACTAGAATTCTAAAATTCCTTCTAATGACGAGTCTATTAATTAAATATTCTAAGAAAAGTTGAAATCATAGATATAAATGATTGACAGATGAATACCATCGATCGTAATGTATTTTTTAGGACAGGTAAAAGACTAAAGATGTCTTCTAAATAAAAGAATCAATTGATTCTAGAGGACAAAGGGAAAACATGTTAAAGGAGATGAAATATAAAATTACCAGAGCTTATCATATATATGATAAACGACAAATCAACGGCAGTCTAATGTAAGTTTAAAAGAATAAAAGCAATATTGTTTGGAAACAAGAATAGCAAAATGTGTTCCCTGTAAGCCATAGCGTTCCCTGTAAGGTAAAAATACCAAGATCATTGCTTTATTTATGATGTGCCAAGTGAACAGCAAGAAAGGAAAAGTTATAGCTATTGTAAAATTGGACAGCCTTGCCATATAGGTCACTCTATGAAACTTCAGTTTACCTGGTTTCCGTTGCAAATTATCAGGAAAAGAGTAAATTTGCAACACAAAAGGTATAGGATCACTTTCTTATCAATTCTGTGATTTCTTATTAAAGTTGCAAAAACATTTTTTTTGAATTTACCATTTTATAAAACTTTGTTTAATGATATTACATGAAATGATTTGACCTATTTTGAGCTCAAAGACATACAGTTTCCGTAAAAGTTATTGATAGGATTTCTTTACGCAATTTACAGACTAAGCATCAAATCCTTTGATATAACTTTAAGTACTACTTGTTAAAGATGTTTATCATTTCATTATATATATATATATATATATATATATATATAGAGAGAGAGAGAGAGACAGAGAGAGATAAAATAGATACATAGGCTTATTGTAATAGACATACGAAGTGTGAGAGTGTTTTTTCTCAATATAAAAAGGCCCCATTTAAGTAGATTGCATTACACTTTTTACATATGTGAATAATTATTTAAAGCGGGCGACTGACTTGTAATAAAACTTTGTAATGTAATGTAATGTAATCCGAGCATTCGGACCTCTTAGGTCAAGCAATTGAGCTCCACTAGGATGTCAGTTTTTTTCGCGTATCCTTCTGAGGGATGCATATGCAAGTCAGCGCAGGTCACATTGAACTAACCCTATTGGAGCCTATTTTAAGACGTACATTCAAAATAAGCATTCGCGAAGAAACATGAGAAATGCTCGTGGCGAGCATTAGATTGTAACGTTATATTACAAGTATTTCGCCGCCTTAGGAACTTTCAATGAATTCTGCACTCTAGAATACAAAGCAAACGCTCCGTACAATAACTTATATCGCATTAGTACATGAGAGGTCCCCGTATATGCACTTCGGCATTCTGGCTGCTTCGTTATATTGAGTCCGTCTGAAAACGACTTTTGGAAAAGGCATTTGACATCCAACATTCATACTGTGGTGTTTAAATCAATCTTATGATCGAAGTGCCTTCCCAGGAGAGAAAACTGTTCTTTTGACACAAGTCTTCTTGTTGGGTTTTCGTTGCAGTCTTCTGTAATTCGAACATTTTTATTCCATCCAATCGGGCATCAATTGGAAGAGCATTTAAGCACATTTTATACGGTTTCAATTCCTCATTATATTATTTAAAATGTTTAAATACGTCTAATAAGTCTACACGATCTATTTTCCAAATTTTTCTATTCTTTTTATAGCTGGGCTTAAAGTTCTATACAATTTAAAAATTAAAGAGTGTTCAGTAGACATTTTATATTTTGCTGTATAATTACTAGAATCTGCTTCTAAAGCCTTCTTTGTGCATGAATACTTAATGAATAATAGATTTTAATTCTGAACAAGACTTATTCACAAATAAAATAAAACATTCGAGAATTCTTACAAAAAAAATAAACTAAACTCCAATATATTTCTATTTTGAAATGAGTTATATTATGATATTAAATAAATGCCTTAAAGTATTTTTACGAAATCAAATAATCACTTTTCGCCCTCTCCCCAATTTTTTTAGCCAACAGAAAGTACTCACTATCTCCAAAGACAATGGAAAAATAATGAAGAATCAATTGTATTTTATTCTTAATTTGATCTTGTAACACGAGTTGAAAAAAAATCTATTGTATTCTTTCATAAAAAAAGTTGAAAGATACTTTTCAAACGTGTTATTTCTTATTCCATTATTTTTAGTTTGAAATTATGAAACAAAATCGTGTAATTATTGTTCAGGAGAATAATTGCAAATTTCATTAGAAGCTTTGTTAATGTTAAGGAATGACTCTTTTCATTTGTTTATTTATTGCTATTATCGTATGGATTAAAATGCTTTAATAGATGAACATTATTAACTCACTTTTATTCAATACCCCTGTAATTTAAACATCGTGGCGAACTTGAAGTTGGTGTTACGAGAACTTTGAAAAATTTCGAGACAAAGGCAACTAAGAGGTACTTTGCATAACACTATTTGTCTATCAGTTAGTGACATTTCAAGGTTGCAGCAAGTTTAACTGTATCAATCCCATCCAATTACAGGAAAATTTTCATTGAAAGAAAATAAAAAAGTGGTTTGGGAATGAAAATTTACCATGGCCTATCTCAGAAGACAAAGTTAATGCACATGTAATATAACTTAGATTCGTAATATACTACTGTTCGAAAAGAAATGCACTAATATTTCTCGCAAAATAACTCCTAGTATCTAAATGTGGGTTTCTGTTAAATACATTTATAGTAGAAATTCGGGAGATAAAAATTAAAATTCCAGTGTAAAGTTGACCAATCGGCTCTACGTTATACCTAGATCAAGATCAATAGACAATGTTGAATAGGCCACATAGCGGCAAACTCCTGTTCATCCAGAAGCTGGCCAACAGAGACACCAATACATTCAATACTGTGGGAAGGAGCTGCTCAAGCCTCAGCTCGAGCAGCTCCTAGAGTATAGGCAAGTATAGGCAATTTGGAAAGTTTCGAGAGTATAGGCAATTAGGAAAGTTTTTAACGCCTATTACAAATAAAATGAGTCATGCCTGAGCAGTGTGGTGAAGTTGCTTTATTGAAATGACAGTCAACGGTTAGCAGAATACCAAGGATATCGGAGAGAACAATTCATATCTTCTCACTTTTTGAACTTTTATTAGAGTAAACTTCCGTATGAAAGAGGTCTCTTTGTGCTGGAGATATATCCTCGCAACCCTCTTTTCCCAGCAAATCAGTTGTGTCATTACCATATACACACACCAACGTGAGAAGGTATCCAGGGAAAACAAATGGAACTCGTATGCGCCATTTCAGAAATGAGATGGATAATATACCGGTCTGTTCTGTCTGTAATATAAGGCTAAGAAAAAGGCTCAGTCACACAGAAAGCAGTCTGTCGCGACGGGAAGCGATCTCTTACCTCGGCCGGTGAGCGGTCAAGCTGTATTACATTATGTTCCGTCATGTCTGTCAGACAGAACGTGGTCTACCGTCTCCCGCTAGATTCTGTCGCGACAGCAAGCAATAAAGTTGCACAATTTTACAGATTTGTCGCGCGACCGCTCACACCGCCTTCGGTTAAAATAAGTGATCAAACGAAAATTTTTATAGAAACTGTTCTTAAATACATTTATTTGTTTCACAGTTCACACGGACATTATAAAAAATTTTAACCCCTAGCACCCCTGGGGGTGGGTTGGGAAGGAGGGGATTTGTGAAAATAATGGAAAACAACTGATATTAGTGTCAAATACATAGTTTTCGTTGTCTCTGAGATGAATAGTGACACCCCCGAGGCCATTTAAGTCCAAGTTCAGCCCCATCCCCATGTGGGGTGAGAAGGGGTGAAAAATAAAATGTCCAAAATTACCGAGATAAACCGAGATGTCCCAAATAGCAGGGAAACGTCTGACAGACAACTAGTTATTAATAAAAAATTAAATTACATTTAATTTTATGTTGCGTTGTTTCTCATGTCAAAGTAATAAGCAAAGCACTCGCGAATTTAAATTGCAGCATTGGCTGACCTTCGATTTATTAATGCAGTTTCCACAAACAAGCGTATAGGCCCGCACTCTTTTTGAGTTTTCTGCGGCTGTCTATTCTCTGTTATTATTATTTGATGTAACGTAATTGTGCAAACAGCAATCTGCTTTTACAATATAATCCGCATTTTCAACATCTTCTTCAATATCTCTTAAAAGTCTCTCGAAGAAAGCGGCCAGACTGGACCGCTCACACAAAGGTATCGCGTTGTACGTGATGTCCGCATATCGCAGACCGCCGCGACAACCGCAGGATCCCTTACCGCCGCGACAGACCGCTTTCTGTGTGGCCGAGCATTTCAGGTGCTGGATATCAGTCATAATCCATACATTCTTTCCCTGTGATGGCACGGTGCATTTCAGAGCATTTCTGTAAGCCAAAATTTCCGATCGAAAGACGAAACCATGATAGGCATTTTTAAGTTTACTTCTGAAAAAATGTCTTGTAAGCATCATAGTCTATTAAACAGAAATCCTGAGCATAGCTAAGAGGGCTATCCGTTTTAAGTATTAGATCACTAGTTATCAGCAGGATCAATGTTATCAGCAGGATGGGTATATATACAGTTACTCTGTTATGGTTATTAATATACTTCGGCATAATTGCAACCCTTTCAATTTGCAAAGGCTGAAGGGCGGCCTTATATAGAACTATATGTATAGGGCACCTATTTCGAACACCAGTAATGATTCCTGCTGTACGAGTTAAAATTCTCACCTATTTCTTCAATTTTATTGCCGAGGCAACTTGATAGATTCGATAATATTATTCTAGGATTGGGCAGATAAGAGTACTACACGTGGTTCCAAAAGTTTGCCCTCAGTCTCTACCACATATGTATTTCATAAACGGGAGACTTTTCCTGGCTTTACCAGTCAGTCTTTCAATGTCTTTGCAATTGTTAATTTCAAGATCTCAGTGCAAACTAAAGCTTGTTTGTTAAAAAACAGGCGTGAGTTCATTATATAAGTAACAATAACCAACATTTTTTAAGCGATGAATAACAAGTCTTATGCAAATAAACAAAAAAAACACTGTTATCATTCAAAAAAGATTCCAAATGTCGAGTAGATTGCTTCAGTAGTGGGATCAGTAACATCATGACTAAAGAAAGTTTTTTAATATAAATTTGTTTCTTTTTTTATAAACTCTATATCAATGAAAGGGGAATAATCCAAAAATTCTAAAGTGTCATGATAGTTCGCTACATGAAATCTTTTATTATTGACTGCTGATGAAAGGAAAGGGAATTTATTAGAGCAGATAAAGTATAAACTCGGGTATTTTCCATATCATGTGAATTAAGATAAGTAATAATAAATATTATGTTTAATAAAATTGCAAAAGAGAAAAGCATTACAATCGTGACGATGCTCTGGAATGAAATGGATAACTTTTAGAAGAAACGCAGACTTATTGTCAGTTCTCCATACATGAGTAGGGTGATGTCAATGTTTGAGTTAAAGAAATGGTATTCTAGAGCTACTTGGGAATACAGTTACAGGGAATACAGGAAAATTTATATAAATAATTTAGCAGATTCCTTTATTACATGTACACTTTTTTAAAACATACAGGACTTGGGTTATTCTTTCTGGTTTCAGGATTCAATAAACCCTGAGTTCATTAGCGGCGTTCTCTCACAGCCGTTAACAGGCTTACTTTAATGTAGAGGACAACGCCTAATGATCAAGCCAAACAAGATGGGGAGAATAAAATTAAATCAAAGACTACAGCTTAAACTTTAGCATAAAGTCCGTGAAATTTCCCTCCGAAAGAATCAAATTAGTTCTTACAGGCTGTAAACACACTCTTTTCTAAATGAACGGTGTTGAGACTTTTCGTAAAATATTAAAGTGACACTGAAGCATTTACCTACAGACATCATCGCAGGTACAGATCAGAAAGGACTGGGTCGGATATGTATGTTTCACACAGACTGTCCAAGAAGTTGAGAAGCTCCTTTGAAAAGAAATATTTATACCTTCTCGTTTAGCAATAATTGGTGAAATGTAAAGGATTTACTAAATACGTTATACCCGCTTATTTATTTTATACGTAATCAATATATGAAAGATTATGATAAGAAATTTAGCTCTTTAAAGAATATTTTGCATTTGATTCATTCTACTTCCATTATCTGATTGTATTCCTTTTAACTGAGATTAACGGGTAGAAATTACGATTGGAACAATATCTGATGTACTTTTTGTGTTTCACAACTTATCAAGAGTCTGCCAAGTTATGAAGAATCAAGTTATTAAGAACGTCTGAAATAATAGCATCAAACTAAAAAAAACATTATTATAATTTTTAGTTTTCCTCATAGCTGAATAGTCAAAATTCTGTATACAAAATTTTGGACGAAAACATCATTTTGTATATAAGCTTGTATATATACCTGCTGGATTTATTTCTATACCATCAGTTCGGAGTCATACATATTTCATGAAATAATGAAGAAACTGAAATCTATGAAATTTATAAAACAAAAGATCTGTCCTTGACAAAATGAAAAAGCCACTCCTGATACGGCAACAACCAGACAGTAATAACAGACAAGAGAACATTGTTTTTAAGATCGTGCATTAATTAACAACATGTATCTTCATCCCAAATTTAAGCAAGTGGGAATGCTATGCTATTTTTCTAATCAGTGATTAGCAAGTACAATTTTCTTAATTCTGTGTTTTGAACTTCAAGATAGACGCATTGGGCTCGGGGTAGCCTAGTTGTATCGCTTTTGGTGCTGAGGATGCTCGGATCGAATCCTGACGCACGTCATTAAATACCTCCGTGTCTAGGGCCGGATATGGGCACTATAAATCCGTAGAACGGAATGACCCTCTATGACGTCAGTGTGGGAGAGGGTCCGTTTGGTCAAATTTGAGGTGGCAACTAGCTAAAAGGGACTCCAGCCCTTGTGGTGCTATATGAACCGGAACCGTACAATGCAGCCCGAAGCCTATATGGACCGGGTCAGGAACTTCAGGCCAGGGGGCGCTAGAAACAACGGATAGACGCTTTAATAAAGATCGCGCAATTTTCAAACTTTCAAATGTTCAGTCGGCAATTTTTTATAGGGCATTAAATTTATGACATCTCTGTATATAAAAAATCATTGTTATTAAATATTTTTAGAAAACGCTTGCATTACCTACGAAGACCCATTTTCAAATGTAGAAAACCTAGTTCCATTATATTCATTTGATGATTCGTGTTTAGAAAATAATGATAGAAAATTTCCACATTCCTTAACACTGAAACTGAAAATCTGCGAAATGAAATCTTGCACCGCATCCAGAAATATTTTGGTGAGAACTCGTACTAAAGATATAACGGGATCCTAACCTTTTGGACATTTATAGATGACCAAAAGATAGCATGCATTAATAATATAGTTTCCAGAGTCCTCCAAACGTCCTAGACTATCACTGCTGATAACACAATGACAAGATGTAATTTACTAACTCCCAGAAATCAGTTTTTGGATATCTAATTAGCATAAGACAGTTTGATCGCTCATGCGGAAATATATTACTTTCTTCCTTCCTTTTAGCAGTCTTTTCATCCAAGATGCAATAAATGCACGAGGATATCTCATCTCCGTATTTCTTTCTTCGCGACACTTGGAGAATTATTTTCTCGCCAGAAATATTTCATCTCGCATAATCCTTATCCCGAATCCGTTTGATGGATGCATATCCGCACAGGCAGACATCGTAATAACATTTTGTTATTACTTCTCGTTTCTAATGAAACATTCCTACGAAGTCATCGCCTAGAAACTGTATTCACTCCCCTAACAAAAACATAGGGGAAAACTCCTTGAAGCGGCCTTTTATTTCCTTCCGCACTGGAATGGGGCGGTGCCTCTCGATAATTTCCTTTTCTACAAAAGAAGGAGTTAGTATTTCCTTCAATTTTATGCTACAGCATGCTACTGCCTTTTAATTTTGTTTTTTTTAGCAGGATCCTTGCTGTAAATTTATCCGTACACCTTCGGAGGTGATTTTGCGAATTTCTTTATTAATTTGTGTTTTTACCTATTTTTTGTAATGAGATGTCAGTTAAAATTTGGAAAAGATTAATAAAAATTTAGCTGTTAATTTAAAATAATTTTTTAAGGGGAAAAACTGGGAAACAGGTGGAAATTTGGCATTTCTGCAAAACATGATAATTTAAAAATAAACGAATATATTATCATTTTATAAATTGAAGAAAGAAAATAAAGACTTTCTCTAGGGCACGGGTCTCCAAACTATGGCCAGCGGGCCAAAACTGGCATGCGAGAACCACCAATCCGGCCCGTCATAATTTATTTTGATTACATTGCAAAATTTACAATGTAAGTAAATCATACAAAATAAAAATCAGATGTTTTTATTCTAACTACCAATTATGAAACACAATAAATGACATACATAATGAAATTGAACATTAATGGTATCAGATTTATCCTAAAAACTTACAATAAGTGACATACGTAAGTAATCTACATAATGAAATTAAACATTATAATTTATGATTAATGAGATTTATGTAACTGCAAATTTCCACTGACACGTGTTTGCAGTTGTGGAACAAATTTATTAATGGGAAATATCAGCAGCGACTTCAAATGCTTATCAAGTAGTTTGGATCTGAAAATATTTTGCATATATTTAATTTTGGAGAAAATTTTTTCACACATATAAGAAGTGCCAAAAGCGGGGAAAAAAACCACGGGCAAATTTATGCAACGAAAATTTGCGCGTAATTCAAAACTACAGTATGTTGGTATGATGAGCTAGCTAGCTAGGTCTTAGCAATTGGGACTTAGTGGAGAAGTCAGTGTGGCCCTTAGACTAAAATGTTTCGAGAGCGCTGCTCTAGGGAAGTGTATTCTTAAGATAATATTATGTTTATCTCAGACGCTGTAACAGTTTGAAAACAGAAAATTTGCTAAAAATTCATCATCCTTTGCAATTAATACCAATGGAAACAAAAACCAATTAACCTACAATGATGAGCGTAGTCTATTCTCTTTATAAACATTTAAAGAGCAACAATTCTAAATTTTGAGACATTTAATGCATAACTTATAACTGTAATTTAAGTAAAGAGAAATGATGAAAAAATTTATTTGAGAAAAATCTAGTTCCGGTTATAGAATTCTTTGACAACTGTTGTTGAAATTGCTGTTGATCGGCTCATAGTTATGATAGAAACATAGTTCAAACGTAATTAGAAAAACACAAATTTAAGCTTTGATATTATTGCATGAGTGAAAAATCAACATTTTGAATGAAAATGCCGTTTCAGAGGTGCACAGATACTTTAAAACCTATTTCCCAGACTATTTCTAAAATTCTGCCAACTTCGATAGTTAAGTTAACGGAGGTATATGTATGCACATTTTCACTTTCTGGAATACAATTCTTGGAATTAAAGTGCTTTTATCTTAGTATATTTTATAACAAATCATTTTATTTCCATATGGAATATTTCTTTAATTTTGTTTCAAAGATTTAAATGAAATATCCCAATGCCTACGATGATAATTGTACCTTTTCGAAAAAATTTTTTACAACCAGACTCAAACATTAATATTTGAAAATTTACTTATCTAATTCTGGAATAAAATTCACTGTATCTTTTGAATCTAATGCATCATACTCCATATTTGTTGTAAAGGACTTTGGTATATTGAGTTAAGTTTTATATTCTCGCATGGTTCACCAGCGGTGAGTAATTATTATATTGTCCTATAAAATACAAACTGTGTAAATTGCGTTATATTTCCCCTCGCACTATCACATATACTTTTTTGGAGATCAAATATACTTTTCTGAAAAATTACCATACTTCTCAAATAATAAGGCTGCTATGTACTAAGAAAAAAAATCGTATTTCCCTTTTCCTCTTCTTGCAGACTCTTGTGGAGGGAGGAGTCCAATTGACAGTTCGAGAATTCCACCCTCCTTAGGATTGACATTTTGAGGGATTGTAATGGCTTTCTCTCTATAGAGGGGTTAAGCGCTGCCCCCAAATTTTTTATTTAAAATATATTTTTGTGAACTATTTACAGGTACATAAATTCTGATAATCAAATAAAATTGGTATTGTTAGATAGCCTGAACTTTTCTGCAAAGTGCTAGAGGATTCATTTTATTAATTTCGTCCACTGAAGGAATTTATGAGCGTTTAAAATACACTTTACCAGATTTTTCCCCGAATAATTTAAATTTTAAAATATTAATCACATTTTTTTAAAAACGAAAAATATACACAAATGTAAAATTTCTTTCTCTATGACGGAGTACAATTTTAAAAAAATCTTTGAATCCAAATCGGCAATCCGTGAACAAATTTTCTACATAGGGTAACATTGAGGTGATTGAATCCAATGGGGTTAGTACAGAGCAGCCTTAACTGATCACTTGATTAAATTTTGAGTTGCAGTTCATTCATTCCTTCCAACATTTTTTTAGATTTGAACGCTGAGAAAACCTTTTAATTTTAAACTTATATTATACGTTACCTTCATCTCAAAAAATAGGTAAGTCACATTTTATACTTCATTAAAAACGAAAAATTGAAAGGTGATTTCGCAAATTCCGTTTAATTTCTCATAAAGCGTGGATGGACTTTTGCTAATCCTGGGATGAACATTTTATTTTCGAGTTACCAATCTACAGAGTTCAAAATCTGTGATATATTCCTTCTCTTTTTTTTTTAGCAATTATGTCTGATATAAATTGTGCAAAATGCATATGAATTTTGTAAGAAATTTGCTTTCATCTTCGGATGTACGTTTCAGTAGTTGTCTCGTTTAAATTATATTCCCTCAAGACACGTTTCGGGAGAAGAAATACAAAAACCTGCATTTAAATAACCATGACATTGAACACCGAAGATCGGATATTCTTCCATTCGTAATATCCAATGCAAGGCATTTATTTAATTGGATGCTACAAAAGGATCTTAGTGTAAAGGATCTCCCAGGTATTTTCGAAAGCGCACAACGATATGTGATTCTTTTCGTTCATAAAATATTTACCTTCCTCTTTTTCTTATTTAATCCGATTAACTGAGAATTTCTATACCAAGACCTATTCAGGGTATACAAATGAATATAACGTTTGGTTTAAAAATCCATTTAAATTATTTAAAATACATCAATTACTCTTTAACAAATGAAATGATATATAAAATTGATAATTATTTGAAATTTAATAAAATCCTTATTTATTTTAAGGATCCGCAATAATCGGCCGAAAATTAATGTATAAACTTATTTCTGAAAAAGTTTATGAATGAGCGATAGATATTTTTTATTCTGATGGTAACAATAGAATCTATAACATCGTTTTCATTCTAAAGAGACAGCAATTTTCATCGCCGTTGTATTATTTTCAGTACACCTAGTTATAAATTAACTCCCCAGTATATTATTCTTTGGCATTTCCATCCCTGCCGTTATGAAAACATCGACATAGAACTGTGGACTCCCACGGGTGTAAATAAGGAAGTCGACGTTCTACGGACTGCCGGAACTGGTTGTCAGCCAACATTTCTTTAGCTCTCACGATCACCAGCGACGCTTCAAGGAATGCGCGCTCATTGACCTTCTCCTGCTACAACAGTTTATATTTGTAAAGATGGCATAGAAAAAAGAGTGGCAATTTTTGATTTTCTGGTTCTAGAACTTTGTGTGAAGTCAGTCATCGTACAGTTTTCGGCGAGTTAGCAGTGACGTAGCGAGCATAACTGGCGCCAGGGTCAAGATACCTTTTTGGCGCCCCCCCCCCCCTCCCGATAAACATATAGTAATATAATATATAGAATTAGTTGGTTTTGGGACCATTTGGCGCCCCTCTGTGAGTGGCGCCCGGGACATGATAGACCCCCTTGCCCCCCTCTCGCTACGCCACTGCGAGTGAGTTGCTCATCCATCAGCTTAAGAAGAAAATGGTTTTGAACAATGCGACTGCACGTGCCACTAAAAAGTGTAATTACTCTTCTAAAAATTGATTAAATGAAAATATATTCTCAACCAGGGAAAACCTTTCCCACGTGGAATATAGACGTCTGTGAGCATGCAAAATGCATAGTTTTGCCACAGATGCTAAGGGGTTGATAAATCGAAATATTTTCCACCTCTTTTGGACGAAGATGTGATGCCAGCGTATTTTTCTATCTGTGGTCTCTTGTTCTTTTGTAATAAATTTATTATTTAATCAGAAAGTGTGTGGTAAGTAAATTCTTGTTCTTTTCCTTTTTAACGCAATGCACCACTCTTTTCGAATCACGGCTACCTCATTAACCACTACTTACCAAAAATAGAATACGGCCTCTCCGGAAGATGCATCGCAATTTCTTAACCATCACATCAGTCGCAATTTCTTAGTCTTATTTACATCAAATAAAGAGCCTCGGTTTGCCCCAATTAGTCGGCATATCTGTATTGTCCATCCAACGCCCAGGCCGATATGAAACATCACCGAACATGGGAAATCGACCTTTGTCTGAGTATGCAGGAATTTCTACGCAGCTTCGGTCTTCGGGGAATCATGGGCCGATACGAGAAAGTGGAGGGGGCCGAGGTGTTTAGACGAATTACATCAAATGAATCAATTTGCTGATTAAGAAGTAAATATTTTCCTTCGACCGCTCATCTTTTCCCTTTCTTTCAGAAATCAGTCATAACTTCCTATGAACTGGCAAATAATTCTAAAACCTTCACATTTTAAGAATCTCTTGACAGTTTTTGACTACGCAGAGTGAAAGGATTGCTTTATGAGACACCTAGGAACAGACGATATGACATGATTAAGTGAGGTATTGATAATTTACTCATTTATCCAAACACCTAGACCAATCAGTTAGATACGTAGAACACCAATCAGTTAGATACGTAGTTACCAATATCCTTTATAACAGTGAAATTTAAAAGACAAAATCAAATGAACTACCTAAAATCTCACATTTTCCTGCTGATCTCTGTGAAAATATTTTACATTATGGATGATTAACAAGGATTATTTACATCTGTTTACCAAAATGACGAGAGAATTAAATTTTCACTTGCAGTTTTTAAGTCACCCATGTAATTCTACAATACCATTTTGACATTTTAATTCCCGTTACTCTGTCACATGTACCGTGGAACTTCCTTAAGCTCTCTCAAATTCCGATGTGCATATCGATTTTCCTCTATCTTTCCGGCGATAATAATGAATTCAGCAAAGATTGATATCGACTTAATCCCTCGGAAATGAACTTCTTTGGAATTACTTTACAAAAATTCCTCTCTTGTCTGCGACAAAGAATACGGTTTCATTACTTATGGATTTTCACTTTGCGTGTAAGCGAAGTTTCGTGAAGTAGGAAGGAGAGAATGTCTTTATTAACTGCCGAAATCAATGTCAGTTGAATGCAGATATGATCTCGCATGTGCGGGGTTCTTAAGTTTGATACAAAAGTAGTTCTTTTTATGGCATGTGACATTTTTTTCTACTTTGAAGTGATATCATGCACTTTAAAAATCAAAGATAATTATGATCTACAGATGAAACTGGTGTCGAAATAGAATAGATAGACGCCTTGACAGTGAGACTAGGGAAAATGTTCATAAATCAAACTAACCTAGAGTCAACTTTATCCTTACAATTTACAACTGAACTGACTTAACACTAGATACGAGTTTCCAAAAACGGCGAAAAAAGCTGTCACTTTGCGTGTAAGCGAAGTCTCGTGAAGTAGGAAGGACATAATGCCTTTATTCTGCCAAAATGAATGTCAGTCGAATGAAGATAAAATCTCAAATGTGCGGGTGTTCTTGAGTGTGGTGTAAAAGTAGTACTTTTTATGGTATTTGACTTTTTTTCTATTTTGAAGTGATATGCACTTTAAAAATCAAGGATAATTATGATCTACAGATGACACACATTTCAAAACAGAACAGATAGACACCTTCACAATGAAACTAGTGAAAGTGTTCATAAATCAAACAATACTACAATCAACTTTACCCTAACAACTTATAACTCAACTTAACTTAACATTACATATGAGTTTCCAAAAACAACAAAAATATGTTACCTAAAGTCCCAATATCTGACTAAAGGGCTTCAGAGAAAAGGAGTACAACTTAAGAAACTACCAAAGTTGGAAATGAAAATTTCGTGATTGAAATAATATTTGAAAACTTTCATTTAACATTTGTAGAAAAAAGAAAAACAAGAACAAAATTTATTGAAAATATAGTAAGGAACAGAAGAATTAGAAAATGCAAATGAAATCTATTTAAAATAATGAAGATAAAATTTAGTTTTTTGTATTATCTGATTTAGTAGATCTCTATTATATGTAAGTGTAAAAGCAATTCTTTTAACTCAACCCCACATTTAATTATTACGAATGCTTAAAAAAATTTGACATAAAGTTTAATTTGAGTGGGATTTTGAAACTATTTCTCATTGTTTAAGGAACCTCGTTTTAGATATATGAGACCCTACTTATGGGCATTGTATGATAGTCTGTATTTATTTAAAAAACAAAACGAAAAAAAATTATGTTAAGAACTTACTCTTTATTAAATTTATACATAAAGAGTAATTACATATAATTCTCGCTCTGTTTTTTACTTTAGTTTCAGTTTTAACACACTAGGTTAGATTTAAAGAAGCCAAACAGAGACAAAAATATTTACCATGGAAAAGGTTATAGGAAAATTTAAATTTTACACATGATTTTAAGAGCCATTGATTCTGCGAATTACTATATAAATGGAATAAACAAGTTTACAATCACGGAGATACACAGTTATTGCATACAAATAATTTTATTCAAACATAAAATTAGAGTAACCTCCCAAAAACTTCCTCAGATGATTTTTTTGGAGAACTTTATATCATTATATGTTGATCTTAAGAATATTCTGTTCTCTTTTAAGAAGAGACTTGAGTCATTCAAATTGCAAATATATCCGTAACTCTATAGAAAATTATACTATAAGTGACCGTAACAATGTTACAGACCAGCTTATTGTCATTGGATGATGTATAGCCACTGGTTTATCCATTTCTTTCGTTAGCTTATTTGTTATAACATCTTTTTTCTTTGAGCGAATGTGATTATCTATCAAGTTCATCTAGTTTCCATACAGAGATTCTAGACCCATGATGTTACATTGGATATAATGCCCGCTCCCGTACCTATAAATGTGGTCAAAAGTGAAGACTTGAAACACACTGCAGCCAACAATTTTCTGCCATGGAATATTTGTTGTTGTTTCTGATACCCCCAGGCTGGAAGTTCCAGATTAGGTCCATATAGGCTTCGGGCTGAGTAGTGTGGCTCCGAATTATATAGCACCACAAGGGTCGGAGTTAGTCTTAGCTCGTTGCCACCTACATATTTGACAGAACACCCCCAGTGGTGACATCTGTGAGGGGGGGGGGGGTCGTATTGTCTCCCGTTCTCTCTGACCTCGCAGAGGGACTTTTCTGTCTATGGATTTGACGTGCCTATATCTGGCATAGCCATTGAGATATTTAATGACACTTGTCGGGATTCGATCCGATCCAGCGCCGAAAACCAGCTCGCTACCATACGGCTATCTCGAGCCATGGAATATCTATTCATCCTTAATAAAGGGTATCGGAATCTGTAGGGTGTCTGTTAAGTGGAGTTTTACATTATGATAAAAAAGAACACTCATGATCACTCATTTTATGTATGCCTAAATTCTTGTAAAGCATTTTCTCGTTTACCTTATATGAAGATTAATTTTCTTTTCTTTTAACCGTGACAACTACACCTATGTTATCTTATTTACTGTTTTACTAAGATTTACTGTTTATTAATTTACTGGGGAATGACACTGTTCGGATATTATTCTGCCCCGCTGCTCACGCATTCTCTCATTCGTCATTCTAACAAGGCCCCGCACGAAACTTTACTCAGAGCTGGAAACTTCCGATAACGGCATCGATTTCCTCTGGTTTGCACGTAATCATCCACCACTCTGTCTTTGCCTTGATAACGAATTCAATGGAGATTGATATCGACTTAATACCCCCCGTGCAAATGAACCTCGCTTCCCTCTCAGATATATATCAAATCCTTCCTTTCTGAGGGGAGGAATACGGTTTCATCTGTTATGGATTTTCACTTTACGCGCAAGAGGGTTTTTGCGGTGATGTATTATTTATTAATTCACGCACATTTCTTTTCTGCAGAGATTATCACTAAAAGATTGCTTTTGTAAGATCTTTCAAAAATATGATTTCAGTGTAAAGCTATGCATATGTGGAATATCAGGGAGATGTAAACTTGTCGACGTAAAACATTGTTATTTTATGAATAATAAAAAAAGGAGAATCATTTAATGTACCTCTCGAAAAAACAATCCCAATACTGTATTCTTGTCTGAAAGGCGAAACTCTCGATTTGGGATTTCTTGGGGAAAATATAATGCAAAAGGTCTCTATCAACAATGCCAATGAAAACATTTCTTGATTTGCGCTCATATAATGCAGCACAAGGCTTTAGTCTATAATCTTTACTTATATTTTTACATATTTTAGCAGTAATAATTATACATAAACAAAAGCGCTAAAACAGAACTTCCCAATTCATGATTTTGGCTTTCGTGAAAATTTCCAGTTAGTAGTATATGTGCTAAATTCAAATTTCTGAAACTAAAGAACATAATAAATAAAATTGAGTACCAAATAGAAAATATTTTAAAAATTTATTACATCAATAACTTTGTTCAAACGTATTAAAGTAACACATTGCCAATACAGTTCTGATTCTCTTCAATCTCAACTCTGTAATCAGTAGAATGCTCTGTATAAACTTAATGGCACTTAAGTTTTTCATATTTATGTTTTATACACACGAAACCTTTACTTGCTGAAAAATAACTTAGTAAGAATGCTTTATTGAACAGGTAAAAGTTTCTCGAAAATTGGTTGTGTTAGAATATTTCGATAAATTTTACGTATAACCTGATTTCTGACACTATCGTTAATTTGTAAAAGAATGTTTTACACTTTCCATGGTTTTAAATAATTTTTTTCGCTAATAAATTTTCAAAGCATAAATATTATAATTTAAAAACTTCCTTTGTACAATTATATTCTGTTTACAATGTAGCTCTTCAAAATACAGGCAGTGCAAAAATGACAGTACAGTTGTTGACTGAGATCATACATTAAAATATAATTTTGCTGAGAAATTTACGTTTTCCCATCTCAACGCTCTTTTGCAGAAGCTTCTGCAAACAGTGATATAATTTAATTGTAGCATTTTATTTCTGTCGCTGAAGACATTTTCAAAGTAAGTGATTTTAATTTCGAATTTTGAGCCTCATTCAAGTCTAAATGTTTAAAAAAAGAACTGTCAACAGTTTTATCCTTATTTCTATTCATCATACATTTTATCCAGAAAGTTTAAGCATTATTTGCTCTCGAAAGCATTGTTTGTTCAAATTTACTGCGTTTGATTGTTTTTTTTACGCAAATTTTTGCACTTACAACTTAGGAAGTTTAAAATGGTCTGAAATAAATGCATCCTATTATATGTAGAATGTCAGGATTGTTTTCCCTGATACGGCAGCATTCGAGCACAATATATCTTGACAATATTCATACCCATAATTTCACCTCAAATGTCATCCAGGAGAGACCATAGCATACACAATCTACACCCATATGGCATGTTTATTCGTACACACGCACATATTATATATATATATATATATATATATATATATATACGCATATATATATATATATATATATATATATATATATATATATATATATATATATATGTAACAAGAAAACGCGTCTTCCTAAATTACTTTACGTTAAAACATATTCTATTGTTAATAAAGTACGACCCCTTTTCCAAAATTGCGACCTAAAAGTAAAATAAGATAATTTTTATTAGCCCTGCAGATCATTAAGCAGGCATGTGAAGTATCTGAACTCAATAACATCCCCAGATATGAGTGTTCAAGGTTTATGAGATTCCGAATGTCAGTATAGTGTCAAAATTCCTGAAGAGCCCTCGAATCACCCTGAAGTTATGTCTCTATAACGTCAAAAACCCCACTTTGCAAGAACTTTATGGGCCACTTATCCTACGCCCAGTTCAACAATTCACGTGGGATCTAGCAGTAAAGTCCCCGATAAACTTAAGTGGACACGTGAACTCCACGAATCTGAGGTCGCCCAATTAAAAATTAAGTAGTTTAGGCCCTCTGGCGAAAATATCGCAAAACACCCATTTAATATTGCATGAACGCAAGACTTTTCTCTCTCTTCGTTTCTAACTTTTGTTGCTGTCGGACCTGTGGTCCGCTCATGTATGTAATCCGCGTCCTGGCATGGACGCCGGACAAGTCATGTGGCCACTGCAGCTAATGCCTTCTGATAAATAAAACACGTCTGGGAATTTGTGCATTTCATCAATGGCTCCATGTTTGTTTCTCCTAAATTTCGTAAGTTTTCCTGAATCAACACTACGTCCGACTGCATCTCTCCAAGTTGTGCGCATTAATTCAACTTGTGCTAAATTTTCCAAATGTGATTATTATCACGTATATATATATAAGTGGTTATCAAAATAATGGAAACACTAAGAAACATCATGAAAACCTTTATTAATACGGCGCAGGAACACCTTAGTCATGTAATACCACCTAATTCACCTTGGAATTGGATTATACAAGTCATAAATAGTGGTTGAGAATATATTATACCATTCTTCAGGGAAAAATAATGAAAGTTCCTGTAGAGATGGTGTGGTGGATATCGATACCTGGCTCTATCCGTTTACACAGATCACGATGGTAGGATGATATATAGTGGGAGGGATTGTACAGGGCAAGATAATATATTTGACCTCTTTTTCAAGCTCTTCAAACCAATACTTGATAGATTTAGCTGTATGTATAGGGGGATTATCATCCTGGAGATCGCCATCTCCTGTAAGAAACAATGTTTGTACCATAGGACGGACCTGGTAAGCTAAAACTTTGACATAATCCTTCCCATTCAATCTTCCTGTTAGGGTTACACTAGAAAACCATGCCTGAAGAAAACTATGGGATGCCATCCTAAACCCTGATAGATCTACCTCCAGGATTGGCAGTTGAGATGAGACAGCCAGAATCTTACGCTTGTGTAGGTGTTCTCCAGACATACGCATGTCCTGTTGCAAGGAACAATGTGAACAATGATTCGTCGGACCAAATGCCGTTTTTCGACATATTACTCGACCAGGATTTGCGCTCGTGGCACCATTGTGGACGATATTTTGTATTGGCATTTACTACATGCGGTTTGAGAATAGCTACTCTTCCGCAAATGCTTTGTTTTTGAAGTTCCCTTCTACCTCTAATGGTTGAAACCGGAACATGCAGATGCATATTGAGCTCTTCGGTCATTTTGTTTGCAATTGTTTTCTGTCACAATCCACTTCAATACCTAGTCCGTCTCTTTCACTCAGCTCTCTCTTTCGTCCACTATTCTGTTTGTCAAAGGATGTTTTTCCTTGCACACTGAATGATATCATGACTTTCGATATCATAGCTGGAAAAAACTTTTAGCTGGGGGGGATTGTAGTAACAGATACTCCAATTTAAACGCCCTCTAACAACTTGTCCTTTTCTCAAGGTCTTCAAAATTTGATATTTTACGATGTTCCCCCCAAAAGCACGATGCCCTTAGATTCATTACTGCTACCTGATAGTAGAATAATACATACACTATATTATATAAAAAATACCGGTGGCCAGACTCGTTTTTTAAGGAATACGAAGCACATTCATAAACACCACTAATATTGATAGGTGTTTCCATTATTTTGATAACCACCTATATATATATATATATATATATATATATATATATATATATATATATATATATGTCACGTTTCACCACATAACTTTCTATAATAAAACAAAAGATGCACAAATGACGAGGCAGAGTTCTATGAAATTGCAGTCCTTTATTTCTTTAGAGTTTATGGCAGAGAACAGTGCGTCCTTCTAGCATGACGCAGAGGATACAAGTGCATTCACATACAGAGACAACAACAGAATGAATCTGCTCTCTTAGCCAGGGGCTGTACCAAACAAGTCAGCGCATAAACATATATATTTGTTTACATAAACATAGATATTTGTCGCGGGTGGTAGGCGGTTACAATTCTTAGAAACATATGGTTGCGTTTTATCTTTATGGTATTGTTTGACACTTTTGATCGCTTTATATCTGGCACCTGCAGCCATTATCTCTAAGATATTGTGAACTGAGGATTTAGATGACTAGAGACGGGGTTTTGTTAATACTTCAGGGGCGGCATGGCTCTATATTTCTATCAATTGGTTTGGATTTATCGTGTTATTTATCCCATACTTTTCACCCTCTGCTGCGGTTATTTTCCTGAATGTATTTTTCTGGAACTTGTAGATGTTCACTTGCTGTTGGGTGGGCTATTCTGAGAAAAGGGGCCTATCTTAAACAGATGTGGGGACCAGAATTATAGAAATAGACGAAATTAAAACTTATAATGTTACATCCCCCCTCCCAAGAGGCTCTCATCCTATGTCTGCATAGGGTGAGAGACACCTGAGTGTGAGTTTGTTGGAACCTCACCTAATTCACTGTGCAAGATCAACATTATAAGTTTCCCTACATCAATTTTTAATTTAAGTTATATAATCGATATAAAACTCTTGATCTACGGTATGAAGCTCCTTATATCGACATACGTTAGCTGGAATTATAAACCTTCCCGTATCTCTGGAGAAGTTCTCCACCTACCTAAATTCCTGACTTTCCATAATAACACACAAGATGCACAAATGACGAGGCAGAGTTCTATAAAATTGCAGTCCTTTATTTCTTTAGAGGTTATGGTGGAGAAAAGGGCGTCCTTCTAGCATGACGCGAAGCATACAAGTGTGTTCACATACAGAGGAAACAACAGAATGAATCTGCTCTATTACCCAGGGGCTGTACCAAACAAGTCAACGCCTGTTTACATAAACATAGATATTTGTCGCGGGTGCAATTCTTAGAAACATATGGGTGCGTTTTATCCTTATGGTATTGTTTGACACTTTTGATCGCTTTATATCTGGCACCTGCAGACATTATCTCAAAGATATTTTGAACTGAGGATTTAGATGACTAGAGTCGGGGTTTTGTTAATCCTTCTGGGGCGGCACAGTTCTATATTTCTACCAACTGGTTTGGATTTATCGTGGTGTTTATCCCATACTTTCCACCTCTTCTGCGGTTATTTGCCTGAATGTATTTTTCTGGAACTTGCAGATGCTCACTTGCTGTTGGGTGGGCTATTCTGAGAAAAGGGGGCCTATCTTAATCATATGGGGGGACCCGAATTATAGAAATAGACGAGATTCAAACTTATAATGTCACACACACACACACGTATATATATATATAGATATATAGATAGATATATAGATATATAGATACATAGATATATAGATATATAGATAGATATATAGATATGTAGATAGATATATAGATATATAGATATATAGATATATAGATATATAGATAGATAGATAGATAGATAGATATAGATAGATAGATAGATAGATAGATATACATATGCGCGTGCGTGTGCGTGCATATGGGTGTCTGTATGTGTCTATGTGTGTATGCAACATACAAATACTTGCTTCAAAATTTAATTTTATGTTTGCTCCGAAATTCACTCTTATAACAAAGAGCGACCTCATTTCATTAATTCATCTATGAACAACTTAATTTGGAAATTCTATTAGCTCTCTATCTCCATGGCAACATTGTTTTCCAGCTCTAGAAATTCTCAACCCTACAGTCACTGTTGATGTTAAATTTAGATTGCCAAATATGGGCATGAAAACTACCTTTTCCCATATTCCTGTTGATACTAAACTAAACACATAGACTCATGTAGTCACAAAATGACGTAACTCTCACCCCACATACCTAATTCGAATAATCACCTTGTGAACCCCTTCTATGATAATTTCTAACCATTTAAAAGATTCGAAACTTGGTGGCTAAGAAGAGAAATATCCATTTTATATATGTGTTCTTGAAAGAAGGAATCCTATCTCCTCATTCCTTAGTTCTCTCCAATCTGAGCTGTTGCCCCATGAAAGCGCACGATTAACTGATATTATGTTTAAGGCCGTTTAATAAAAGTGATGTAAGAACTTTTAATGTTTCTTAAAGTGATGTTTCTGAATGTTTGTGATATATGTATATCAGGTATAATATAATACAATAAGCGCAGTTCATGAAATATCAAAATATAAAACAAATATTTTTTTATATTATTAAGGAATGCTTTATACCAATATGTTAGTCGTACTCACGTTGCTCATTATTCAAAATGAAGCTTTTAAAGATTCTATCTCAAGGATAAAGAGAAAAAAAACATTTTAAAGTATTAGTCTCGCGATGATTTAAAGTTCGAAAATGGAGCATTTCCTCAGTTAACATTAAAATTTTCCCGGAAATTAAAATGAGTGGTTTTAACATTTATAGACTTAAGTGCATCATAATTCTTGGTAATTCCAGACGGTAATTCCAAAGTGACGTAAATGAGAAACCACTGATAATCTTTTGGAAAAATTTAATTGTTTATTTCTGTCGATCACGGAGTATTTCTTATACACTGTTCACATAGAATTCGTAAGCGTCAGAGTAAAAATTTTTACCGTATCACATACCAATTATTGACCTATTCAACCAATCAGCGCCAACGAAATCGTTAACGCTGACGCTGGTGGATTCTATTTGAACAGGACCTTATTCCCCCCTCCCCCCATCTATATTTTTGCGTTTGTTTCTATATGTATACAAAATTAAAATTCGGAGGTATTTCGCAGTCTTAATGTTTCGCAAAAGTCTATTACGTTTTTACTTCCAAAGAAGGTGTATTTTTGGCAGTTCTGGTAAATATAAAAAAATTCTTTGTAGAATAGCCATGTGTTTTCTTCCGGTTTTGATTTGTTTATGCACATGTATAGAATGTTAAACGCAATAAAAGAAATGTTAATACAAATAACTCCTATCAGCTAATTTTTCAAGATTTTAAATCTCGGGTTTATCTTGAATGTTCATCATCGAGAATCAGAAAATATCTGGATAGTATTTGCTTAAAAATTGTGTGTGATAATTTTTTATGAAACTTTCCAGGAGTAAATGAATTTATTTGAACAGTGGCTTCTAAGTCCGCCTGAGAAACCATTCCTCTAATTACACTCATCTTTTATTGAACTTTGCCGGGATTTAAAACCGAAGACAAGCAAAAAATATATAACTACGGGAAATTGAAAGTACAAATACTAAATATTTAAAATATTTTTCAATCATTATAAGATGTAATTTAAAGGGCATATGAGCACAATATAAAGGAAAACATGTTTGTTTAACTAAAAACATGTTTGTTTAAGTGGACGATTTTTTTATAAACTGCGCTGGATATATGAAACGTAAAACGGCATGAAATATGTTTTATTAACTAGCTATATTACTTCATAAAAATTTAACATAATTCATCCATTTTTCTTAGGAAAATTTTTATGTATCCAGAATGTATCTCTTAAAAAAATCTCTCAAAATCTTCCAATGGTGTATGTTATTGAGTTCAAGCTGTTTTTCTTAGCTTTACAAGCTGTGTTTTTAACGCTGTAAAATCGAATTTGCTGAAGGATAGTTTAAAAGACAATATTAAATGTCTCTAATATTAAAATTTTGACACTCCAGAAAATCCTCACGAATAAAAAAAACTTTTTTAAAATTAAAAACAAATATTTCAATTATTTAAAAAATATTTTAAAAAAGATATTTACAGAAAAATATAGAACATTTCATCACTATTAGAACGGAGAAATAATTCCTACAGTGCAGTTTAGGAAATAAATAGCATTTTAAACATAAATAAAATAAAACTGAATTCTTGCAATCCGTTATCAGATGTCTACCCCTTATATTATTTTCATAAGTTCTTACATTAATACTGCATTCAAATTTTACTTTGGTCCAACTTAAATTTCATTATTCACGGCTATATATTATTTTCTGTCTTGCAAAACTTTAAATTAGGCTCTACTGCAATTCATTTGTGAACCAAAGTTATTGAATCTAGCATCATAACACTATCCTCGTTAACTTACACTCTTCAAAACTCACTGAAAAGAAAATTAAAATTGGATGTCATTTGTTGTGATATGCGATATTACAAACCGGCTGCATAATTGGTTGCTGAACAAATGATCAGTTTTCAAGTATGTACCTCGTTAATAAAGAACCATCAGTGCATTATATTTTGAGCAACAAACGACATCTTGTTTGTATTATCATGACGATTCTTGTGATTCAAATGCAAATAATTCACAGATCATATGCCAATGCATTTTTGCTGTTATGAATTTACTGCTGTGTTCCTGTTCGTAACAAATAAAGAACTACCATTTTAATAGCTGGTATTCACTTATAGTCCGTATGCTGTTTAAATCAAAAATTATCTCCTGTCAGTTTCCATTGTTTTGATAATTTTTACTGCGAAATATATTATTACTTGATGTATTAACATCATCCATTGTGTTGTTATTTGTTGACATTTACATAAAAAGGATAGATGTTAAATATCATATTTTATCTCACTTTCAATTCTTCAAGTTTATATACATTTAATAAAATAAAACCTTAACTTATAGCAAATAAATAACATAAATATAATAAGTAGCATAAATTCACAATTAAAATATAAATATTACCAAACAATCCCTTAACATAATTTTGAATAGCAACACGCAAAGATCTTTCTTCGACATCTAGAACAGTAGTGCATAAAATGTGGGTGTAGGTCGAGACAAAAATTCGAAGGTTCCGGGATAGTTTGAAGTAAATTTATATTATGCTGAATAATTTAATTAAAAATATGCTTTAAACTTTCTATAATTAAAAATTTTAATATTTTTATTTATATTTTTTAATATGTTAAAAATATATGATATAGTTTAATATGGTGTCAAATAGTCTTGCAACGCTACGTTATATCCATTCGCTTTTACCTATATGTGTGAGACTGGTTTTCTAAATTAGTAGCTTTAAAAATCAAGCAACAATAAATAGTGTAGCATTGATAAGTAGAGTACAATTGAGAGTGGCATTCTCAATTATTTCACAAAATATTGAACAAAAACTATATGATGTTCAGGTTTACCCTTCTCATTAATTTTTATTTATAGTTCAGTTTTATACAGATAAATATATCTTATAATTTTCAATGTTTTAATATGAAGCTTATGATTTTAAAATCATGCTCTTTTTTAGTTTTAGTTTTTGTTAATTTTTACCGAAAGGAAATACAAATAGAGATTGATATTTAAACATTAAGTTTCAGTCACATGATATGTGGCAAAAAAACGAATGTAGATTTACCCTCTACACTTGTTTTTGGCCAAATGTCATTGGTATAACTTAGAAGTCACTTTTTTATTGTTATTATTCAAAGTAAATACAAACCCAGAATCTACAGTTCAATGATTTTTAAAATAGTTTCTCAAAATTTGCTTTTTTTAATTTTGATAACATTTTTCTAATTTTTGTTTTTTAATTTCTATTACCAGTAAATTTTTATTGGGGTCACGGGATTTTTTATTTAAAGAAAATGGGTCGTGCTCGAAAAAAGTTTGCGCCCTAGACTACAATCTTGATGATTTAAAGGGCAAATGATATCACATACTCTTCAGGAGTTGAAGGAAAATACGACTGTGGCTGATATGGTACTTTTCGTTGTGCTTAGACTTCAGAGTGGTATGAAATTACGACAATCAAGAGTGGAAAGTCCTGACGCAGTGGCTATTCTGAAAGCACCGTAAAGGTGGACCTGCATTAACTATGGACCGGCCCCGTAATTTTGAACCGAGTCAAGTGACGATACCGGAACACTTTACCCTACACATGCAGATGTAAATTTGAGTACTTGGAGGACATTGAAGCCACGATATATTTTACGTGCCCTGTCCACCAGTAGTGAACAGAGCGGTGGATTTGTCAGGGACGAGCATCGAACCAGAGACGTTTAGATCACTGGTTCGCTATCTTTGCCAAATGGGCAACCACGTCCGTAGTGACTCTGTTGTAGTTGTGACGAAATAATTCCTAGGGATGAAGATTTCCGCCCCCCCCCCTCCGAAGACGTGAATGCATTATTCCCGTAATTTCACAATCGCATTTTTTTCTGAAGGGACACTGCATAAGCCTGGCTGGTTTCTTTTATTTGTCTTACCCAAAAGTTAGCTGATGATGACTTTACAATAACAGGTTAGTTCCACATGAGAGTTATCTATTACGTTGGTGATCCCACTGAAGAGATGCAAAGGAGTGTAAAATCCTTAAAGTGAGAAAGGCATTTGTCCATTTGTGGTAATCCTTGTTATGATAGACAGCCATTTTTAAAAAAGAGAAATATTCGAAAGCTAGGCACATTATCTTCGAATTACGTTGTTCCACAAAAAAGGTAATATTTAATGTATTATTCTGTTTTAGAATTAGAATACAATAACCGTTTATCCTGCGGTATCATTTTTTTCTTCTTTATGTAAGCCATACGAATTATGTGGATCGCATGATATTTCAATATCTCCCCATAGAGAATAAAGCCTCTCAGCCGTTAATATCCTCAAATGAATGGATTTTAACCGAAAATGCATAATCAATAAGACTATTTTTCCATTTAAACGGAGGGTGAATGCTTAAAATGTCGTTCAAACAAAGCCAAACTCAATTAAGAAGTATCATTATGAGAAAATAACACAATAGATCTCTGTTCCCTGATCAAGAGAGGATATGTCTGAATAAAGAAATTAAGGAAGCAAGTTCAGCATAAATGCTGTTTAAGAGGTTTAGATAACAAATATTAACCTAATTTCGATACGCTATAAATTAGACAAAAACGCGCAATTCAATGAAAAGAGGACTTATGTAAAGCAATTAAAATTTTATTAATGAGTTTTAGATTATGGCATTGCAGAAAAAAAATTTTAAATATATAATTAGCGCTTGGAAATCCCTAGATTTAAAACTTATGACTCGCAGCAAATTATAAGCGAAAATAAATAAAAAAAATTATATATATATTATTTAAGTTATCTGTTTTCAAGTATTTATATTTTGGCTATCATTATTTAGCCATTCCAATCTTAATTTTCTGCAGCGTACGTAAAGATCAGAATGACAATATTCATCGGCATTATTTTGTCCTCTAATCTTTGCACCTCCCTTTGTGTCACTTTCCTTTGTTGTATACTGTCCTATTGTAAGACATTCCTGTCAAGCCTATGCAATACCTTTTTTACAATCAGAGTGAATTGAAGTTTCGGCACAATGTAAATTTAAATTTAAAATTTTCTGTGTAGCTACCACTAAATTTGAGTAGTTTGTACACACCTTAACCAATTCATGGGTTTCGATTGACAATATCCCTTCAGATTAGCGAAGTCAAGTTGATCACTTTTCTTGAACTAGATTTTAAGTTTGTAGCAATTCATTTTCAGTTTCATCTTTAAGACATTGAAACATTAAGGATTAGTACGGCCTTGAGGTAGCCAAGTGGTAGCGCGTTGACTCTCGGTGCTGAGGGTGCTTGGATCGAATCCCGACAAGTGCCATTAAATAGCTCATTGTCTAGGCCAGATATGAGCACGTTGAATCTGTAGACCGGAGCGTCCCTCTATGAGGTCCGAGAGGGTGGGAGAGGGTACGATCCCCCAATATGTCACCCCTGGGGGGTGCTCAGTTAAAATTGAGATGGCATTTGGCTAAATCGGACTCAGACTCTTGTGGTTCCATTATAGACCTTGTGGTTCCATTATATTAATTTACATAAAGAAGAGCCGCATATTAATTTACATAAAGAAGAAGCTGTAGCCCACATGGACCTGGTTTGGAATATCAGGCACAGCCAGGGAGGTAGGGGAGCTCATTAGAAACAACAACAACAAGGATTAATACAAGAAACTCTGCAATTAAGTGTGTTAATTTTGGGTATAAAAACCATTTAATGATGAACAATTCCGTCAGCCGAAAGAGTTCTTCTAGCTTTTTCATATAGATTTGACAAATATTGCAATCCCCGATAACAACTTCAGTATTTTCCAAAGTATTATGGAAAAGGGAAAAATTTTGTGGTTTAAAACTTGTGTAGAACTAGTGTATATCAGGTTGATTACCTAAGCACCATTTGTGGGTCTACTGTCATTTTGATTATTTAGTACAGCTTGCTCTTGCTTGCGTGCTGTTAAATCCAAAAGTGATGGATATGAGAGCTTTTCTGATCATTCGAATTATGGATATCGTAAAGAACACTGCAATGCCTTATTATGAACAAGATAAATAGTTATATATTGCTGATGTGGTTCCTGCGATTTGATTAACACTCTTTGAAGCTGTATTTGCTTTGAACTTGTCTAATGAGAATGTGGAGCCTCTGAAGACAAGAGACAATATTTTATTATATTTCGATACTTTTATTTATTTATTTCTATGTTGGCTTTTACATAATTTAATATCTTTTTAGTGGTGCTACATACTATATAGGGTGGTTGAATTGTGGGGACAAGGACTTGAAAGTTCAGAGGTACTCGGTTCGATTCCAACTCCTGGAAGGCTGTCTCTAATGTGGCGTTTTATAGGTGAAAGTTGGCAGCCAGGGAATAACAAAAACAATATTCATCATTGAAAATACGTATATTTTAGAAAACAAGGATGTATGGAATAATTGTAATGTGTTGCCATCACCCTGGGTTCTTGGGGTGAAAAGTCAATATCTTGTGAACTGGTCCCAAAAAGAAATTGGAGGAGAATGTAAGAGATAATAAAGTAAATATTAGATTGTCTTTCATAGATGGAAGGATCTAGAGGTTTGGAAGCTGACTTCAGATTCCTGAGGTTGTGGTTTCGACTTCTGAACGTACGAGGTGGTCGTTATATAATTACCTTCTTATTGGAGGAATAGACGTCAAACTATTTTGATATATTCCCTTTTAGAGCTTGGAAAATTCAATAATGGTTATATCATGTACCTTCTATTACTTTATTAATTTATTTAAATTTATTGCAACCCATTATGACTGCTTTTGAGGATAAATGAATGATGTAGATAATAAAGGTTTAAAACGTTCAAGACTCTCATACGTTACATCTGATCAAATTATACAAATACGTCCTCTTTGTATGTGAAAGCAGTTTATATAGAATATTTTGTGCAGTTGCTATCGCTAAAAAGTTTTCATACATTTTTATTAGCAAAGTATTTTTAGAATATGAATGAAAAAGTAGCCGTGAGCTATTATCACTAACGAAATCTTGAGTCTGCTGTTGTTGAATTCAAGTTTCATGACAAGGATGTGCGAATATGATTTTTTCCGGGTATTATTCGTATGTAAAGTTGATATATAATGCTATGCTCCTCACAAAATTCATCCCTCTCCTGCAGCCAATAGTTCATGCAGAACCATGTTTTAGAGAAGTTACTCGGTTTTCTGGAGCAATAATCGAATATGACCCTTGGCCTGCATGGTTTACACTGGAAGAGTTGTCGTATGCTGCTCCTAAGATGAAAAAGTGAAATTTGCATTTGAAATTTGAATTAAGCTTAAATGAGTTAGTGGTGACTGTCTTAACGCTTTCTTATTCTCTTAGGCCTACTATGCTCAAACCCTATTGGATTCACTCAACTCAATGTTAACCTATGGCAAAAATGTGTCTACTATTTACAGCTACATAAATGCTGATCATCAAATAAGAATGGTATTTTCAGATAGCCTGGAATTTTCTGCACCACACAATTCCTTTTATAGTTTCGTCTTCATTTTATAATTTCATCCACCAAAGGAATTTATGAGCTTTTAAAACATAATATTCCAGATTTTTTCTCGGTTATTTAAATTTAAAAATATTATTTGTATTTTTTATAAAAAACGAAGATTTTCCGAAGGTGTAAAATTTCTTTCTCTATTACGGAGTATTATTTTTAAAAAATCTTTAACTCCAAGTCCGCAGTGCTTGGACAATTTTCTCCATAGGTTATTATTGAGGTGAGCGAATTTAATAGGGTTAATACACAGCAGCCTTAATGTAACATTCTATTTTATTCAGTGATTAAAAAAAACCCTGATCAGAACTTATATCTTAAAATCTAAGTGTTAACTTAAGGGGACAGTGGACCTTCAAACCTAACTTTTTTTTTGTTTTGAATGGATTTACTTGAAATTTGAATATGTGATTAGTACCATAGATATGTAAAAGTGGTTAAAATTTAAAGATGAGATATTCATAATTTATGAATTATCAATTATCAATTATCAATTATATCAAGAATTGGCCTAATTCAAAATGTTCCATGCGCATTTCTTTTGCATATAATATGGTAATTTTAATTTACAAGAGTACCTTATAGAATTAACAATGAAACTTATTGCTTATTTTAAGCATTCATTAAAAATATAAAGAGAGAAAAAAATAATAATAGTGAAAACACCCTTTTTATTACGCAAAATACCTATAAATCATCTTTTCAAGTACAAAATTTAGAAATTCTGAGCTACGAAGCATAAATTTTTTCAATAACATTTATTTCATATACAGTTAAGTATATAAAACTTAAATTTCAAAGCAATACGATAATTATAAATGCCCCTGAAGCAGTTTGAATATTCGTGTGACATGAAAATTTTTATTTTGAGAAAAACGTATTTAAAGTTATTGCTATTAGTAACCACATAATATCTAAATTTAATTAGCCTATAACTAGGAAAGTAATCACAAAAATTAGAAATTATTTTTGCAACACATTCCTACTCGTCCGTAATTTCACAATTCAATAAAATAAAAAAATCGAATTTTTGGACAAATTTCACAATTTTGAAAGTCCACTGTCCCCTTAATAAAGAGTAATAGTTAGTTCCCTTAATAAAGAGTAATAGAAAAATATACCATAAGAAAGTACGGGATACTATTTACTCTATATCTTTCAGGAAAATACGTATCTGTTCCTTCAATTGAGACAATAACCATCTCGCTTACATTGAAAGTTAAATATTATAATGGAACATCTTTTTAAAACACTAAGGAGAAGATATTTTAAAATTCTTCTTAAAACATAAAACCTGCGAAAACATATTTCATAATAAATGTAATATTTCTAAAGAATCTATAATCATTTCCCTGGCGTACTTTGTTTCTCTTTTCATCCGCTCTCAAGATTTATATATGTAACGTAACTGGCATTATAAAAGATTTATGCCATGCAAAAAAATGTCAAAATATTTTTATGGATTTTCTGCGCAAATGTCGCTTATACCCGCACTTGCCTTTTGTAAGCTCGAAGTTTTAAATCCTTATAAAACGCATGGAGCGCGACTTACAGCGATTTGAATCCACCCAAGGGTAAAATACGAGAAGTTTAAGTGCTTCTTTATGGCTATTAGCATCACCTGTTATACTCCTTTTTGAGTCGTGACTCGTCAGTTGAAAAGAGATATTGTAAAGTATTCATATAAATAAATCCAACAAAGCAATATATTTAAAATCTATTCGAAATGATAGCTCAGTGTCTCATATGGGCTAAAAATAGCTTCTATTGTTTATTATGTTTATTTCGAACATAGATAAAAACTTCTTTTAAATAGTTGCTTGTGTTCATTTACTCAGTGTGTCGCTTTTAAACGTTACCTCGATGCTCATTAAACTTTACATGAACATTTTATTGCCCCAAATTCACCAAATATTTTTACTAGATTAACTTATTTCCACTGACACTATTTTTCAATGCAAATTTGTTAAAAGAAAGGAATCCTAACAATCAAACTCTGACTGTGAAGGAAAGAGATTTCAATTGCACTGTATGTATGATTTGGTTCATATGAGTTTATGTTAAGCTAGTAACTTTTTCATAAGTTATTTCGTTGAATTTAATAGTGTGATCATTTCGTTCACCAATAACACAGATTTCTATGAGTGACTACAAACCCGGACAGTCAATCCTCAGCCTGCAAGCCCACACGGACCTGGTCTGGAATACGTCCACCAGGGGGCATTAAAAATAAAAAAAGAACATAGATATATATACAGTTAATTAACTTACATATTAAATCCCGTGCTGTAAAACCTCGTTTATCCGGACTAACTGGGTTCATAGGCAATCCGGACAATCGAAAAACCGGATAATTCAGGTAATATGAGTAATAAGCAAAACAAAATCCTTAACTCAGCAGACTTACTGTTCGTTACGTTAAAAAACTATGCTTTGCAACAAAATTACATACCGTTGTTTACAAGACATTAAAAAATATAAAAATAACTTTTCTGATTCAATCCACGTCAACGCCGTGTGACACTCTAGTAAAGCTTTCTCAAAACTCCACAAAAAGCATTTTATTACTATAATTTATTGCACAGTCTATGCAAGAACTATATATTGAATCCAACTAAAAGGCGAATATTTGGTGTGCTGTTGTTGTTGCTTATGCCCCTTGACCGACAGTAGCATCAGATGAAGTCCCGAAGGCTATGGGCGGTGAAGGTGCGGCTTCTGTTTTGAATTAGCACCACAAGGGTCGGAGTCCGACTTGGCTAAATGACCGGTCCCGTAATTTTGAACCGAGTCAAGTGACGAGACCGGAACACTTGACCCCGCAACTGCAGAGGTAAATTTGAGAACTTGGAAAACTTTGTAGCCCCGCCCACCATTAGTGAACTCGGCGGTAGATTTGAAGCGATGAGCATCGAACCAGGGACGTTCATATCACTGGCCCGCTGCTCTTGCCAACTGGGCTATCGTGCCCTATATTTGGTGTACTTATAGTGACATTCTTGCGATCATAGTTAAAAATTATTATTTAACTTGCACATTAAATTTCAAAAAAATGTCTACAAATCTGATCCGGATCAACAAGTGCTGGATGAACGAGGTTTTACTGTGACATTATTTCGCATATTTATTTTGCATATAAATCACTGGGGAACTGTAGGACTACAAAAATATTGTATGAAAATATGCTTTCATATTTAAGTTAACCTACAGATTATTTTTAAAAGGCGGCAAGAAATGTAATTGATGTTCGTAAGTAGAGGCTGCCTACCTGGCGGAGTCCGATGTAAGACATTTAAAGTTGACATTTCCCGAGAAAATAAATCTGTGTAATGGATAAATATTAAAAAAAGAAATAATCTATAAGGGGAAAACGTAAGCTCGTTATTCACAGCACAAAGAAATCTCGACATTTGGGGTTTCCTCACATTATTTTGATAGCCCATAATTTAGGTCACTCGCCTAAAATTTAGTGACCAGTCTCGCATGCGTATCTTTATATTATGGATGCCTATCTGTACCCAAACGATGGAAAGCTAGACCTTTAAATCAAATATATCATGAAAATTTTATGAGGAGAAAATCATCGGAAGTGAAGAAATTGGAATTATATCGGTCAGCATCCCTGGTAATTTGCCACAAAAAAGGTGGCAGGGTTGTGAGAAATCTGAAATTTCTAACAATATAGACTAGCAAAATACCTGCCTTGTCGTTTACTCAGTTTTTCTGAGAAAAAGGGACACAGTAAAATAGAGAATTTTTTAAAGGGAAGCGCTTCGCATTCAGTGATTTCCATACTTCTTCAATCACTACTCTGTTTTTGGTGCAAACATTGAGTCAAATGAGATAAACTTTCAATATGGTCTCTGATGCTGATTTTTTTTCTTCGGGGTGGGGGGGAGTTCCTGGATCTCCTTGCGACTCTTTACCAGTATATCAAAAATTATCAAAGGATGATCCATCAGCTCCAAATCGACTGCAAAACTTCTTTGCATTATTTGATAGATAAAAAACATATCTATGGAAGAAAATTCTTAAGTTTATGCCATAAAACATATTAAAAAGAATACTAAGATAATTAAAATAAAGTGTGCAAAATATGTGCATGTGATAATACAATGTAATCATAAAAATTTGAGTGGCATTAATCGATATTATAAAATTGTTCAATTAATGTTTATGTTACGGCCAAAAACCGAAGTTTCTTGGCCACTTCTATCTTTGATCAAGTCACTTGGCCAAAGCCCGAAATAATCGAGAATTTACAACTTCTTGGTTTTGGTGAGGCGCTCATTAATCAATGTCTGTTCAAGAATTGTCAAATAAAAAGTGGTCAAAGCTCGATGTTACCTAAGTTGATCACACCAGTTCTAAGTCATATGTTTACTACTGTAAACATCCCTTTAGTTTAGTCAAAGTATAGAAATATAACTTCAAAATGAAAGAGAAAAGGAAAATTTTTCTTGGGTAAGTCGCAAACTGGCCATTGATTATCGGGTGCATCACGAATTGGCCGGCCAAAACCCGAAGTTGTCATAAATTCTCTATTATTTGGGGATCCAGCCAAGTGACTTGGCAAATGCTAGGAGTGGCAAGCCAATTCAGGAATTGACCAGATTTCGGACTTTGGCCGTAACATATATATTATATTGTACATGTTAAAAATAGCACACATATTTTTACTTATTTACTGTATCAGCGTTTACTACAAAAGTTTAGCTAAAGGAATGTAAAAACAAGTGAAACGTAATATTTAAAAGGATATTGGGCTGTGTAACCAATTTAAGTTATCAAAACTATTCTTATACAGAAATGTACCGGTATTATTTTACCTTTCATGAAAATAAAGTAGCATACGAGACATTTATTCTTTAATGTTATTATCTTTTCCATAAAAGAATTATCCAATTCAGTGCAAAATTTTAAAAATTAGATTTTTTGCGATTAAAGACCCTCATATAAAAACTTACACTAATTTATCTTTATAAAATTATTATTTAAAAAAAAGACGCGAGTGATTTATGATCTAATGAAAAATTACTTGCATGTGTCACTTAAGTCTATATTGTTGGAAATTTCAAGCTCATGAGATATAAGTTTAAAGTTTTCACCTGTATAAATTCATTTTAAGTCTCCTTTTCTGCCATTACTTTCCTTTCAAATGCGGGTTTGTGTAAAAATATAGAGATTTAAAATTCATTCGTATTCCACGCATCGCGAGTTTAATCTGCAGAACTTGAGTTTTCTCCACTCTTCACTATTTGTATAACAAGAGAGAGGAGAAAGAACTCTACGCATGAACAACGTGTTCTGCATTTAAAGATGTTTCTTCAGACTGAAACTGCATTTTCCTCGAATGCACAGCTGCTAGAAGCAGTATTAATTCGTATCATGATGTTGAATGTTTACCAGAATAAACAACAATTTCTACAAAACATTTTTTTTTTGTTAAAAATAGGTTTTTTTCCGGAGGTTGAAATGTACGCATGGGGGTGGGAGTGGGGGTGGAGGATAGTTTGATTTATTTTCATAGTGCTTGAAGGTAATTTTTATGATTCATGTAAGAAATATTTCAATTGTGTCAAATATATGTTAGCGGTAGAAATCAACATGTTATTATGGAAAAAATAAGGATAAAAAGTTAAGCTAGTATACTCCAGCTGTTTTGTAAATAGGGTATTTTATTCTGTTACATTTCTAAGTCTGTCCTAATTTTATAATATTCCATTTATCACAATGATTAGACTTATTTCTTAGTGTCATGGAAGTCACAAAATATATTATTAGAAAACATTCATTTTTTTACTGTTATATATAGTTAGGTTAAAACGATTATAAATTAACTTGTGTAATCACCTTTCCACATTTACTTGTAACCATGACACCATATCGCTCACTCCTTTCAACAACGTCATATCTCAAAAAACGTGATTTTTCAGGAGAGCGATTTTAAAGTTTAAAAGTAGATTGAAATGTATTAAAAATAGATATTAATTCTGCTCTCTAGAGGCTAAATATTGAGCGTTGAAATATGGCGATTTTGCAGGGATATACTACTCTTTCAGGGCATTCTGAAAACAGGCATAACTAAAAATTGCTGATTTTTGAGATATCACGTTGTTGAAAGGAGTGAGCGATATATCACCAAGTTCTTAAAGTAAGTTAAACTTAAGCTGTACTTAAATTCAAAATTTAAATTCAAAATGTTTAACTTGAGTTACACATTTGAAATACGAAGTACAAATTTTGCAACTACATGGGCCATATCATATTGATTTTAGTGAAAATCAGTTGAGCCATTCACAGAAAGAAAAAGCTAGAAAATAAAAGACTACAATGTTTAGTTTGAACTATAATAAATTTCAATATTTGTCAACCATATTTATAAATAAATTCATTTTGACCCTATTCCACCTTCTCGTTAAATATCTGCTAACTTTATTGAGTGTGAATCTAGTTATACATGTTAAAATATATATTTTAATACGAAATGGGAAAGAATAAGACATGAAGGCAGTTTGCGAAAACTGCGATACGCATGGATATTAAACTCAGCGTCAGTATGAATTTAAAACGTAAAGGATGAATCCTTCGTAAGACTCATTTATTTTTGTGATTTATTTATTTTTGTTTTAACATACTAAAATGTTTAAATCTAAAAAATAATCAACTTTTATGAATTTATGATAATGCGTCGCAAACTAAATACTCTATATTACCTACTATAATTCTCCTAACATGGCTTAAATTTTAATAATTCTGAATTTCTCATACGAATAACTATTAACAAGTTAGTTAATAGGTATTCGTACAATATATGTAACTGAAATTATAAGCAAATTTACGTCATTTTTGTTTAGATCTTCATCCATGTAGAAATCGTATGATAAGATATCCTCTTTAGTGTGAAATTTGGTTATGCCGTTTAACAATATTGCGTGAAACGAGAAAGTTTTCGCTTGTTAGTGAGATTCTGAAATTAATCCAAGTGTGGAGTATATGACTTATCGTATATTTAAGTAGCATTAATCCTGACATATTCAGTGTTTAAATATAAATGAAATCTTTAGATTTATTTTTCAGGAATTTATTTATTTAGTTTCACAATCTTGTGAATATTTCTTTCTTTTTTTTTCTCAAAGTTTTTACATTCCGTTGAGATATGTGCCCGTGGAACCTAAAAATTAATATCCTATTAACTGCGTAATACATTAGGTTTTGAAGCTTGATGTATTTTAGAAGTACAATGTTTTTTCCATAATGTAATATATTGGGATAAATAATAATTTATGAGATAAATAATTATTGGGATAAAGAAAACATATGGAAATATACACTAAATACAAGGTGTTTCAAAAAGAATCATCCAATTTAAAAAAAATCATAACTATTCATCTTTTAATCCGTTTTGATCGAATAATGTATAGAACAAAAGAGGAAAATCTTGAGTTTCACGCAATTGTCAACAAGTAGCGCTAACACTCTTCCTTCGCCCTCCACTTGAGTGTTTGTAAAGATGGCGACTACACAACAGAAATCATTTTGTGTTCTATTCTTTGAGAAGTGTGAGTCCGTAACAACTGTTCAGCGTGACTTTCGTCAAAAAAACCCATGTAAATTGAAATTCCTACCTCTCAGAGCATTAGGCAATGGTATAAACAATTCCAAGACACAGGTTGTCTGCGTACGCATAACAGCCGCGGAAGCAGTGTATGCAGACGTCCTCGCAAAAGCTTCGGACGAATTTGTCTACCATATAGACATATGTCATGCATCCAAAGGTGAGCATATTGAGCACCTTTAATTTGGTTTGTAAAAAAAACTTTATGATTAGCCATGTAATATAAAGTTAATTTTAAGTTTCTATGCTCAATATTTTTCATAATATACCCATTTCAAATCGGATGATTCTTTTTGAAACACCAGTATATCATTTTTCAAATATATTCAAAATGTGGAGAAAATTCAAAAAGTTTACTTTCCATGATACTAAATAGCGTTTGATTCAAATGTAAGTATGTATACTACAGAATCAGTAATCCATCCCAGTTTGATGGATAGATTGAAAGAAATATCTTTTTTATTTTTTTCACTTATCCAAAAGCTATGTGGGTGCTTGTAGATACACCCTGCAAGAGTTTAACTAGATCTGTGTATTGAAAGTAAATAACTTTTAAAGCATTCAGGATTTGAATAAATGTAATTAGCAGTAACATATAAATTAACTAAAAATAGATGCGTTTTGTATTCTTAAAAGTAACGGAAAGCGAAGTATCTGTCATACGGAGTTTAAATTTAAATATTGAGAATATTCATCATTTCGTGTTTATGCTTTTTCAATATGTATGTTTGACGACAATATAAAGTACCTGTAGAGGTGAAAACAATTTCGGAAGTAAAATTTTTTATTCATTTTTCGATTCGGACAGAAAGATTTCCACCAAAAGCACTTATGTTTCGGCACTGTTTATTCTTTAGAATCCCAATTTTTCATATGTACAACATAAACAATCACCTAAGCGCATGAAAACATAGGCGAGCTGTATTTTTATATCAGTTCTGTTATTTTCAGTTGGGAACATATACGGCATTCACTGCTAGATATCCAGAGGAAGATTACATTTGATTTGCAAAAATATTTCGTAGCAAAATAAACGCATGCATGGCCATATGGTTGTTTCTAAATTAAATTCTTTTGGGATACTCTCATATTTCATAATCTGTTGTTTGTTGTTTCTGATGTCCTTGACCGATAGTATCTATCAGTTCGAGTCCAATTAAGGCTATTGGACAGAGTGGTACGGTTCCCGTTTTCAATAGCATCGCGGGGGTAGGAGTCCGATTTGGCTAAAGAACCGGTCCTGTAATGTAGAACCGAGGCAAGTGACGAGACCGATGCATTTGACCCAGCTACTCCAGAGGTAATTTGATAACTTGGAGGGCATTGCAACCACAACAGATTTTACGTGCACCGGCCTCCATTAGTGTACACGGTGGCGGATTTGCAGGGACGAACATTGAACCAGATACGTTCAGATCCCTGGTCCGCTGCTCTTGCCAACTGGGCCACCACGTCCTTCATAATATTAATGGCTCAGTAATCATCTCTTATGGTTTAATAATCGTCCTTATGATTTAATCTTCATCTATGCAGAGTTAAATAAAAGTGACTGTGCGGCATGTGTCATCCTACTTATTTCGAATACTTCTCTATAATACCACGTTCTACATCTGATTGTAGCTTATACTAAAATCCTTTCCGAAGTTATCAGTCCTCGCACACATATGGTGTGATGTGCTTAGAACCTTCGTTACATGTAGGGAGCTCTGTCGCATGATATACCTATTTAAATACAGGGTGTTTCATATTGAATGGGTCAAAAAGAATGCATACCTGTGAATGCTGTAATTACTTTATTTTGATAAATCAAATTTACAGTGAAACTATAGTTATCCAAGTTTCTATAGATGTTCTATGTGTGCCTATCTAGTGACATGACAAATATCTATACGGTATTCCAGTTTCTGACACACTTGTAGTAGAATATCTGTCACGGTTAAAGAGTGACATTTTATAGAGTAAAAGGATAATGAATAAACCTTTGAGAGTGTCGGAAGAGGAAACGAACAAGGGAGAAAGAATAGACCATAAAAGAGGTTAAAATAGAATATTGATGAATACAGGAGGTGAATAGGCGGTGGAGGTAGCTAGATCCTGAAGAAGTAAAAAAGCAATTATGGTATGAAAAGAAAAGCCGCGATGAGACGTCCAGGTGGTCTAGATGGTCGGAGCAATGATGGCGCGGAAAAGAGATTACAGATGGGGAAACATTTAAAAAGAAAAATAAGTCTTTAAGAATGTGATTAGAGGAGCATGAAAGACGGGAGAATATATATGACTTAGCCCAAGATAATAAGAAGTCGGAAGCAAGATGACAGCGGGATAGATCAAATGTGGTCCCGAGAAAGGTGCTGTTAATGAGATGATAATAAACGCAATCAGCAGGGCGGGATGGAAACTCCCAGAAAAAATAATGGCCCAATCAAGAGAATATAGGAGGAGTTAGCGGCGGAAGAAAAAGATATAAAAAAAGCGGGATAAGGATTAGACACAGAGATTTTGTTTTGGCTAAAAAAGATGACCGAGAGTCCTGAGACGTGACGAAAGCCCTACCCATAATGATGACAAAGTGATCGTGGAAAAACACGATGCCCGACAGTTGTACCGCTCGACAGTGAATGTATACCAGAACTGGGAATCCTGAGACGTGACGAGTGCCCTGACCCGACGGATGACAGATTGACCGTGGAAAGAGGTGATTCCCGAGAGTTTACCGCTCGACGAAAGAATGACTACAGTCCACCTCTGGAGAGAAGAGACCTGGGACCGGTTTTAAGGTTGCTGCCTCCGGGAGGTCGATTCTCAAAATGAGGGGTCGGGGATAATCAACACCCCGGTACCATTTCCCGCGGAAAGTATTTATCGCTCTTTAGGCATTAAGAAAATTATGAAGGTTTTAATTATTTAGGCTTTAAGAAAACCATCGCATGTTTTGATTTCCATTTTCATATAATCAACGTATTTTGGGACTTTTTACCCTGCATCGTATTACTTACTATTTCTCGAAGTAATGTAAGGGAGTTTCAGAAAACCTCAATAAAATTTAGAGTCATGTTTATTTTTATAAATACTGGATCATGCAAAAATTTATTATTATAGATACAGATTTCAAGTATTTTGGTTTTGCAACTGTTATTTTTTCTTTCGCCAAAGGAGACGCGATCTTTTTCGGTAATTTTGTTTTCATTTAAGGGGTCTCGGGAGTCTTACTATTTTACTGAAGGTGCAATTTAGCATCATGTCACATTTAGTTTTATTTCTCATTCCCTACAAAACATAAATGCCACTAAAAATGCCTCTGTTTATGTAGTCCATTTATAGGGGGTAGTGCTGGTCCGCTTATATGGCACCCCCCATAATAAAATATTTGAAAGTGGTGTATGTCCACTTTAAAAAAATGACTTAACGGTGATTTTAGTAAGATATACACACCTTTTTTTCGTACGATTTTTTTTCATAAAGTAACCAAAAGAATTTTGGCTATAAAAATGTTATCGCAATTTTTTTTTTTTTTTTAAAGTGGAATAAGTCCATTCCTAATAATTATAATAAAAGCAACTTGCTTATTGCAATTATTATTGATTATTACGACTTCAGTGTACACTACGCTTTAGCATATATTACTTAGCTAGTGTCTTAAAAACAACATCGTTAACAAAATAACGGTATTATTGTTCTGATTAAGTGGTCAGAAGTAATTTCACTGATTTTGTTTGGTTTTCTTTCGCAATTCCTACTGTTTGGTTTGTGTTTCTTATACTAATAGATTGCAGCGTGAGTATTATTTAAATATTTTTATTAAAGCAGGAAATCAAAGTTTTAGATAAATAACATTTAATACAGTTGTTACAATGAGTTCACATACCAATAAAATAGACGATAATATGTCAATTTGGTCTGATAGTGATGTTGGTAAGTAAGAGTTTACATTAAAATATCCATTTCACTGAAACTAATGTATATAAAAATATGGACTTAATTTCCACTTGTTTTTATTTTTTATAATATGTTATTTTTGAAAGTGGTATAAGTCCATTTGGAGCTAAAAAAATCGTTTATTTTTTAAATAATTTTAATAATTATTATTTCATAGTAAAATTTAAAAGGTGTATAGTGTTAAAAACATCACTCGAATTGATTAACGTTTGCCAATATTTTTAAATTCATTCAAATGCAAACCTTTAAATATCTCGATACGTGAAAAATGGACTTATGCCACTTTCAAAAATAACAGCTCATATGTTAAAGCCATTTCAGTTTAGACATATTTTTAATTTTCCAGATCAAATAGGTTCAACTGGCAAGGTCGGCCCTGCCCTTTAAAGTGTGCTACCCTAATGACTTCTCCTAATCAAAATTCACAATTAACTTTATCAACACTATAAAATTTTCCCATTTTCCGCAATTTGAATAAGGAAAATTTTCTTCAAACTTTAATTTCCCCCTCTTTGAAATATTTTCTCATAACTTGGTTTTTGTTAACTTCTAAACTGGCCAAAATTATGGCTAATAAAGACGGGAAAGATGTTTTGCTTGGTTGCAAATTTATACCTTGAAAAATAGACTTCAGAAATGAGCATTTAAACATTTCAGATTATACAGCACATCACGGCAGTTAATATTCCAAAAGGTATAATAGTTCCAATAGTGTTTAAAATTTCCTTTCAATTGTAACTGCAGATGTGTATTTCTCCCCATCTGTTTCTTGTAAACACTGCGTTTTCTTTAGACTAAACCATTGTCAATCGGCAGAAAACACCTGTTCGACTCTTCCTTGGGCAAATGCCGATATTTGGCGAAAAGTGGGGGATGTTTGGTGACAATCTCTTTCTCTCTCGTTGACCCTTCGCTTTAACGTCCCACCCCTCATCGAAAAAGAACTCTCCCCGAGTGACGGGTTTCTCAGGGATCTTCTCTTCAGAGGTTACCAGTACCTGCTCCCAGGGGACCTAATGAAGGCCGGTCCCACATCACCAACCTGCTAGACCCCCCCGCCTGATCTATAGCCGTGTGAGGTACAACGTGATTCCAGACGCGTGCCGATATCTACAAATGAAACTTCATTGAAGGTACGTGTGGCAGTCAATTATTGATCCCATAATACTGTGTTTGCCTATCTACCGCTCATCCATAATGAATTAAATAATACCTCATTGATGAATAAGTTAATTATATGTAATTGAGTAAAATGAAGTCCACGTATAGATACTGAAAAATATAAGGATTAAATAAGGTAGTTAAGATAATAGATATGATATGTATTTAATGTATTTATATGTGTTTTGTTTGTTTAATAAATCTATCCATTATTATTTCAATCAGATGATTAGATTATTTTAAAAACACAACGCAATTCAAGAATATGAGACTAACTGGTCAAGCAATCAGGCAGTATGTAAATAATTTATATATTGGCAATACACCCAAAATTAACTACCTTGTACATAACCATTTAATGAGCAAGAGTAAACAATTATAGTTATTGCGGTATTTTCTCCAAACAAAGCCACCCAGAATAATATCCTTTGTTAATGATTTGAGCACTTCAGTTATCCGCTGCTTCAGTTTATGTAAGTCCTTGAGAAATGGAAGCATGAACACATTGTCTTTAACAAAACCCCATAGGAAAAAATCACAAGGGATTAGATCTGGGTATCTCGATGGGCGACAAAACAATGGCATATCGTTTGACCCAGCATGGTCAATCCAGCAAAATTTTTTTAAGTTTGCTATACTTAATGGGAATAATGTTTTTTCTTTTTTCTTCTGTAATTAAAAGGTCTAAAAATGATTAAATTAATGTAATTTCACATTCTTTAAGAATATTCATTATTGTCTACCCTTTTTTTATATTTATATATTTGCTACATATGACTGTTAATCCATCTTTTCTTCTAAATTTGATGGATTGTGGTTAAGATTTATTTCTTATAACTATATGTCCAATAAAACGCATTTTGTAAATGGGCTTTGGAATTATGTGGGTAGAAATGCATATTTCTATATTATACATGAGTGCAACATCATCTATATGCCATTTCAGTGATGCATCAATTTCGATAAGTGGTGTTGCACTTTGGATTACCATTTACGTCCTGAGAAAATGATAATAATAAGCACCATTTTACGTTTTAAATAATTGAAAACACCTCTTTACTCTTCATTTTATAATAAATAACTTTTCTTTGGATACAATAAATGCAAATTACAAAAAAAGTTTAAAACAGAACTTATGTAAGTCTTGTTAGGATATATTACAATAATCTTGATTGACTACACTACAGCTCTCAGAGTAGCATTTAATTTAAACTAATTTATTTGATTTCGTTTTTGTTTTAATTCTTTCAGATCATTGAAATTACTTTAACTTTGCAAGAAATATGTATTCTACCGTATGCATCCCGATAATGCATTAATTTTGAAATTTGTTACTTTATTATGTTCCTATTCCTAGTACCAAGTTTTCCCAGTTTCTAGAACCGTACAGGTGCCTCGTATCTTTCCGTATTCCTCGTTCTTTCCGTATCTGTTACAGATGATAGGTTTAGACGTCTGAGGAATATTTCTCCAAAACCTTTAGGCATTTGTCAGTACCTATTGTCACATTCCAAAAGCCCGTTTAACTTCATCTTGCCAATATTTTGCAAAATTAAGATCTGGAGATCGCACGGTCTGTGGAATTAAGCAATCTCTTGTGTATCAGGACCACTCGGCAAAAACTGCTGTTGGAATATGTGGGATTGTTAGTCTGAATGAGACCGTGTGTCTAGGTCTTGCGAATCTGGCTGGAAACCATGACAATGACCTTTGAGGATGAATTCAGAAACATTGCTCTGGTAAGATTCATGAAGAATATATAGCATTCATGTAGTATATTTCATTACAAGACGTTATTTTTCGTGAAAACATTATCCAGACAATTCGAGAAACATCACCTTCCAATATTGCCCATACAGCATAGGACATACATTTTCTAATACGGTTTACGCCATATAAAAAATGAGCGAGTTATTGCTATGCGTATTGAGCGAAATGCTGGTAAAATTATGCGAATTGAATTTTACCAGCAATGAATTGTAGGCAATGAATTGAAGGGGGATCTAGACATCACTATGAAGGGCTTGGAACACATATGATTGCATCATACAGCAAAGCGAAGCTAACTATTCATGGCAGTGATGAATTGGCATGCATAAAGTTAGCCCAATAATTGAGAATGGTGACTCACCGTGCGATATCTGCCAGAATTGTTCGCCGGTGATTGCTGCAGAGAGGGTTTGTAGCTTGTGCGTTACAGACACTTTCTTTAACCCTTCGGCCGGATTATCTGTCTCTCAGACAGCTATGTTTTCTTTATTCGACGCTGGGACCCCTACCCTTCTACCTTGGATACTGTGAGTCTACATATGCTTCAGTCAACATCTTGTCTTCGATGGGCGTTTGGAAGGGCGATTCGTGACGCCAGCCTTCTATGGTTTAGGTAAGTGCCATTTTCCAGAACATTTTCTGTCTACAAGACAGATATTCACAATAAAGTATGTTTAAATACCTGACTGTCAGGCAGATATTCTTCATACATTTTGTATAAAATGGACTTGAAAGATTTCAGTAAGGCTTTAAATCTTTCAAGATTTGAGTTTTTGCAGTTTCTGGGAACGACTTTGGCCAAACCCTATTTTATGTTAAATGATTTGAAACGAAGGCTGAGTAAGACTGATTTTCTTAAATTCCTCTACAAAAAGAACCGTAATAACCTGTGATAATTGGTTCTGTTCTATAGAAGCTGGTCGAAAATTTGAGAGAAATGGTTTGACGATTGTGGCTACCATGAAATGTGATTAACCACAAATACCGTCTCAGTTTCTAGTTAGGAATACCTGGGAAAGAGAGTTTCCATCTATATCTGCCTCACAAGCAGATGTTCCACTTGGAAAATAATCATGTTCCAGCTGAAGGGTTAACATTATACCATAGACATCAGTTACTTCAATGGCTCCATATGCGAAGACGCAGGAATGCTGAATGAGGGCAAATCAGCTTTCTGAAGAGGTGAGAAAAAATCTCGAGAACCACAATGGTCACATCTTTGTACGCAGATACAGTGTTGAACGGCATAAGAATGAATACATTACAGCACGTCGTATGGGTCCTACTCCAAGCGTAATGGTTTGTGGTGTAATTTCATTATAATTCCGCTTTTACCTTATATGGATCGCAGGTACTATGAACAATCAGCGGTACATCACAGAGGTCTGGGAATGAGTTCAAAGTCTTTTCTGTAACCAATGAATTCTACTTCATCCTAGGACTTCTGAGTCGCTAGATCGAAAAATGGCTGTACGTCATACTCGCAATCACAACTGATGAATATTGCATGCGTGTTGGAACTGCGGGGAACAACATTTCACTGACAGCAATCAAGAATCTTTATCACGCAATTTCACACCATGTCAAGCAGAGATATCTGCTAATGGTGGAGACACAACGCCGATTTTAGTATGTTCTTTTTGACTTACAGATCTGTGATTTCATTCATCCATCGCTGGGTCATTGCTGTAAATTAAATCATCTTTGATGATGCAATATCAGGGAACATTAGGGCACATTTCCCTTTTAGGAGATGTTCGCATAGCTACATGAAGAGAGATGTCTTTATAAGAATGATTACTTAGTGTATATATTCCCTTTTTTAATCTCATTCTTTATAATAATTAAAACACTTTTATGTATGAGCAATTTTAGTTTTCAGCCATTTGTGGTGGTCGTTGTTACTAAATTTAGAATTAATTGATCCTTGATTTATTTGAGAAGAATAAGTTGTGCATTATTCAACTAAGACTTGAAAAATGCATTATAAAACACTGTAACGCGAATTTAAAGAGTTGTCTTCTCCAAAGTTTAAGTAAATTTTAATAAAACTTGTTTCCCCCCATTTTCCTTATCTTATTTTTCTTTTCTTTTCAAAAATGTAGAGAACACAAGGTGAAGATTTCTGGTAAAATATGAGATATATTTGTTTTCGATGTATTTTAAATAATGAAATGAAATTTCACGGCACACCAGATCAATATACCTATAAAACTGCAAGTGTATTTATAATGCTCTTGGTAAATTGTTATTGAAATATTGCTTTTACGAATTTTGTCAAACAAAGCAAGACATTTCCTGAAAAGCATCTTAAATCAATAGGAAATCCATAGCAGCAGATAAGGTGATTTAAGTACCTGAATTAATTTAATTTCCTTTTGGCACGCGCTGCGAAAAGTTAATTATGAAAGTTACGCAGGAGTTAGATGGACTTTGAACTGACTTAGTTTCCTCTTTTGTTAAAGTGGGAAAGTCATAGGAGTTTCCTTATAAGAATATTCACTCTTTTCATTGAGTTTTGAGGTATGTGTCTACAAGTATATGATAAAATTTGCTTGTGCCGACGTAGCATAAAATTTTATGAACTTGCAAAAAAATGCGGCATCAAATTTGAGTCTCTGATTTCATTAATAATTAAGTTGAAAATTAGACAGTTAAGTTTTCGTGTAAAAACCTTTAGTTCAATATTTAATGGTGGCATACTAAGTCGAATATTTACCTGAAATATTCAAATTTTCGTTTACTAAAAAGAAAGAAAATTTCGGTTTCCCCCTTAAGATAATCAGAACATTTATTTTTAAAAGTTTGCTTAGAGTAAAAAAATTTCTTACATTCTTCTATGATCTAAATGTGTAATTAGGTTAATAACGACTTGAATTATAATTTATAGAGACCTTTTATAAATTTTTATATTTTAATGGCGGGAATCGAATGAAAATCATAAAAGCAGCCACTAATTAAATGTTTTAAGATCTTTTTTAATGCTTGAAAGATGTTGCTCGTTATTAACACAAACAGTTAAGTTTTTTAGATAATCAGTTTTCGAATTCGTGATTAGGTAGAGTTCTTCAAGTCTCAAAAATTGAACGAAGTGATTTAATAACTTTTGATTGTTAAATCAGCCTTGGAATGACAAGTAAAGTAGAAAATTATATTGCTCGAAGTAATTCTATTAAAAACCAAGGAGTTCCCTGAGGTATTTAGTGTACAGTGGAAGATAAATAATTTTTCCCAAATTACAATAAAGACTTCAATTTAACTCTGATTGAAAGAACAATAAATTCTTCCAAATTGCCTGTAAAAACTAAAGGAATCGACGGACTACAAAGAGTTCTATTCCGCATTCAGGCTTTGGATCTCTTCCAGTGGTTACGTGACCACCAAACACAGGACGTGATTGCTGAATTGCTTGCTATTGGTTTTTCATACGTCAGCACCAAGAAATATACATCATGAAAGACTATCTCGACTTAGAGTATTAATAAATGAACACTACTCATTAAAATGCGTTATTAAACAATCCATTAGGAAAATCAACGATGCACGGGAAGATGTCTCGCAAATTCTAATAAGTAATATTTCCCATATAGATCGACATTTTTCTTCGTCTTAAAATATCTTCATTCATAAGGATAACTTAATGCTTGATCTTGGGGGGGGGGGATACTCTGCATACCAAATAATGACAACTGGAAAAATAAATATTCAGAAGTAGATCTTTGCTGTATGTTTAGTTTTCCAAGAATAGACCCTCTTGTTTTAAACCTTTATTACGATAAATGATGAAATGCCTCATGTAGTCTTGACTAAAGAGTTATAAAGTGTTACCTGTGCTTAACCTGTGTGAAGTTTGAAATTCAAAAACTCCTGTTAATACTTTCTTTGTTTCATGAAGTTTTAAATTAATTATATGAGTTTCAAATACTCAATACTGTTGATATGCCGTCCACATTGAATAGTGGTTAGTGTCGTGAGCTTCCCTGCAGTAGGCTTGGGTTCAAATCCCGGGTAAGGCGAGGTCGTTACCGTGTTGTCCTCTCATATGAAGCAATACTGGCTCACCTAAATAGTACACGCAGAATAAAGTAGGCAGAAAGACTTCACGGTGAATAACAAAAGTTGAATGTCCCACGAGTGCTTCTACATAAGAAAAAAATTTTTAAACAAATAAATTTTCCCCTGAATAAATCAACCAACAGCGATAGAATATACATGAATACGAAATCCCGTAAACCTTGTAATTAAGAATAGAATGTTCGCAAAGTATTATGAATTCATAATTTCCTTTGTAATTCTTTGACGACCATTTTAACAAACGAGATTTTTAAAGCGTTTCTAATCGAAAATGGAACAATGCTTTCCAACATTATTTTATCAATTAAAAGATATAACCTTCGATTTTAAAATCTTTTGATAATCGAAATATAATATTAACTATGAATAAATTATAATGATCAATCGAATTCAAGACATGTTCATTGGTAATGGTAGTAACTTTATTATTGGAACATTACTATTTCCGATTAATACATATTAATTAGTAAATAGTCACAGTTGTTTCTATTTAGAAATGTTTTAGAAATTTTAAAGTCAAAGCAATACATTTATCATTCATTTTATAATTATGAATTGTTGAACATTTCTAAAGATGTAAATTAATGAAATACATAACTCAAATGTAATTCAATTAAAAGTATAATACGTATAAAAAAAGCAGTCTCGTTTTAAGGCAGGTAGATTTATTTCATGCTCTTTGTCAAAACTTGAACCTGTATATTTCGTTTCGAAGGCACCTATCAATCATTTTAACACTGAACTAAAGTGGGAATATGTTTATACTGAAACCTAAGAAACGCTCACTGACCTATGAAAGCTGCGGTTTTTATTTTCAGATTAATTTTTCAGCTTTCAGCTTTTGCTAGCATCAAGTTTACAGTGTTTTTATTTCAAAGTACTGAAAATACAATACACTGTAAAATTTATCACTCTATTATTTGTCTAGAATCCCTTGCACTCTGAATGCGAGCTATGTTGGCTTGAACATTCATTCCAGGAACTCGAAACGTAGGCTGAATTAGCGTTGCTAAAATTTCAAGTCAGATATCATTCAGCTGTACATGACAACATGGTAGCATCATCGTATTAGGTGTAACAATTCATCTAAGGTCCAGTACCTGACAGTGATAAGGAGCAACGGGTGGAAAACATTCATATCTTCATTTTTCATTTATCTGTACGGAAAGACTAATATTGTGGGATGTGTTTTCTGGGTCCACTGGTACTGGTTAAGAAGACCTCTTTCAAGTTATTCTAGGTGCAATCGTAAGAAAAAAACTCTCATATTTCAGGGCAACAAAAACGGGCAGTTGTTGTATATTGTATCCCACCTTACAATGTTATAAAAAGTTAAATTCCGTAAGTTTTGTCGAAATCAAGTCTTATATTTTACTTATAAGCTAGCAAATTATAGAAATTTACATGAATTATTTTTTTATAATTATCATGGAGTTAGAAATCTGCGTGGAAATATTCCTAGAAGACAAACTAGGTTAATTACACTTTCCATTGACCCTTATCTTGGAGACATGCTGCATTGGACCTTGAATTGTGCTCACAAAAAATATGCGAATGTATTGTAATTTGAATGTAATACTATCCAAGCGAGGAATACATTATAGAATACGACAGTCAGTGAAGAGTGAATGATCACCTGCTAGATATCAGTAAATAGAATCGATTAAAAGTAGTTGTCTAAGCAAAAATAAACTACTGAAATAAAGGTTTAGTGGATTTAGAACAGAAGCAAGATACAGTTCCATGTGTAAGGAAATAGTAATGGGTTGGAAAAAGTATAGTAATGTGTAGGAGCAATTAAATCTTCTTTCGCTCATCCCAAAATCCTCAAGTTATACATATTAGTACTGTAAGGAAATTTTGCTTTCTCGTAGGAGTTTTATTTTAATTTCTAGCCACAGAACCCTTGAGAGCATTAAATCTTAGTTAAAGAGATTAGACAGCTTAATATTCTAGAAGAAGATTGTTCGTTGAAGTCATTTCTTTAATTAGTCAAATGTCCCTAAATGCGCATATCCGTAATCCAGTTTCTCCTCTTAAACAGATGAGTTACGGGAATGTTAAGTTGTATTCAGTAAATGACAATTTATCTAATATTCATACAAATTACATACCATATTTATTAAAACATTCTTGGTCTTAATTTATGATAGGAAATCGCAACTTGAAATGACTGCTAATGTTAACCAATATTTACGAAATACGGTTTAGCCTAATACTACAATGAACATGAAAACAAAAGAAAAAAATAACATGGAGTAAATATGATCTTTTACGATGTCAGATATTATCTCCTTGAAATGAGATTAGCTCTGAACAAACCATCGAGTGCAAAACAGCGGATATAATGAGAATTGAAGTTATGAATATGTTATTAGCTTCCAGTCATCCCCTGACAAGAATTATGGTCATTGGATGTCTGACCAGGCGAAAAATTGAGATGGCATTTTAGCTCTCAGCGGACTTTTTTTTTTAAACACTGTTAAATCTTCAGCTCAGATTCTGGTAGTATTTTACGACGTAAGTCTTATTAGGAGGGGATTTCGTGTTATGTTAATTTTCTAGACTGTATTTTTTATTATCTACAGGAATATTTATTAAATAATCGGGTTAAACGCTAAATGTTTTTATTTTTTATGAGGACAAACCAGGTAAATATTTAAGATAATTAAGCATAGGTGTTAGTTATGCACTTCATAAGAAAAAAAGATCATAATTTCTCTGAATAGGTTTTATTCTGTTTCCTACTCATCCTCAAGTATTCTAGATTGTATTTAAAATACACCGGAATATTACTTAGATAATCGGGAAAACGTTATTTTTTTATATGAGGATAAACCTAAATATATAAGTTAATATATAAGATAATTTAGGATAGGTTTTAATCAAGCACTTTATATCCCCAGATGTAGAGAATAATATCTGGGGCACATGATAGTCAGTTGCAACATACAACTATCATGCTGCTGCGTGTTCAGAAATAAATGCAAGCTTAAACTTAAACTAGTTGGTACCCGCCAAAACATGACGGCTAGATAGTAAATAAATGTACTAATACACAAATTATACTCGACAAATCATTCCCAAATATTGAAAATTATAATAAGGCGAAGAAAAAATTCATGTGTTTAAGCGGCATCGTGCCTAGTGAGTATCTAAAGCCAGATTTAAAAATGTCACTGAGCATGTGCAGAAAGAATTTTTTTTAACTGTAAATTATCGCTAATTAAACAGCGCGAAATAAACAATTTCCATCAGGTTAAATCTTATATTTTCCAAACATAATTATCATAAAAATAAAAAATAGCAGAGAGAGATCTAGAGAAACTTCTCGGAATAAACGTGTTTATCATTAAAACGTGTCACTGAAACAGTGAGTTTCTAAAGACAGATTTAAACATGTCAATGAGCATGCGCAGAAATCAATTTTTCATTGCAAATTATCGTTAATTAATAGAAATTGCGGTTACAAAAACCAAATTTGACAAATCTACATATTACAATCTTTCGTTTAAGACCAAAATGAAGTAAATTGATGCAGTAGTTTTCAGTCACGGACTGCCCAAAATGTCGGCTTAGCAACTTAAATATATAGATTAGTTTAATCGTCAAAATAAAACTATAATTAAATACATAAAAACATAGTGCAACTTTCCCAACTCGGAAAGGAGAAATTAAATGATTTCTCATTCCTGCAGGAAAAAGAGAGCGTCTGTAACGAGCTGAAAAAAAAAAAAAACTGGTCTCTTTTTTAATCGGTGTTCACCTTCTTCTGGCAAAATAAGGAAGAAATGCCTATTACGTTTCTTCTTCTGGAGCAAAAATTGGAGTACAGAAAATTAGCATACAATCGCAAATATGCGATTCAGTGAAAATATTCGTCCGAGACCACGGTGACACCACAACTTCGTAAGAAATGAAAAACCCAATTTCTGGGAAGATGCAGGTGTTATTCTGTCTGTAAATTATCCTCAATTACTTGATTTCCCATAATGAAATACTCAAATGCAACAGATTGTTTTTTAAATTTATATAAGAATCTCCTTAAGACAGCAGCAAGGTAGTTCGTAAATTTAGTGTTGATATTTTACAGTTTCTTAAGATATTCCAGTATTTTATGACTCCTGCACAAAGTTTAGTCCAAATAATATCATTTATGATAAAATTTTCGAAATGCTGTAGATCTTTATTAACATTTGTTCATGCATATTTGCGTCCGAAAAGAGTTCTAAAATGAATGCATTTTATAGTTATCTAATGCTCCTTTAGATGTCTACTCAGACTATTCTTTATTTAAAAAATGCTACCATTGTTCAAAGCATGGCGATGAAAGAGTTACGTAGATATCATAACTAGATTGCTTATAAATGAAAATAAAAAGGAATAATTAAGTTTTTTTAATTATCCTTTTTTACATGAAAAAGTATTTTCCTAACTATTAAGTATATAACTATTAAGTATATTAAGTCCTAACTATTAAGTTATAAAAAACACATAAATTACCGTTTATTTCAAATTAAAGTCAGGTATATGTATTAATCATTTACTGTTTGAAAAAAATACTGAAAAACCTATGTGGTATAGAATTATTGGTAATTAATGTTGACAAACAGCTACCAATTTGTTACTTTAATGAGCGGGAGGGATCTAAGGATTTGGTGAGTACACTTTAAAATTTGCACTTCAACTTCTTTCGATTAGTTCCACTTTCAGTTTTGATAAACATAAGAAACTTAGCGCTAGATGCCAGATTCGCGCTCACATGCCGTAAATACAAACAATTCAAGACTTGGGAGCAAAAGGTTTTAGGATTTTCCCGGATCGACCCTACGACGATGGTTACATCCTCTGCTCTTAAGTGAAAATCTATAATCAATGAAAGTTTCACTCAGCGTGAAAAGTAGCGATTTAAATATGTCTTTTAAATGCTCTTATGTGAGATGGTACTTATATGATAGACATAAATTAATTTTTTTTATGTCTGACAATCGCAAATAGATATTTCTTGGAAAAGTCAAAATTGATTTTTTTAAATCTGTTCAAGAAAAGTAAAATTAATGTCCTCTGGCAGTTCAATAAAGCATGTGTGAGAAGTTTTTCTAATAATTAAAAGTTTAATTATCCAGCAATTCTCAACACTTATATTCACACTTATCATTTTAGTTCGTCCCCGCTTGTACTCACACACACACACACACATATACACATATATATATATATATATATATATATATAACTAAAATAAATAAACCAACAGAGTTATATAAATGTAATAAGAATTTAGACAAAAAACAAACAGAAATCAAGCACTCAGGGCATCCAAGGACCAGAGGCAAGATTCTGTATAAGTGCCGGAACTGAACCATAAAATGACATAAAGGTAACCGATAGGTCTCTTCATCAGGGAGCCTAACCAAATCAGTTACCTCAAGGGGAACTTTCTGAATAGGATGCAGATAAGACCAAAAGACATCCCAAGGCCCCGAGTTCCCCATGGAAACATTTATTCTAAAGAAAATGAAAAGACAAGCACAACTTACAGTAAGGGCTGAACGCGCCGCACACAAATAATCCTAATGTAAAGGCAAAGATGCATACACACCCCAAATCCGCAAGTGACGGTTATGGCGAAACAGCAGCCAATTCTATCCTATCAGTTACGTCATTGTAACAATACTACGGCGCCACCCCACCCCCCCATTACAGCTTAAACAAATGAAAACATAAACACTATCCTAAACATCTTTAATAAATCCTGAGTCTAAATGCCATTTTTTTAAACTTTTAAATTGCCGATATTTTTAGGGAAATTGTTTTTACTTAAGTTTCCCTCGAAAATTTTACATGCCTCCAAAAAATCCCCAGTGTTGTTACATATAATGACATAGTTTTTTTTATTCTGTGAAGTTGTGAGTAAAAAATATTATGATAAATTTTATATTTTTAGTTGCTATGGAAATTGGTAAACGTGATAACCTCAAAGTTAAAATCTAACCTTTTATCAAATATCCCTATTTTTATTTCTCTATTTTGAATTTTAATTTTTAAATCCAGATAAGTCGCACAAAGATTATTATTGTTAGTCCGGTTTAAAGTTACTCCCTTTGGGTAGATTTGATTAAGAAATTCCAAATCGTTGCAGTTAAAAATTATGAGGTCATCAATACACCTGAATCCGGTAACATTATTTGAGTTAAGAAATTTAGTTTCGTAGGAATGTAAGAATATGTTTGCAAATGCGCCAGAAAAGCTATTTCCCATAGGTATATCCTTTATCTGTTTAAAGAAACTCAAGCCATTAAAGAGGAAGTTTTCAAAAATATTAAATTTACATAAATCAATCCAGTCATATTTTAAGATTAAAGTACTATCCAGATAAGCATCATAAATTTCTGAACAGATATTCATTAAATTATCATGCGAAATGCATGAATTTCCGCATGATAACTTCTGTTTGTTTTTGTCTATATTCTTATTATATTTATATAACTCTGTTGGTTTATATATTTTAGTTATATTTGCACATTTTCATTATGAGGATATGAAGCTTTTGCGCTATCCTTTATTGAAAAGGTTTTATGTTTTCTTTGCTAGGGTAGGTTTTAAGTTAAAGTGATTTAGCAGTCTATGCTTGCTTTTAATTTTTGTTTATTTGATTTGTTTATATATATACATATATATATATATGCGTGTGTGTGTGTGAGTGTGTGTATTCCAAAGTTCATGATTTTTTTATTATTATCATTTGACACGATTTAAAAGCTAGACGATTCAAATAAAAAAATTTCAACATTTTGTATACAAAGAAAATTTTTATCTGAAACATCATTATAATTACCATACAGACTGACAGCTAGATTATAAATTAAAAGCAGCCTATCTTCCACCCAGCCATAGTCAAGCAGTAGACTCGACAGCTTCCAGTGTAAAAAAATAATTTAAATTTTCTCATGTAAGTATTTTCCCCGTTTACGGAGGTGATATGTACTTTATAACAACACGACATGTCAGCACCTTGAATCCGGGCATTTTTTCTTGAATATGCACAGAAAAGTTGAGATGAGGAATTAAATTTAAATCTTTTGTCAGTTGCTTGACTGATAAAGTAAAGTAAAGCACAAAGTGCATTGGATTTTTAAAAATAAAATTTAATTGTTTTGGAGGGGGTGAAAATTTCCCCCGGACACTCCATTGTGGCCAAATATGATCATTTAAATATATTATATGAAATATATATTATATTCATAAATTGTACATATTATATGGTTATGTAGCCGGCCCTACAAAAATATTGGTATGTGTGGAGCTTTTTTCGTTACACATTCCCCTTAAAGACATAATTAAATATCACTTAAAATGACAAATGTTAAATGTGTTTTTTGTTAAAAGTCCTGTTCAAAAATATTTTCTTCTTCTTCCAGGTGATAGATGATAACGAAAATGTGGATATTTTCGTGAGTGTTTGTTCACAATATCTTTATACATGTAACTCATAATTAAAATCCCTGTGTAATTTAGCTGATTGAAATAAAAAATCGTATGTATTAAAATGCGAAAAAAAGCTAAAAAACACCAATGGAGAGCTCAGAGATAAATAAAATATTAGATTGATCAAGGCATTATACGAATGTGTTATAATTGCAATATGGATCAATCGAGCAAGTAGTGATGTATTTACGGTATCGAATACCTGTTTTTGAAGCTGCATGGTTTTTTTTCTTGTAGCAGTGATACAATGTTGAAAGTTTCGTTTTTTTCCGTTGCAGGAAATTCTAATAACTCATTATTTGTGGTTATTTTTTCCGTAGCCAGATGATACAAATTATTTTAAGTCCACCCTTAAAATACAAACTGAAGATTTTTTGAGAAATTTTCCAACAAAACACCCTTTATTTTTATATCATATAATAATAGCTAACATAAATCAATCTTTTATAGTAATAAAAATATTCTGCTAACATTATAAAATTATTACATTAAAAAACCATTTAACACGTTTTCAAAGTTGAGAAGATAAAAAAAGTAACCTTATTTGCATTCCATCTACAACAAGATATTTACCTGAATGTCATAAATGTATTATTTACGATAACATAAATATGAAAACTTAGATAATTAAATGGTCATCCAACCACATCCAGTTTAGAACTTAAGACAAAATATGTAAAATTTTCTCTTGTATATATTTAGCACCCCTTACGGAGGGGTATTTTAAACTATGACATTTTACCACTTTATGTAGGGTTAGATTTATTTGCAACTAATAACAGTATGATGTAATATGGTTATTTATAGCCATTGGACAGGGAGTCAGATGTCTAAGGAATTCGATACCCTGTTCAACAGCCCGCTATAAGCAATCATTGTAATTTTGTAAACGTCACTTAAAATGCAAAGTTCATAAAAGTTAAAAATGCGAAAGAAACAGGACACCTTTACATTTTTTAAAGATAAAAAAGTCGATTAACAAGCATTGGTTATTAAAGAGTTCAGATCAAGAGTCTAAAAGTATATAAGTATCTACATTACATACATGAGCCAAAAAATACATTAATCAATTTTCTGCACTGAACATTAAAAAAAACACAGTCTAATACTAGTGTTAGAAACCCCACTTGCAATGGATGATGAATGCCTTTGGGTTGGGCGGCTACAGTTATGCTTATTTGCAAAAGGCATGAATGCACTGGGAAAAAGACTAATAAAGCTGTGGGAAATACTGAAGAGTTAAAAAAATTGAATTAATACAATTAAGCCATTTTTTTACAGTTTCTCTTATCAGAAAAATCTCAATTTCTATACTGATATAAGATTTCTTTCGTTTTTATATTTACATAATCTGTGTTCTACAGACTTTTGAAATCAAATTTCAATATTAACACGAAAGCTTAAAATAGTTATATATCATATTTTGAATAAGATTTAAATTACATTTGAATTAAATATATTCAAATATCATAGAAATATGAAAAAAAAAAGTCAAGGTCTCAATGAAAGAGGAAATTTTGTTGCCAGAGAAGAGAATTAGTAAAACAAAATACATTTTTATTAGAATAGCTTTATATGTTATAAGTTTCTCAGATGCAGTGTGATGGCATTGTGCATGAAGAAGAAATGGGCCAAAGATTCTTTCTAAAAATGCTAATTCTTATTTATAAATAATGGATTGCGTTGCGGGTAGGATTCTTTGTGCAGAGTGAATTTGAGAAAAATAATGTACCTGTTTAAGCAAAATTGCTTTTTTTTAATCTTTTAACAGTGTATGTTCGAAGCAACAAACGGCGTGCTCTATCCATGAAAAACTTATGCTGCCATGTGATAGATGCTAATAAATTCAGAGCTTTGGAAGTAAAAGCTTTACGAATGCTGCCGATCGAATTCCAAGCAGCTTAAGGCGATGGTTATCTCATCCTCTCTTAAGTGAAAATCTATAATCGATGAATTTTTCACAGTGAGTGAAAACTGGGTGACTTAAATACATCTCTTTAATGCATCATGCCCATGCTACGAGGGATACTTAAGCGATAACCATCAAAATTCAACTTCCACGGGACTATATGGGGGACATTTTTAGAGAGATAATGTCATTAGATTGGAGAAAAAAATCGACTTTTCTCGGTGTCTACTTTATAATAGATGAGTTATGTGATTAAATGCAGCGTAAATATCAAGAGGAATTTCGAAAGTAATTTACAAGAGACAAAGAACTTTATTTAAGATTTATTTGCAGTCTCAGGAAAGGAATTGTAATTCCTGAGGTAATTAAATAATAATGCTGATGTCTAAGAATTAAAATGTCTACACATAAGTATTAGGTGAGGAAAATGATATTCATTTTTATAAATTCTTTAACTTCGGATTTGAAGTATTTTAACAACTACAAAAATTTTATATATATATATATGTGTGTGTGTGTGTGTGTGTGTGTGTGTGCATATATATACACTCACTTCCAAAAGTTAAGCACGGAGAGAAAAATGTTAATTTCTGTAAGCCAATCTGAATTAAAGAAGCTGAAATTTGCTGCAAAGGTAGAAGGGAGTATGCAAATATGTTAGGTAACAGCCAATCAAGGTTTCGCTTCGAGAAATATGAAAAACAGGAAGTCGTATAAGAAGTCGGCATTGTGAAGGGTTACAGGAGTTGCATGTAAGTGCTGATGAAAGGTGTTTAGAACATTAGTGCGATTTGTTTTCAAGCTAGACGTGTTTCTATGGCTTCCAGAAGATGAATGGAAGATTCTGAACGCTGTCGGATTGTCGGACACATTGAAGCAGGGTAGTCTATCACAGATGTCGCTCTTTTCATCGGCGTTCATCATTCCGCCATTTCACAATTATGGGAACAATTCCAAATCAGCCAAACAGTTGTCCGAAGACCTGTAGTCCGTCGTCCAAGGGTTACGACCCCCCTCGGAAGATGGATATATTGCTGTTGTAGCCAAGCGGTAACCAAGATCGACCTCTACACGTGTGGCATCTATGGTTGCAGCGGCCATTGGTTCTTAACAATGGCCGATATATGTCACTACTGTTCGTCGAAGGCTACACTTGAATGGTCTGTACGCCCGGATACCACAAGTTTGTGTTCCTTTATTCGTCCAATCCAGAGGGGCACGATTAAAGTGGTGCCGCCAGCATGTGAATTGGACTGTGTCTGATTTAGGCAACGTTGTTCACTGATGAGTCCAGATTTGCCCTACAACCCGATGATAAGCGTGTAAATTATGAGGTAAATTAATTTTGAGGTAAGGGTCTGGAGGGAACAAGGCACACGCAATCGGCCCGAGAATATCACCGAATATCACGAATTCCGCGGTGGAAGCATCATGGTCTGGGTAGGGATTTCATTGTGATATCGCACCGACCTGCATATCTACAGGCGAGGTTCTGTGACGGCTGGACGTTATATATATATATATATACAGATATCAGGCGACAAAAATGTATTAAAGTTACTAAAACGTATCAAATCAAAATATTCTGCTTACATTTTAAAACTATTAAATTATTTTACAAAAATCCTTTAACATGTTTTCAAATTAATGAAGTAAATAAAATTAACCTTTTTTGCATTATATAGACTACAAGATATTTACCTGAATGTCATAAAAGTACTATTTACTATAACATATATATTAAAATTTTTTTTTCATTCCCGCAATATTTCAATATCACCGCAATCTAGTTTCATTTTATACATAATAGGCAAGGTTTGGCAAAGGGTTGTGAACAATAAGAAAGGGAAAATTTGGTCAAAATACAGCTAAATGTAATAACTTCAGATAAGTAATAGCAAAATGAGATTAAGCTTGGGCCCTCCAAAAACTTCATCCGCCTCTGCTCACAGCTCCTCTAAAATGCAAGCTGTTAGGGCCTGTGAAGGGGAATTGGTGATGGCAAAAGTTCTGTGATAAAACTTGCCCTATTCTGTCGTGGGGAAAAGTTCGAGACTGTATGGTTCTATAGTTTGTAGAGGAGATTGTGATGAAGGAATAAAAAAGTTTAAGGCGGCACGTGATGCTGGCGGAATTTCTAAGGCGAACAGTTCTCTGATGAGTTGGCCGGGAGACAGGACATCAATATAGCATCTCTCGAAATGTTGTAGATGCTCCAAGTAAAATCGTACAGTGAAGTTTTTGTAAAGAAGCGTTGAATACTCTCAGGATCGTTGTTTCTCCTGGTAACTGACTTACCCGGTAAAATTATTATTAAAAGAACTGATTAGATGACACGTTGTTGAGTCGACTCGATTTTTTATTTTGATATAATGCTACGTAGTCATATCATAACTAGTACAAACATTTCAGAGGTGAATTTTTCACCAATACCATAGACAAGTACTTTGCAAAGAAATATATATTAGGCAAAAGCATAGCCTTGCTGGATGAGTTTTTCTGAAAACTCACAACTAACTACAGTAACAAGTTCGAATCATATCAGTATCTAATACCTTTCGAGTCGAGCAAAAGAGGGAGCGAGGGTTGCCAGAGAAAACGTGAACTAAACCTCGCTAAGCGCTGAAGACTACGAAAGGTCGAAAGAAGCAGCACATTAAGTAAAAGGGCGAGTAACGGCGAAAACTGGTAGGCGTGTACCAATGACGTGAAGACGCGGGAACATAAGGCACGCTCATTGGCTGTGCAGGTGAGACCTGGCGACTTATGACATCTGGCGATTTCGCGCCAACGCGGTTGTTTCTCAAAAGCTGCACGAATACACACGATATTGCCACACTTAGGTGAAACTCAATACGCATAGAAAAAGATCAGACGGACGTCACTATGGGCGTCACGTAAAAGAAAAACACAGTGCAGGAAAGGAGGTTCCCATATCGTACGCTGATTGTTAGCACGACATAGGAAACCGTAAATTTTAAAGTAGCCCTGGGAAAGAACCGTAATGGTTTATTTCAACAATGTCATGCCGATTCAACTTACGCACAGGTGTGCATGAAAGGGCAAGACATCGTTAAAATGAAGACCACCTTGAATTCAAAAGATCAGGACTAAAGAAAACACCTGCTACTGCTAAGATAAAATACATACCCTGACAGAGTTAGATTTTAACAAGTTATTAATTAATTTTAAGTTTGAATTAAGATAAAATTACTACACATTAACTGTAGCGATAAAATCCACGCTACAGGGCCACAATATTTTATATATTCGTATACTACCCTTCCAATTGAGAACTTTATGCCACGTATTGAGCTGTATCAACAGAAAGAACTGATCGTCCCTGCGTTTGAAAGGCCGGGAATTTTCATATCACGAACTGCAATCAGGTTCCTTTTACTTTTTGAACCACCTTCATATCTACGTATTTTAATAAGAATCACAACATAACTATAATGGTTTTTAAATTTTAACTTCTAAATTAGGGTTAGTTTTACCCCTTTATTATTTATGTTTACCTAAAATCTTTCAATTAATTTTGCGACATCATTGAAGTTTCAATAACAGGAATAAAGTGCTTTGAAATTGTCTACAGTCCCAGTTTTATTTATATAATACTCTTTTTTAACAAACAAATTTTGTAGAAATCTGATCTTTAAAGGTGTAAATATTATCTGATACTTAAATTTTCAAATATACACGTAGGTATATAAACAGGATCGATAATTTTTTTAAGTGTAATATATTGCTAAAATTAATAGTAATATATTTCTAAAAATAATGAAATCTTCCTTTATCATAATTTCATGGGGATAATGACTTATTACATTTTATTACTCTATCCTGGCGAGGAAAATGTTACTTTATCTCCAGACTTTAAAACGCAATCTCATAATTTCCCATTGTTTCAATTTCTTGATTCGGTATCTTTTTTTCATTCACTTTGAAGCATGCAACTGCGCAATTACCCTGAATGTTTCATGTATTGATTTTAAAGCCGTCGGAGAAAACATAACCTACATATTTACTCACTCATTTAATTGGGTGCTTCCTTTTTTGTTTTCGAATTAAGACAAAAACAGTTTTTCATATTTAATTTGAATTTCTAATATATTTTTCCTAACGTCGTCAAAGGACAGTAAAGACCGATGAATAATCTGCGTTTTTCCTCTTCAAAAATTTCGCTCCAATAATCTCCATTAAACACGAATTTTTCTTTTGGTAAGTTATTAGATAAACTCATCTGTTTTGTAATTTCTATAATTATTTTCCGTAAATCTTGGAATAATTACCGAAGCATTCTAATTACCTTATGGTTCTTAGGAATTTTACGGAAATGTTTGAAAACTTTTCGTATGAAATTATTTGTAAAATCTAAGTTATAATAAGTTATTAAGAAAGGTGAAAAAAATGAGTTGAATAAGAGATTCCAAAACTTGTTTCGTCGGAGAAACTGTATACGATGTTCCAGAAATCGGTAAAAGCTTATATTTTGCGGGTGGACAATGTATTCATTTTTAAAGACTCTTCATTTTATAAAAATACATCCTATTTTGTGTAACATAAGAATTGTTTTTAGAAAGTTTCGAGATTAACTACTTGATGCCATATTTTTTCTTTTTTTCTACGAAACCCAAATTTTTATGTACCACTCTGCAAAATACTAGATTGTGACAATAAATATGATATAAAATGAAGCATATTTTCTTTAAAAAAATAATCCCCCCCCCCAAAAAAAAAGGAGAACAATTAATGCGAACGCAGAATTATTTTGTCAATACGTGGATTTTAGCGTTTACTTTAACATTACATGTGATTAAAAAAAATTCCAATATCTGTCATTAAAAAATTTTCCATGTTACCTATTCAATTGAAAACTCTTCATACAATCTTGGCAATATTTTGTCTCGTACATTCTTGCAAGCATTTGGCCAAGAAAAGGGGGAAATATACGCTTTCATAAAACACAGATACCCTGTGTATCTCTGTCTTTTTCCCTGGTCCTACTGTGGTCACCATATAGATAAATCTACATCATTCGTAATGTTGTTTTCTTCACATTATTTTTTGGTCATCTTTAAGTTCGAATTTCTTCCATTTAATAACAGAGTTCTGGTTTCTGAAGATCAACTTAATAATGTGACGTTCGATTGTTCACCATCTGGGGGTCATTTTGCCTGCCTGTACTTATAGTCTAACTTCATGTTCCCACTGAATTCAGCGTGACATTGCATCAGCGTTAAAAAGACTAACCAACCACAACGCTGAATTCATGGAAAATGTGATATGTCAATCTAACCATGTCAGCAATCTCAGAGCCTATGTAGTAATGTAACGTTCCGGATGTAATGTGAAAAGGCATTTACTCTACCCGAGAAGAAGGATGTGTGTGTATGTAAATATATATATATGTATATATATATATATATATATATATATATATATATATATATATATAGTGGAATCTCGATCGATCGTTCTCCGAGTCATTGTTTACCCGTATGTGTCGTTTATTTCACTCAATCCCGACAATCATATTGCTTTGTTATGTTCCCGCTCCAATCGTTTTCCCGCATTTACTGTTCAGTTCAGTCGGTCCCTTGAAAACTGATTTTTTAACCAGATTTGGAAAGGACTCGCTTACCCCTTATGCATTTATAGATAACATTAAATCACGTAGTATTTATCTTGGTTTTAATTTGTCTGATCTTGTAACATACCAAAAATTGACTAAGGAATATTGTGTTGTGACATATAACAATAGTATTGTAGACAAGATAACTTTTTCCAAAATCCTTAATTCTTGCAGTAGTTTATTACCCATAAAAGATTTGTATATTAGCCCGTGTTTCAAATATTCACTACCTATAGGTAGAAAGATTTTTAATTATAACGAAATATCTAAAAATATATATAAACATATGCCAGAATCTTGTGATTGCAGCACGTCATCCCCTTATTACAACGAAAATTATGGACATGTCATCACTGGTAACATCGAAATAGTAAAAGATGAGAAGTTGAAGTTCATAATGTATAAGGGCACAGGTTATCGTGTAGAAGGATCCAGATTCGGAGTAGTAAATACTTTTGACAGAGATATAGATGTTTTTGTGTATCAATTAGCAATAAAATATAGCCACCCTACAACCACTTTTGCAGAATGGGTTTTTAACATTAAAAAGTTATTTCAATTATCTATTAATAAATATTTACAAAAATATAATCATCACGACCCTAGTGTTTCTTTAAACAGTTTAAAAAACAGTATCGTTAATTTAAGGCATAGTTATGTTATAACTTATGTCGATAAAATGGCCAGCAACTATGCTTTATTATGTAAACGTTTTTACTGTAATAAATTAATTGCTATTTACAGAGATACTTCAGTATATCAGAATATAGAAATAACCACTGACGAAATTAAGAATAAAATAAACGCGTTATATCTACGTATAGGTTTCAAAATAGGCATTAATAAAATTAAATTTCCTTACATAGTACTAATCCCCAAGTTTCATAAGGTGCCTATAAAATTTAGAGCCGTAACAATAGGCTGTAACACTTATCTTACTATTGCAAATAACCGTCTTTTACAATTACTCAAAAACGTTATGATAAAAATTAAAAAAGAAGGCACATATATTGTTAATAATAGTTATGAAGTGGTAAAAAGTATTAGTTACATGGAGGATATTGTGGGAATTTCTGGTTATGACTTTTCAGATTTATTTAACTCTATTAACTTAGATGACTTACATAATATCATTTTAAATCTATATGAACGATACGATATACAAGAGTTTATTACTTATAACCGATATAAATCTTTGTTACAACTTGTTTTAAAAGAAACTTATTTATACAATGGAAGAGATATATATAAGCAGATACATGGGATCCCTATGGGAGGGGGATGCTCTTCAATTCTTGCAGATATCTATTTACATAATTACGAAACAGGTACAAGTTTATTAAATGAAGTTAAGTTTTTTAGGTATGTTGATGACATTTTGGTATGCTTCGTAAATAACACAGGTTTGGACTTTTGTTTTTACCCTAGTAATTTAAATTTAGTTGAAACTTCGTGCAATAAGGAAGGTTTTTTGAACTTTTTAGATTTAAGTATTATAGTTAGCAATGGCTCAATAATTACCAAAATGTATGATAAACGAGATGACTATAGTTTTTAAACCAAATCGTATTATGTCATGGACAACATGCATACACCTAAACATCAAAAGAAATGTAATCACTAATTTTTTAACAAGATGTAAACGTCTCAATACTAATAATATAGATATGGATTTTAAAATTAAGCAATTTATAAATTTTGCTTTAGAGATGGGTTTCCCTAAGTCTTTTTTAATGTCTAATATAAAAAAATTTTTAAATATCAGTAAAACAGAATATAAACACCGTTTTCTTTAACCGTAACGGTATGTTAATTATTTGAGATTGGGATACAGTATAAAAGATATTTGAATAAGGAACATCCTTACATTGTAGCAATATACAGGTATGTGAGAAACACAGTAGGTTGGTTATAATTTTACATGAATATAATAGTTGAAATTTACACAAACAATGTGTTTAAATGGGTTTTATGAGATTTGATGTTTTAAATGTTGTTTTGATTATTGATTTACTTTTTAATAATATTTGACGAAAGTCTAGGTCGCACTGAGGTTTCGGGCTTCCGGGAGTGTTGCCGCGGCACAAAACTAGTTTAACCGGAGTAGGGGGATCACAACTCCCCCCAGCCATTCGAAACTTCAGTTTCAGGATTTGGATGTAGTTTCCCTGGATTAGCATTCCACTAGTTTTCTGTTTCACACTTTTTTAATGATAGAAATATATGAAATACTAATGTAGTGCAGCATAGCGCCTGATGGTATTTTAATTGAGTACAGTTATTTAATATATTATTTCTAACTTCTGTATATGTATATATGTATATATATATATATATATATATATATATATATATATATATATATATATATATATATATATATATATATATATATATATATATTAGTAGATCGAGATGCAAAGTATGAGTTCGTAAATTATACATCTCTATAAACTACTTTTCAATCTTATAAATATAATTTCTCATTTCCACTAATGCTGAACATAAAATAACGTAACGCCTAACGTAATATAAAACGTCAGGCAACGGCGGTAAAGCTGGTACATAATAAATGAAGGAGATGTTTCTGTATGCAATCTTCAAGATGGAAATCTAGTAAACTTGTTTCTTTTCCGTGGGAAACTAGAAAATTTAAGAACTAGTAAAACTTTATCAGATACAGAGTAGTCACAGTGAAGTATTCACACTTTCTCTTTCGCCTTCTAAATATTTATTTATTTGAAACACATTGCACTACTGATATGAATCCTTAAGTAGAGAGAACGTATCCAGTGAACTTTCGTTCGAGATCAACAATTTTTTCTTGCAGAGCCCGTTTATATCCACTCCTATGGTAGGCCAGGTTTTAATATCGAGTCAAAATATTGGATATGGTAAAAGGTTGAGTGCATGTATCGGTAATCGATAACATCTTTCGGCAAGTGAGATAAATATTTTACCACTCTGCTTGGTGCTTGAGAAATATTTCCGGGGACAGTTCATTTAAACTCTCGAATATCGCAGTTTTATAAAATGTCTAGTGATATAAGTATTAATTTTTATAACATTCTATTTTTCGCCAATACCCCGAAAATCAAATAAATAAAATCTTTTCAAGATACTTGAAATTTACATCAAGATTTTGAAACGACCAAAGATATAGACCACCATAGAAATGTAGATTATATATATATATATATATATATATATATATATATATATATATATATATATATATATATATATATATATATATATATATACAAGGTGCGGCCATTAGTTTCCAAGACTGATGTAATAACTCCAGAAAATATTACATGAAATGCATACCCATTTAATATGTTTCAAAGTAGCACCCACCTGCTGTAATATACTTCTGTGCTCTGCTCTATAAGTTTCGGAAACAACTTTTTAAGTCCTCTTTTGGAATGCTCTTTAATGTGGACGTCCCGTTTTCTTGATGGCTTCGACATCCCTTCCCTTCTTGTTCCCTTCAAATCTTTCAGTTTTGGAAACAACAAAATGTCTACCGGTACTAAGTTCGGAGAGAATGGAGGATGCTGCATCTCCACAACTTCATGGTGGGCCAATTTGCTGAAGGGAACAAGATTTGAGGATGTCGAAGCCATCAAGTAAACGGTGATGTCCACATTAAAGAGCATTCCGAAAGAGAACTTTAAAAGTTGTTTCTGAAAGTTAAACAGCCGAGGAGAAAAGGACATCACGGTAGGTGGGAGTTACTTTGAAACATATTAAATGGGTATGTATTTTATATAATATTTTCTGGAGTTATTTGATCAGTACTGGAAATTAATGGCCGCACTTAATGACCTATATATATATCTATATATATATATATATATATATATATATATATATATATATATATATATATATATATATATATATGTGTGTGTGTGTGTGTGTGTGTGTTGGAACCAAACTCCGATATCGGACAATGTCCGAAAAAAATGCTCAGAACGCGAATGATCACATACAAATGCACCAAGTCCGAAATGCTACATTATTTCGGACTTGGGTCATTTACAAATGATCATTTCGCGTATGGGCAAACCAGAAGTGCACAGAGTACGAAATTTAATTTCATTTCGCACTTTGAGCATTCTAAATTGCTCACTTTGAAAAATGGGCAGTTAAAGAATGATCAAAGTCAGAAAACAAGCATTTTTAAATGAAGGTAAAAATTATGAAAATTGCACTGTTACTTATTCTTGCAGGTATAACTGTTATGGCACTTTGAATTACATTTAATGCCAGTTGATAAGCACTTGCATCTTTTGCTGTCACATGATTTCTACAATTGCAGTGGACGAAACCTTGTGAGCTTCCTGATTCCAGGGTAACTGTGATTCGAAGTGAGTGTGCGATGCTTGCAACGCCTTTTTCAGATATCAAGTTGTCTTCAGTCAGTTGGAATTCATTTCTGGAATATAACTTCTCCAACATTCAGGATTTCGTCCAGAGTTTGTATATCCCATCATCGTTCACTTCCATTATCACACCTATCACATTTCTGGGCGCAGCTCTTCCTCTTTCGAGTTCTGGAATCCGTAACACAACATCCTGTCCGACGCTCATGGGAGGAAATTTAGCGTCACTGCCTCTTAGCATTTGTCCACTTGCTTTTTAATGTTTTTGGTACAATCAGATCGTTTCTCTTCAATTAACTTCTTCGCTTTTTGTAAGGTGGACACATCAAAGTTTTCAGAATCTGGTGAATCAGTTTCATGTTTACTTTCAGGAATGTTGGCCAAAACTTCTTCAAGTTGTTCTTCAGTCTCCAGGTCCGTTGAACAACACAATTCCTGGGGAAGTTCGTTAGTAAGTGGAACACTAAACAGAGCTTCGTATGGGCTTCTGGTGATTCCACGATGATAGGTACGATTTTTTTTTCATTTGAACAATTCGTAACTCTTCTGCCCACTGACTTGTCTGATTGACTGCCATCCACGTCACCAACATATCACAAACATCTTGGTTTGTACGTTCGACGGAGCCTTCGCTTTGAGAGTGTCTGGGTTTTCCATGAACAATTTTTTCTTCAAACATATATGCTGCATGTTTATGATTTTATTCGAGAACTCACGTCCATTATCGGACTGCAAAATAGAGGGAGCTCCTATGATACAAAAATATCCATTAAATTATAAGCTTTAGCTATTTTCGCTTTCCGTGGACGTAAAAATTGAATTTAGTAAGATGATCTTGATAGTTCAAAAGGAATTTATAATCGCGATCAGGCTCTGATTGCATGTCAATGAGGTCAACCTTAACTCGTTTTCGGAATGCGTTAGTAAGTATTGGTAACGACTCTTTGTTTTTTTCTCAATTTCCATTTTTTCTCATGTGACACTATTCACTGAGAAAAGGGTACAGCTTGATCACTTATCGAGGTACATTACAGTAAATTTCTGTTGTAGTTCCTTTTCCATACATTTTATTTTTTTCAAATCCATATGAGCTTTATGAATGAGTTCAAAAATTTCGTCAGTATGACAAAAAAATTTTATGCTTTGGTCATCACCTGTTAATTTTTTAATTTTTCGATACGATAAATAGGTATTACCTCATACATTTTTAGTCTTCTGTAATCCTTAGAGGTGAGGGCTGCATGTTTTTTATTTTCTTCACACTGCTTTTCACTTCCGAAATCAACTTTTCCTATTTTTCGAACGTGAAAACAGAACGGTTGTCGCCCGAACTTTCTAAAAAACTACCCAAAGATTCAAGAAATGTACCTCTCATTTCATTTGCACACGTAGTCGTGGCCGATTTAACACCGTCATCCTCAGAGGACATCGTGAACAGTAGCACTTACAAACGCTTGAACGAAACGAAACTGAGGCCCGTTGCACACACGGCGTAGGCGGAAATTTTCCATCGGACGTCGTTCTAAAAGTAGAGCTTACACACACGGCGAAAAACTCCGTCGCCGGGGAAAAGGCCCACCCCTCCTTTTCGAATCCTGCACGTGTCCAAGAAAACCAGAGGGGTCGCACCTACGCCCCCCTCCCCCCATCCGGGATCGGAGGTGCCCTCCTTTTCGAATCCCCTTTACGATTCCAAGAAAACCAGCGCGCCTCCTCCCCAGCAAACCCCCAACCACACCCTCGCAAATGACCCTACGACGGTAGACTCCGCTGTGTGTGTAAGCTTGCATAGGGTCACATGGATAACTAGTTCAATCTGCGTCAACGAATCCGCCAGCGCACAGTGGCACTCGACAGCTGCACAAGCTACCGTCGAAGAAAAATTTCATTTTCCGCTGTGTGTGCAAGCTCCAATTGACTTCTGTGGTCTACTGTTGGAACGACGTCCGATGGAAAATTTCCGCTAGAGATAAAAACGCTGTGTGTGCAACGGGCCTGAGGAATCGGAGGAGATAAGCAAACGTTGGGCTAGGGTTATCATAATCGGGCATAGCTCATTCATCGATGTCCGGGTGTTTCGCCCATCCTCCAAGTGTGAAATCGGCTCATTACTGATTTTCCCGATCACGAAATGATCAAATTCAAGTGCACAAACTCCGAAATAATGTCACATTCCGCACTTGGCGCATTTGCCAGTGATCCATTCGCGATGTGAGCATTTCTTTTCGGACATTGCCCGATTTCGGAGTTCGGTTCTAATATATATATATATATATATATATGCATGCATGTGTGCATGTAAGCTGTGCATTTATTTTATTCTACTCTATCAATTTCTCTACCCGATGATGAATAATGATCAAAGCGCTAGTGTTCGGAACTGAATCTGCATCTCCATGATTGAATCCCGAGATAGTCATGGGTATTTGGAGCCTGCAGAAATTATCTTTAATTGTAAAGTCTCGGGAGGTTATCCCTCGCGTACAAAATATAACTATTGTGATCTCAACAAAACTATTTTGAATATCTATGACGTTGTAGATATACAGAAAAAGTTGTTCGTGTTTTGAGATTGACTCCGAAAGTGTAGATACGGCCTTGCTCTAAATGGTTCCTTTACTCATCAATCAAATACTGTGAATTTCCTCACAATGTCTGGATGAAATGTATGCTCTGATTCTATGTAGCTCTGGAAAACCCTTGCTCAATATTGTAGATATTCAATGTATCATAAATAATAAGAAAAATGTCTTATGGATTATCTTACAACCCCACATTTTCATTGACTCTGCAAATTGTAATAACTTTAGTGAATGGATTTGAATCCTGAATAATTTATTCCAACTGTAAATTATATAACATTGACGTGAATTTGTATAAAAGTTAAAATACATAATAATAACTAAATCTCTCTGACTTAAATCATGAAAGCATAAATAAATTATTATAAAACGACCCAATCATTTAAATTCGCAAATTATATACATTTTAAATTGACTGATACATGATAATTTGACGTAATTTCGAGGTTACTTCATTTCTAAACTAAATTCTATATATATTTTAACACTAGAAAGACGGGAATTGCTTTTTGTTACTAAAATGACTGAACGCCGTCATTTTGACATTAAAAAATCAAATCCAGAATTTAAAATATTTAATTTTTTTAAATAGTTAAATACTTTAAATTTTGCACTATTTCATACCAATCTTATTAATAAAAGAGAGTGTTTGTGTGTGTGTGTGTGTGTGTGTGTGTGCGACCCCCAGTCGTATCTGTGAAACTTACAGACGTCAAATTTGGCACACGGGTAGTGCAGACTATGGGAAGGTGCACCTCGAAGCCCGAATTTTAAATTTTATTCTAGAAAATTTTTTATTTTATGTTTTGTGCGATATTTTATGTTTTTTAAACTTCAGATTACGATATCTCGGCAAAAAATGATCGTAGAATTTTGATCTTTTTACAATCTAAGACTACAGACATTTCTCCTTCAAACAAGACCTCATTTGTTTAAAAATAATTTAAAACAGACTAATATTTTCATCAAAATATTAAAACCACTTTTAAGAGAAATTTATTCACTTTTGAGGATCTACGGTCGATGCTCTTCGAGTTTTTATCTTACAAAGAAAATATTTACATCATCTGGAAGATGAAAGCTTTCTCATTCATATCAACCTCATTTCAAGTCTCTATCTTAAAATTTCGATTTTTAATTGAATTTTAAAGAACGATACTCGAACAAAAATTTCCTGCTTGGTTCTTCAAGCGCGGATTTGAATGACAGAATTTTCTCCCTTTGGATTGTAAGCGATTGAGTCATTGAATTATGTTTTGTGGGATTTTTATATTTTTTTAACTTCAGATTACGATATCTCGGCAAAAAATGATCATAGAATTTTGATCTTTTTACAATCTAAGACTTCAGACATTTCTCCTTCAAACAAGACCTCATTTGTTTATAAATAATTTAAAACAGACTAATATTTTCATCAAAATATTAAAACCAGTTTTTAGAGAAATTTACGCGAATTTTGAGGATCTACGGTCGATGCTCTTCGAGTTTTTATCTTACAAAGAAAATATTTACATCATCTGGAAGCCGAACGCTTTCTCATTCATATAAACCTCATTTCAAGTCTCTATCTTAAAATTTCGATTTTTTAATTGAATTTTAAAGAATGATACTTCAACACAAATTTTATGTGGTTCTTCCAACGCGGTGCTCTAAGCGTTGGAAGCAATCATTCATAAGAACTGCGCATGCGCACAAGGAAACGTTTTATTTACTTTTGCCGGTGTTCACATTTTCTGTATTCTGTCAATTTTTGTTTAATTTAGTTACTTTTTTGCGTATTCTTTCTTTTTATACTTCTGTGTGAAACTCTGGAATATTTTTAATTATTATTATAATACTTCGAAACTTAACAATGTTTAAAAGGGGTGTTTTAGTACAACTGATACTTATATTTGTGTTTAGCTTTGATTATGTTTGTGTTTAGCTTTGAGAAAAAAATAATTTTGTAAAGGTTTTTTTTGGTCTTTTATGCTAAAATAGCACTTAAAAATCAAAAAAAGAAACAAAAACTTAACTGTACATAGCATACCTTTTTTATAAATTGATCAATTTGAAGTAATTTTTAATGAAATTTAGCTAAAACACCTATCATTCTGCACAAAATCCTAAAGCTAATGTTTTAAACTAATTTTAGCTTTTGATTCTGGAAATTTTTGATGTTAAAACATGTTAGCAATGTATTACATATGCATTATTTTGTATGTCAAATATAGTTGCAGATTAATTTTATAGAAATTTTTGGTATGACTTTCTTAAGTAGCATGATTTATTTTTTCTCGATGATATATTTTTCCTAATTGTCATATTTTGAGAACATAACTTTTTTAAATAAAAAAAAAACACAAATAACAGTTTAGGTTAACAAGATTTATTGTCAAGAATTATATTTCACATGATTGGACAAGCCACAGGTCAAGAAGTGTTAAAATTAATGGAGGTAAGGTTAATTTTTTTTACATGTAGTAAATTTTTCATGTCCTGATAAATGATTCATAGATTAGAATCGATAGCTGATTTATACCTCATTTATATTTTTAGAATTTAACTTCTTACTTCTGTTTTAACTTTCCTGTCTATTTTACCATCATGTTTTGTTTTGCTATTATTGAAGTGTGTAAAATGTTTTTCATTGCTTACTACGATTTTAATTTTTTTTTTTTTTTGTATTATTCGCCGGAGCATATCTGGCCGCAGCCTGTACTTTTTATTCATACTGTGTTATTTATACTGTTATTTTTTGTACGTTATTTATACTGTATTTAGTTTTTAAATTGATTTGGTATTGTTTACCTTTCAGCTTTTTCCGAATGATTTTCCGAATCTTTACCCCGGAAAGAGAAGCGAGACTGGAAGAAATCAGACAACAACAGCAAAGAATAGTTGGACAAAAACCACAGGATTGTCATGATTTGTTAGCAAGAGTGTTTCATCAAAAATAAAATCACTTATGAGTCTCATCACAAAGGCAAAGGTTTTTGGAGAAGTTAGGTGTCATATGTACACCATAATTACAGTTTTGGCTGATTTAAACTATGTTTTCTTACATTTTGATGCCCCTGTAGCAGTAGTGGATTACATGGTTAACTGGAGTTACTCATTTTGTTCCATTTTAAAGGAATTAGGCTGTGGTTCATATGGGAATGGCGTTTAGAAACATACGGCATATGAGGTAGATATTACAGATCAAATAATAGCCAAAGAAGACACCACTTCAGTCAGTTGTCACAAAACAACTGTCTCTGTCCACATGTTGCAGAAGCCTCCTCTACACGATTGCTTCATTCTGGAATGGCGTTTAGAAAGATACGGCATATGAGGCAGATATTACGGATCAAATAATAGCCAAAGATAGCAAGTGTCTATAGACAATGCGTGGATTGTCCCTATTGCCCTCTACTAACCACAATTTTCAATGCCCATATAAACGTAGAGTACTGTAATTCAGTTTTATAGTGTCGCGTGTGAGTGGAACACTGGTGTGTGGTTTTCAAATGATTTTAGATTTTACTGGAAATTAGCAGAACATTAGCTTCCAACACAGTAATTGTTAGGAAAGTTTTAAATTTAATTTATTAAATGCTGATCACGAGATCTCTTTTCTTTTTGTGATACTTTAAATTAATTTTGCATCACGTGCGTAACGACGAAATTAATTGACAAAGAAAATATTAAAATACAGTAAAAGATAAAATTTAACTACTAGACTAATAGAGATGGAAATTTTAAAAAATTTAGTTCAAATTAGTAAGTTTTATGGATATTAAATCAAATCTATATATACAACTGTAATTTCCTCTCAAAATATGCTTCGCCATGACGATAAATAAGTCCCAAGGCCAAACTTTAAAATATGATGGCTTGCATTTACCAGAATATTTTTTCTCTCACGGTCAGTTTTACGTAGCTGGCTCATGCGTAAGTTCGCGGACGAGCCTGGTAATATTAGTTCCGCCCAATGAAGAAACAAAATATATTGTTTATAAAAAAATCCTCTAAAAAGCAATTTCATTACTTTTTTATTGTACTTATCCTAAAATGTATCCCGTAGCGAAGCACGGGTATTCAGCTAGTATATAATAAATTAGTATATATTTAGATATATTTTTATGCAGGTAGGCCGAGCTCACAACCTGCTATGGTTTATCCGCAAAAATATATGCATGATTTGTGCAGTCCTAATTTTTTAACACCAGTATTTCCGGAGAGCCAATATTTCTGTTATTTGCAGAAGGGGGAAGAGACGAAAAGTAATAAATATTTTTCCGGTATAATTTTAAAGATTTTTGCCTATTTTCTATTTCGCCGTCAAATTGACGACTTTCAGTCTTAGTAGATATACAACACATTTGCTCGCCCTCTTTACAATAGAATATAATTTTCTAAATGTGTGTGCATATTTCGCGTAAAAAGAGAAAAATTCATAAAAATTCAGAAGCCTGAGGACGTAAATACAGACATAGCGCTCAGTAGTATGTCCGAAACCGTCAAAATGACGGCAGCCGTCTTTCTAGTGTAAACCATATCACGTGAGAATATATTACATTAATATCTATCCTTGTATTCCCGTGCAATTTTGCACGGGATTAATGTTACAACAAAATAAAACTGTTCATTATTTTCAATATTTTTGGACAATCATTTGAAGTATTAAGGGAAAAAAATTCGTAATAAGTCCTCATACTCATTTGATAGTCCCAAATACACTTTAGAAATATTTAGTGTCCCAACTTGACTTTAAATCATACAAGACATAAGAGATTACATTGCTAAATTGAAACCATTGTTTTCATTCCTTGAGAAACAAACAAATCAATATCTCCCAAATAGTGAACTAATGTATGACAGATAATATTCCGAGAGCATTTTCAAGTGGGAATTAACATAAATAATTCCACTATATTTCAACATATTTCGAGATTTATATCCAAAGAATCTGGCACCATCCCATGATGTAATGGTCAGAACACCTGTCCGGTATTCAGAAAGTTTTGATTCGGTTGAACGTACGCCAAGTTGTTCTAATGTAAAAAATAAAGTGTAAGCGAGAATGTGAGGCATATATTTCGTTATAATAATACGAAATTTTATTTCTTTCTCCGTAGATTAAAGAATCCATAAACATACTAACTTAAACGACCTTGAAATAAAGTTATTTTAAGTGTCACCATATTGGTTCCCGTAAGCAATCTAACTCACTTAATGTTGTTAATACGGAAATTTAAACGGATATTTCTTTAAAAAAGTTAAATGAATTCCATAAATTTTTATAATTCCATATTCTATATTTACAATTGAATAATAAAGTTTTCAACAATTTGAGTTCAAAATTTTCAAATTATCATTTCTTTTATAAGATTATGGTGTCGGAAAACGTTTGTTTTAATCATCAGAATTTAACTAGAACAGTCTAGAAATTCAATAAAACTTCTATAGTCTAAAATTTTATGTTAAAGCATATAAAAATATTCATGAGAAGTATAAATTTTTTAAATGTAAAAAGTTTCATTAATGTAGTTTGGCATGTTTCATCCATAAATTTCGTGTAACCTATACCTTTATTTAAATTACTTATAAAATTGAAAAACATTAAAATGGTTTTCTTGCTTATTTTGCTTTTCCAGATATGAATTATGGAATACCAACGCATATTCATAAAAGAAGTAGTTTGTGTTTTTTTTTCCTTTTCATTTTTTTTCCTGCAGTATGTTATGTCTGGTGGAGTTATTCAAAATGCTAAATATGGTAGTCATAAATTTTCTTCTTCTCTACATATTTCCAGTATAATATCCCTTATGGTCTTAAAATGAATTTATAAATGTGCACGCTTTCCATAAAATTGCAAATCAAAGTGTTTTTAAATCCCGTTGGTGCATTTTTTTGTACAGAAATGCCCGGATGTAAATCTCATTTCCTTAGAATGACGTAATACCTAGCTGTAAAACATTCATTCAAATTTCTCCTTTTGAGATCTCAGGAATATTCTTGTTTCTCTGACAGAACTGTACACTTAGTCTGCTTTACATATTTTCAATTGTTTTTAAAAAGGCATTGGGGAATAGGAAAAAAGATCAGTTCCGTAGGATGTTCAAAATTTTCTGGGAATTAATAAATGTTTTGCAAAAATATATGTAAGTATTTTTCTAAAAGAGTCTACCTGTACCATTTGACTGCGTTTGTGTAGTTAAAAGGATTTACTTAATGGGGAAAAGGAGAAAAATGCATCAGTGAAATCAGCTGGCATGAAAGCTGACTGAGTCAAAAGTCTTTCTAGAGTGGAAGCATTTTTTTTTTTTTGTTTAAGTTCCATCAAAAGCTATAAACCTGTAAGTCTGCTAGTGTTTATTTGTTTCTGGAAATTTTAACGGTCTGTTAAAATTTCCACTCCAGCAGTTTTAATTTATAATGATTTATGGATCAAATCTTATGTATGACAGTTTAAGAATGTTTTATACAGTCTGTCGTTTCCAGTTGAGGGATTTTGCACATGTTTCTAAAAGAAAGAAATACTAGAAATGTCTTTGGACCGCCAAACCATAGTTCTACATTTAGTTGAAGGAATCTGTCACACTGTCAAAAAGTAAAATGTAAAACATAAGCTTGATAAATTTTAAATTACATTATCAACAATAGAGGCTAACAGAGAGAAATACAGTATGAGATAGACAATACAAAGCGTATGCAATATAGGATGAAATAAGTGTGCAATATTTCATAAAAATATAAATATTTCAAATTATAAAACAAAGTAGCATACAATACAATATACACATTACATTACAATCTATTTTATAAACTTGCATAATTTAAAAAAAGAAATAGGTAGTAAAAATATGAAATAGTGTGTGATTGTACAATCGCGACTAATACGAAACACTAAAGGGAAAAGTTAAATGTATATGATATGATGTTTTATAAAGATTCCCTGATTTATATACATATATATTTATAGAAACATCGTAATGGATATTTTTATAGACAAAATAATGTAGAATAAAATATTCACATTAAATATATAACGGTCAATATATGCATATAATTTCTATGTTTAATACCACTACCGTATATTTATATTTTTTTTGTCAATTTTTTTTGTTGTTATGCAAGCGACGCAAAATTAATTTAAAGTATGACAAAAAGAAAAGAAACCACGTGATCAACATTTAATAAATTAAGTTCTAAAAATTAATCTTTAAAACTTTACAAAAAATTAGAAAATGGAGGTGAAGATTTGAAAGAGATTTCATTTTAAAGGACATTTTATGATCTTTCTCGTGTTACAAATTATTTCACCCTCGGTTTATTATTTTAAATGCAAGCTTTAGAGAATTTACAGAAACAGCTTAAAAATTTAATTTTAAAAAATCTAGGAAGAATTCAAAAAAAATTTCTTAGTGCACTCCTACAATATACGAAAAATCGCCATGTAAATTTTCAACTTTTTAGGCCCAACGGTTTATTTATTTATATATATACTGAAGTGCCACTGAATTAGGGATACCTACCTAGTAACGAGTTGGGCCTCCTCTGGCCTTAATAACGGCTGCCACGCGACGAGGCATAGATTCAACAAGTTTCTGGAAACGTTCCACGGGAATGGCTTGCCAAATATTGGCTAAAGCTGTCCATAATTCAGTAAGGTTCTTTGGTGCTGTGTGATGGCCTTTCACGCCTTGTTCCAAAACATCCCAAAGATGCTCAATAGGATTTAAGTCTGGGCTTCTAGGTGGCCAATTCATGACAGAGAAGTCAGAGGAATGCTCATTCCACCAGCCAGTAGCCATCCGGGACTTGTGAGCTGTACAGTTGTCTTGCTGCAAAACTCCATTACCGTGCGGATAACAGAACAGCATAAACGGATGGAGATGATCACCCAGCAACTCTACGTACCGAATTGCATTGAGGGAGGTTGGTACACGCACCAAATATCCCAAACTGTGCCACGAAAAAACACCCCAGACCATTATTGAGCCACCATGCCCTTCTACAGTTCCAGCCAGGCATGCAGGATCCATAGCTTCGTGAGCCTGACGCCATATTCTAAGCCTCCCGTCGTCGTTAAGTAGTCGGAATCGAGACTCATCACTCCATGCTACTCGTTTCCAGTTCTCTACACTCCAGTCTCTGTGCTCTCTTGCCCAGGTAAGACGTGCAGCCCGATGGCGAGTATAGAGCAATGGTACTCTCGCAGGTCGACGGCTCCCGAAACCCATACGGTGAAGCGAACGTTGCACAGTCCGTTTACTGACTGTACGACTGGCACCGTCATTAAACTGGGTGGTAATTTGAGCTAATGTTTGGCTTCGCTGGCTACGTAAAATACGCCTGAGCTGTCTCTCACCACGCACTGTCAAGGCTAATTGTCCTTTGCAATTTGTCCGATCGCTATTTTTTTTCCACCGTCCATGTATTCTTGGTGTACTCTTGACACTGTCGACCTTGAAAATCCTAGCTGTCTGACGATTTCGGAAATTGAATGGCCCATGCGTCGCGTACCTACGATTTGTCCGCGATCGAAGGCGTCTAACTCAGGCAGTTTACCCACACTGGCAATTCCAACAACTAATTCAGAACAACCACAGTACGCGCTATATATGCAGTTACCACAGCACCCTCACTTGCGCATACATGATGCGCAGCGCTACACAATTTGCATAGGCTTTGCTATCCCTAATTCAGTGGCACTTCAGTATGTATATATATATATATACACAAACAGGAAATTGCGAATTCTATTCCTGGCAAGGAGTTCGTAAATGTGCTGAGAATGGGAAAATATGCAACAAAATATGAGAGAAAAATTAATGAAAACAAATCATGAATAATGCATTAATATAATTGAAAATATAATGATAATAAGTAAAATAAAATATAAATTATACAACAAGGACCTGCCACTAACATCACAATATATTTACTAGAATATATTTTGTAACATTCAAAAACTTGTCTATTAAAATGAACAATTAATGTTACTTCTATACCATAAAATTTTTCTATGAACTCTAATAAGAAAATATTGCTGATCTACAATTTTACTGATCAAATACTCTATTTCTCAATTCAAATACTCTATTTACTAGCTGTGGTAAAGATTTATCAGCTTTCCTTAACAATTTCTTAATTTAACATTATATTTTGTTATATAGTGTTTCAGTTATGGTAAAATAAGAGAAATTCATATTTTGAGAAAACTGCAAAAATAACTTTTACCTTACTTTTTTGCATTATAAACAACAAATTACAGATTAAAGTGCTCCCGTTTTGTAAAATTCCCCTTCTTTACTTTCCAAAACAGTAATTTTGTTCTTTCTAGCTGCTCTCAAAAATTTCCTGCGTGTCTTTGATTTCATTTGACTTTAAAGTATTGAGTTATGAATTCTAAGTCTATCCAAATTTTTATACCCTTTCAAAGTGAAGTATCCATGAACAGCTACATTCATTTTAGTGAAAGCATTCAAAGACCCTTGAAATCCATCATTGAATTGTATAATGGCATCATATGCTCCAAATTTCATAGTTTTAAGATATACAAATACGTCTTTCGGTAATCTTTGCCATATGATACCATTCAGACTTTCATTTGCATTTTGTGTCTTGCCGTGAAGACACTTACTCAAAAGTTCTCTTGTGCATAATTCTAAATATGTTGGTTTGGTGGAATTCAATACAGCCTTCGATAAGCCTGAGTGTTTCGATTTATGTGTAGTTCCTTGGGCTACTGCCGGCTAAAATGAACACCAACTATCAATCCCTAAAGGACATTGCCCATGCATAGGGTTATTCATGCTTGAAGCACAGTGAAAAAGTGCAGCTATGACATTTCTTGCATTGCGGCTGTTGCATTTCTTTAAAAATTTCCTACTGTACTTCGTACAGCAATCCCATAGTAATATTGTAGGTGATCAATGAATGTATTGCTCACTTTTCCTTTTCCTGCTAAACCTTTAGTTTTCGTTTTTAATTTTCTAAGACGTGAGCCAACTCCTTTTTGGACATGTTCAATACATTACATTTTAGTTATGCTATTGTGTCCATACATATTGTAAGGACTTTGCCTAAAACTAAGACTGACAGCCTTTAATATTTACAAAATGCTTTATTGGCATTCTTGAATAAAAATCGGCTCTATACAATAATTACAAAGTAAACATGATTTAAGGATAATGCGCGGGATCAGGATATCCCGAGAGGGGTACGGCAGGCTCTCCGTCTCTGGCACACGTCCGACGATGGAGGTTGTTCACACCTGTAAAAAAAAGGGTCATCTGCCCCCATTTACGTCGAGGTGGCGACTATATACCCTCACAAACGCCTGTGGGTGGTTGAAGCGGCTCTCTTTGATTTCCTTTCTGTAAACTGTCTTCAAACTATTCCGCGTCTTCCGCTAAAGGCTAATCGATTTTCCTCCGGACAGGCTTTGTCTGCAAGGAGGGGGGGATTTCTTACAGAAGACGGCTTCCTAATTGTCCGATGGCGACGCGGCGTCTGCCACAACTCGGTGACAAAACGACTGTCACCGATGAATACGGTAGGTGGATAATGGCCGTCTTGCCGCCAGGCCTTCTCAGGAATTCCGGGTGTGAAAAGAGGCACCAAGTCATTACAATATCTTTCACATTCAAAAAACCCTTCGAGTCACCCCATAATATTCTGTGTTTTGCAATTTGTTTTTTACTAAATTCCTCCCCTCCCCAGATGTTTTTCTGCAGAGAGTTTCACCTGCAAAAAACAGAACAAAAACATGGTCCTTCTCAGGACAATTTCAATTATAAAAACTTTTCCCGAAGGCAAATGCACACCCAATTGACATTACGAGTAGACCGTTAATTTTGATCAAACTCTGGCTTTACCTTCATGAAAGAAAATTTTTAACTGTACTTCAAAGTATTATTTTTAAAAGCACTACAAAAGGAATTTATACTTAAAATTTCCGCACTTTAAAATCTCTATTAAGAGAACATGCCGTAGCAAAGAAATTATAAAATTACACAATAATATAACACGTCCTGGCAAAAATTTAAATAAAACAGTATACTAATACATGTCAATCAAAAAAAAATTTAAATTCATAGAACACTAGTACATACACCTGACACTACATAAAAAACATTATAACTAGTAAATCACTCAACTGGGATCCCATAATTTACCTTAATTGTGATCACATCACACAAATAAATTCTCAAATTGATATTAAACACAGTTACAATGAAACAACTTTACACAAAATAAATTAAACACAAATCCAAAATGGATACCTAAACTTCATACAGAACATATCATCACGGTTACTAATACACATGAAAATTTTAAATTTCTTACTTATCTTTTAATACATTTAACACTTATCGTCATAAAACAATTTAATACTCGGCATTCCGTAGATCCTGGATCAGGGAACTTAATTCGTTCACGATTACCTGTGATCCAATCTGCCGTTTCCATTTAAGTGGACAGTCATCAGTGACCTAAATTTAAATATTCATTTTATCCTACTATAGGATTCACAATCGATTTAGGGTCTAATTTTTCAGTACTGACTGACATAAAATTATAACAAAATAGCTCATTGGCTCATTCCTTATAAAAAAAAACACAAACTTCACATTCCTGTTAATCACTTTGTTTCTTTGACAACACTTACATTTATCTGTTGTCGTAACAACTCTTCAGACAAAACTTATTGATTTCACAATAAATCATTCAATTGCGGTATTCAAACACCGTACGGAGTGCATTTTGACTCCAATTACTACCTTCTTAGGTATACACAAAACATACACATTTGCATTTAAAAGTTAGCCAACACCTTTCTGAGGCATTCTACTGGCTTATGCAACAAACAAAACAGAACATAAAATGTTACAATTGAACATTAATTAAAACCTATCTGAGGCATTCCAACACGGCATACATAAAACCGTCATATGGCGTTTGCCACTACAAAACCGTTATATTATGATAACGTCAAAGGAATTTCACCTGAATTTTCCTTTAAAGCAAAACTCATCTTCTATGGTCGAGTCGCTCAAATGTACAAACAATTACATGTTACAATTCATAAAAAAAAACATTACTCAAACGAATACACATTAATTTCTGGTCACATTTTTACACTGAAACTACAATTAATCAACATACTTATAATATACATTTAAACTTTTACGACTACACTTCGGCTTAGCCTGGTGTTCGGCGGGAATTAACATGGTTAAGACGTTTCATATTATTCTTAACATTAGGACATTTCCCCTTTTGACATTTGTCACAAGCCGACACGTAATCATTTATGTCTAAGTGACAATATGGCCAGTAAAAATACTGAGTTAATGAGTCTTTCATCTTAGCAACGCCTAAATGAACATTAGTTTGTTCGTGGCAGAGTCTTTTTAATTTCTCTCGATACTTTCGAGGCACAATAAGCAGTTTTCTAGTGGTTCCATCGTTATTTTTTTTCTGGTAAAATAACATCTCGTTTACCACCACGTACTTATTTTCTTCGGGCGTCTTCTTTTTCGCTCTATCAAAAATTACTTTTAATTCTTCGTCCTCACTTTGTGCAACTCTAAATTCTTCGGGTGAAGTCTTTAATAAGTCGGGAGTAATTATTCGTTTCTCCTGGAGAGACAAGATAGTCGCGCTCTCTTCAGCAGGGATTTCTTCTACCGCTTCTGCTCCGGGGATCACTTGCTCTATTCTCGTTTTTTCATCTCCCGTGTCTAGCCTTTCTCTATCAAATTTTAGGTTTTCGGCCCGAGTTTGCACAGTATTTTTCACCGGAACTTCAACATTCCTGTTGATCTTCTCAAGCAAGGCTGCCGTTTTATTTCCTAACAAATAGTGTTTCTGCTCGAATTCCGTATTGCTGACAGCTGCTCTAGTTCTGGTGTGGCCCCATTCACATTTTAAATCGACCTCTGCTATAGGTAAGCAAACGGATGAATCTAACACAGGTGCACTGACATAAACGTGCTCTCCTGTGTACATATGGGGTTGTACCAAATTTTTAGAAATCAGATCAATGCTCGCTCCTGTGTCTCTCAGAATAGACGTAGATTTTCCATTAACGACTCCCTGACTGATATATGGAGTCATCACGCCACTCGAGTCTCCTCCACTAGTTTCTGTTGCCGCGATAATTTCCGTCTCTTTAAGTTTAGGACACTGTGGTCGCAGATGGTCATAAGAACCACACTCGTAGCAACGGAGCTGTTTTCTTTTCTCAAAAATTCTTTCCTTGTTTTGTCCACTAGAAGCTTCTTTTTCCACATCTTTTTTTTCTTTCTTCTCTTCCTTAAATTTATGATTATTTTTAAATGGCTTATTAATTTTATCTGTGGACTTCTGATCCTTTGGGAATTCTCTTGTTCGGAAACTGTCTTGCAAGCTTTCATACTTATCTATTTTTTCCGCTAATTCTAAAGGAGTATTAATCTGCATCCACTGCTCCAAAAAATGATCTTTTATATCGGCAGGTACCCGTCTCTTCATCTGTTCCGTTATGTGTAGGTCTCTCAGTTTCTTAAATGTAGTGATTTCTAAATCTGCTATCCATTCATCATAATAGCCACTAAGCTCATGGGCATAATTCCTCCATGACTTGTCTGCGAGTTTAGGATGGCGATAAAACAGTTGTTTTAATTTTTCTGTATTCATCCTAAATCTCTGGAGAATCATCTCTTTTACGTAGTCATAATCTTTTGCCTGTTCTGGCGATTCTCTGGCCATCATGTTGGAAATTTCTGGGGTTAGTACCCCTAACAAATATGGCACCCAATCTTGTTTAGGGACTCCCGCCATCTCTGCTCTTCTCTCAAAATTAATTAGATACAGGCCCATTTCGTCCCGTTTCTCGTCAAATTTCTGCATGGTTTTAAGGAGCTGAATGTTCTGAGTTGCGTCTGCATCTCTGTCCCTCCCATTTCGGGCTCTATTGTCTCCATTAATTCCTAATTCCAGTCTCCTCATTTCGAGAGTAAGTTGGTCTTGACGAATTTTGTCTTCTCTTTCTTTCCTATCTTCAATAATACGCTCTAGTGCGAGTCTAGCGTCTTCTTCGACGTAATTTTCGTTTTCTGTAATGATCTTCTTAATTTCGAAAATCTTAAGCGTATCGTCAGCTAGTCCTCCTAACTCTTCTAAAAGTTCTAAAAGGTCCCCTTTCTTACCCTTATTTAAAAAGGACATTTTTCTAACTTTAGGGTAACTAACTGTATGATAACCAATAAAGTTTTCCTCAGCTACTAGCAATACCTTCCTACGGTATGTGTCCTAACCGGAACTAACAAGTTCAAAACTGATCAATTTTATACCGAACTATAATTTTAGCCCTTATGAACACCAAACTAGCACCGCACAATATAAACATTCACAATTTACTCAATACCTATCAAATCAAAATACCGAACTCTTATACAGAATACACATAAACAGAATTCTCAAATTAATCAACGCTCTATATAGATTTCCAACACAGTAATACACAAATACTAAATTATCACTGTTAATATCAAAGCATAAGAAACTTAAATATATCTGTTACTATTAAAAGAAAAAAATACTAAATAAACACTGTTATTATCAAAAGCGAAAAAAATTCACTTTCTTTAAAAATAGAGAAAAACATACAGTATTTGCAATTAACAAAACACAGAAATTGGCTAAACTTATTGCAATTCCTAACAAACAAAATATTGGTTCTTTACTTGAACACTAACTGGTTACTCATTCATATACCATAAAAACACACAGAAATTGGTTTTACTTATCACAATTCCTAAAACAATAGTTCCTACTTAGAACTTCAAATGGTTAACTCATACACCATTAAAACACAGAAATTGATTTAAATCATCCAAATTTCTAATATAAAATATCAGTTCTTAATACGAACTCTAAATGGCTATTTATACATATACCATCTAAAAAACACAGAAATTGATTTAATTCATCAAAATTTCTAAAATATCAGTTCTTAATACGAACACTAAATGGTTAACTTGTACATATACCATTTAAAAAACCCACAGAAATTGATTTAATTCATCAAAATTTCTAAAATAAAATATCAGTTCTTAATACGAACTCTAAATGGCTAACTTGTACATATACCATTTAAAAAAACACAGAAATTGATTTAATTCATCAAAATTTCTAAAATATTAGTTCTTAATGCGAACTCTAAATGGCTACTTATAAATATACCATTTAAAAAACAATAAAATAATTTTTACTTATTGCATTTATACAAAACCATTATTTAGTTTTTAAATCAAAGCCAGAATCTGATAAAAAGAATCGGCCTACCTGTAATCCTTTCGTTCATCACTGATATCCTACCGTAACTTCTGACACCATTTAATAACAGTCTGTAAGGACTTTGCCTAAAACTAAGACTGACAGCCTTTAATATTTACAAAATGCTTTATTGGCATTCTTGAATAAAAATCGGCTCTATACAATAATTACAAAGTAAACATGATTTAAGGATAATGCGCGGGATCAGGATATCCCGAGAGGGGTACGGCAGGCTCTCCGTCTCTGGCACACGTCCGACGATGGAGGTTGTTCACACCTGTAAAAAAAAGGGTCATCTGCCCCCATTTACGTCGAGGTGGCGACTATATACCCTCACAAACGCCTGTGGGTGGTTGAAGCGGCTCTCTTTGATTTCCTTTCTGTAAACTGTCTTCAAACTATTCCGCGTCTTCCGCTAAAGGCTAATCGATTTTCCTCCGGACAGGCTTTGTCTGCAAGGAGGGGGGGATTTCTTACAGAAGACGGCTTCCTAATTGTCCGATGGCGACGCGGCGTCTGCCACAACTCGGTGACAAAACGACTGTCACCGATGAATACGGTAGGTGGATAATGGCCGTCTTGCCGCCAGGCCTTCTCAGGAATTCCGGGTGTGAAAAGAGGCACCAAGTCATTACAATATCTTTCACATTCAAAAAACCCTTCGAGTCACCCCATAATATTCTGTGTTTTGCAATTTGCATTTTTCCTCTGAGCGATCAAATATTCGTGATGCATCCACAATTTCCATCTTTGAAGTAAAGCCTTGAAAATTATATTGACATATATGGTCAGTTTTTAATGTTTCAAACTCTAAATTTTTAGGTAGTCTTTCCAATTTTTTACGTGTCGGACAGTAGGAAGATAAAATTTCTATGTCCAGAACTTTACCGGTATCAATGGAAATAGCAGCAACATACCCAATCAGAGACGTGTAGCCTCTGCGTTGCCAAGTGTCATCCACAGAAGCCCAACATTTCAGCATTCCATATTCATGATTTTGTTTCTGCTCAAGATCATTTGCAGCCTTTTACATCATGTTCTGCAACATCTGCAACAACTTTTGAAAGTTTCCCTTCCAAAGCTTTGCAAGCTGTTTTAGTCATTGCATGTAACTTCAACGTTGAACATAATTTAAATGTTGCAGAAAAACCTATACCAATCTAGCGCATGCCATACACTAGTCTGATATTTATTTCAGAAGTATTTTCATTTTTTTTGAAGATGCAACACCTTTATGGAAGTCACAGTTTTTACACTGAATATAAAAATGTGAGCACAGTCCACATCTTGATTCCTCACATAATGTTTGTTTATCTGCAAAACAGTTTGGACAGCAGAGTTCAGATTTTATATTTAAAAGAATTCCAATATCTAAAATTCTAAAACCACTCATTGAACCACAGTTTTCATTTGTTAATATAGAACTAGCCGGCTGTAGCTTTGAAAAACTGGCAGAAAAACTTTTATCAACAACAGATGCAGCATTATGTATTTCACTTTCAACAGGACTATTATTTTCTTTATTTGTAAATTTATTACCATAAAACTTACGTTTGCGTTTCCTAGAAGTACTTTTTGACATTTTCGTTGAAAAATAACTAAAAATATCGAGAAAAATAAATGGATTTAGTGACTTTCAATTGATTAAATGAAACGCAAAATCGTGCGTAAACAATGATTTGGATTGCACAGTTTAATGCCAATTTCTAAAACAAAATTAGGTAAATAACGTTGCCAGATGTAATTCTTAATATTATTAAGATGCTTAAAAAACTATTTTTGTGTTTTTATGTGCGTATATAATCAGTTTTCCTAACAAAATCATGAAAAACAGCGATGTAAACAAACATTTTTGCTTACTTCCGGTTTGCAGAAACGTACTTTCAGTTGTAAAATTTCACCGTCAAGCAATATTAAAATATTAATAACTTGGATTCTAGACTAGCTAGAAACAAAATTCAAACAGATTTTGAAAGTAAAAGATTGGGCATTCATAAAATAGCAAAAATAAAGAAAATCGATATTTTGACAGAAATTGACGTTTCAAAGGTGTCTTTATACCTTAAGCGCAGATTATTTAAGAATCAACACTTACCTTAAAACAAATAAAGGAAGTCGATATAAACTTGTTGAGCAAGGATATCCGCAATATTCCGCTGTGATTACAGATCTAAATGAAGAATTCAGGTGCACTCGGTAACAAATTACACAGCAGCAGTGTAGTTTGTTCATCAGGCTATATAGATGGCGTTTTTGGACGGAGCTGATATAAAAGAGCTCCATCAGATGTTTATATCAGTATCTTTTAAAGACGCCGACTATAGAGGCTTCATCTATTAGAGATCGAAACTTAGAGGACTTATAGATGTATATAATGCGTCTTAGATCTCTAATAGACGTCGAAATGAAGTACGACTATTAGACATCTATTGTTTCATCTTATAGAGTTCTATAGTACGTCCTGGATGTCATGGACGGATTTCGAGCTCTGATAGACGACCATTAGCTCTGTGTGGTTGTGTGGGTATATTTATATATCTTGTTCAAATTTTCAATTGTTAATAAAATACTTTTTATTCATCCACTCATGTTCAAATCCATTTTTTAACTTGTAGTGGATGACACTTGATGTTAATACAGTTTTTTTCAAATATTAATTCATTTATTAAATTTAATTAATTAATTTTAGTTTTATATGGGAGCCCTTTCAATAGGAAGAGACCTAGAGTGTTTCTTGCTTTTGAATGGTAATTTCCCTCTTCTTACTGTGTAAATGGTAGCACTGCGGTAGCGGGCGCTCCTTCCGTCTTGTAGGCTGTGGGATCGAATCTCCAACCTGACAAGCTTTTTCTCTCTCTTTCCCCCCACCCTCCTAATATCGCACAGTAGGCAAGGTTCTGGCAGGCAATCCTTTTTTTCAATTCCTACTATTAGTTCACACTCTCCCTATATTCAATTCCTACTATTGGTTCGCAGTCAAATTTTTCTTTGTTGACCTAAGTAGGAATTGACTTAATTTTTTTTTATTACTTGTTACCATTCCTTTCAACAATATTATTTAGACTCAATCGGCCTTGCGAATCTTAACTTATTTTCCTTTTAATTAAGATAGCCTCACATGGGAAGTGAACCCGAACCTCCGGAAAGATACACATTTGAACTGTCCACTGCAACCCGCAGTTATACCGAAATCTCCTTCAATGAACCATATAATCAGAATTGTAATTTTAGTGAAATATTCTTCATAGATAATTTAAATTTGAATGACGTTTTGTATTGCAATCTCTGTTCTCATGAGTCTAACTAATCAATATTTTTGTGCAAATGAGTCTTGGAAAGCTAACAATTAAGCAAGTATTAATTTTCAATATTCAGGGGATCTCGGATTCAAGATCTGAGTGGGCAGACATTTGAAATGGGTAAAAAAATTTTACCATTGCGGAGGCACTTGTCGAGAAGACATTCGACAATAGTACACCACAGTTTTGCTGGCCATTTTATTAAAAGGGCACAATATAGGCGGACCAGCATTGCCCCCTATGAAGGGACGACACAACCGGAGGCAATTTTAGTGGCGCGACGCCGGGCATCGATCCGACTACCCTCAGCAGCAAAATCCAGCGCGCTGTACCACAAGCCCGCCACAGACCCTGGGTAAAATATAAATGTGGTCGGAATTGGTCTAAAACTAAAAATTCATATCAAAATTTCAATAGGGAAAATAATTCCCTCTTTTATTCTGCTAATAAAAAAATAAGAACATAGATATTTTTTAGCAATGTAATTAAAATAGATAGATTTTATCCCACAAACTATCCACGTTTTTTTTTTTTAATTTACGATTCAGTTCCAATATTATATTCCTTCAGAATTTGAACTTAAAAAAGGATTTAATAAAATACCCTTCAATATTTCAGAAACTGCAGATAATAAACATTCTTTGTACATTATTTTATTAAAGTCATATACTTTTCTAACTTTTACATTATTATTAAAAATATGCTTAAAGTCGAATCGAGGAAAAATGCTTTCAGTCGATAGAATTAGTTTTCAAATCTGTTCTACCAAAAAATTATCTTACGCCGGATATGACATAACCTAAAATATCTTGTTTGTGCCAAACTTTCGCCGGGGAATAACTCACTCGTAAACGTACTGCTCTCCGGACAACCTCATACTGCAGAAATAAATGGTTAGTCAAGAAATATTTGAATCATGGGATTTAGAAATCCTGCACGCATTCATTCTATTCTCGGTTTTGACTTTTGGCTTTACGTCAAATCTGTTCATCGCGGAGAAAATGACATATTGAAAAGGGAGGCGAGGAACTTGGTTGTTATGTCACCTCGTGATAAATTTCAGAGAAATATCTAGCCGAAATTTGTTCAAAGGTCAAAAGTATCGATTATGAGAACGAAAGTTTGTGTAAGTTAAGGTGTAGCGGTCTTGTTTCCCGTTAAATTGCTTATATTCTAAACCAGATTCATCGCACGGATATTAAATTTTATGAAGGATTTCTTGTTTATCAAGTACTAGCTGAAAACCCGCACTTCGCTACGGAGTACATTCAAATTAAATACAACGGTCAATGTTTGCAATTAATGAAAAAATACATATATAAATAAATAAATAAATAAATACATATATATATATATATATATATATATATATATATATATATATATATATATATATATATATATATATATATATATATATATATATTTATACATATATACATATATACATATATATTTATTGATTTATTTATTTATAATAAATACGACGATCAATGTATACAATTGATGTAAAAAAAACAAAAAAAATATGTATTTATAAGAAAATCGTAAGGGGTTTTTTTATAGACAAAATAATGTAGAAGAAAATATTCAAACTAAATGTAATAGGACATACTAAAGAGTATGGTACACTTAATATAGTACAGTTTGAGGAACATAATAACTTTCATTGTATTTTAATAGTTTTTTTTGATAATGTCCAATCGTCTGCCGCATTTGCAAGAAAAAAAGAATTTTGTCTATTTAGTTGTTATGCACGTGATGATAAATTTATTTAAAGTACCAGAAAAATAAATCACGTGATCAGCATTTAATAAATTTTATTCTAAAAATTAATCTTTAAAAATTCACCAAAAATCAGAAAATTTAGGTAAAGATTTAAAAAAGATCTCATTTAAAAGGAATTTGTATGATCTTTCTTGTTATATAAATTTTATTACCCTAAAATTATTGTTTTAAATGCAAACTTTAAAAAAAGTTACATAAACATCTTAAAAATTTAATTTTTAAAAATCTAAGCAGAATTTTTCAAAAATCTTTCTTAGTGCACCCCTACACTATAAGAAGAATCGCCATGCAAAATTTCAGCCATTTAGGCCCAGCAGTTTCGTCTGTACGTTGTATCTCAGTGAATCAGTCAATTACGGAACTGTTTTATATATATATAGATTATGGTCTATATGCCTTCATAATAATGTTGTCTTTCAAACTATATAGATCTCTGAGTTATTTTTATTCTCTTTTAACGAGAAATTGCAATCGATCGTTTTCGTGCAGTATAAAAATATAACCATGGCTTGGTTCTAAAAATGTCAATGTCAAAATTGTTAGTTTCCAGCAAAAGGCATTCAAAGATATTGAACATTTTGCTGAATGTTATATCTTTCTTATACTACGCATCACATTCTTATTTTTTTTACTTGTTCATTGTTAGTGTAAAAACATTATCATTTAAAAAATTTTCACCTGTTACTATTTTATATAAACATATGCCTTTGGCCCTTTTGAAATCTAAAGTTACTGCATCTTAAATGACATTGGCTGATATTATATATAATAGAAATATAATCTCTTTCTGTTTGCTATTTGACATTGTTCGTTTCAGAATTAAAGATTTACTAAAATGGAAATTTTTGGTATAAGTAACTTAAAATATTAAACATTTGACATTGGTCCTTTTCTAATCAAGCCACCGATAAAAAGCACTACAGAAATTTGAAGATATATAATCCCCTTCTCATTACTTTTTACATTCTAAAAATTGTTCGCATTACATTTTTATATAGGTAGAGATTACATAGATTTTTACACGATGTTTTGATTAATTTTGCTTTTTTTAAGCGAGTTAACATCAAACTCTAAAAAAGTATGAACATTGTCCGTTACTTCAAATATGGTAGAAATTAGGGCAACTAAACTTTGAAAAGAAATATACACATGAACTTCGAGATTGTAAATATTTTTGTTGCCAATCTTTATTTCGCAGAAATTGAATAAAAAAACCCTTTAATATGAGCATTTTAGAGTTTAAATGTTCTGACTCTGAGCCGAACTCTATATATAGATTTATATTATAAATTAATATTATTAGATTTATTTTGCTGTTAATATTATTTCTACCCAAACGGCTCCGGATAACTTAGCGGTAATTTACTACTTTAAATTAGGTTCAAATTATCCTCATAAATTAAGCTTTTGATGAAATATGTTGTAAAATTTTTTATAGTTTTCAAAAATTATTTGTTGAAGCTTCTTAACTTTTTAAACACACAAAGTAGAAGAGATTGTACTTTTGTCTGAGTTGGGTAAAATTGGTTTGGGAATTCCGGACTCATATCTTTAAAACCGAGCCCGAATTCCCATCTAAGTATGGTGCGCGTGAAGCTTTCGAGACTCTTCAACGAGCGAACTGACTCCGAAAATTGCTGCACAATCTTTCACCATCCGTGCTGTAAACCTTTAACAGCACGGTGATTTATCATAAATGAAGAAGCATAAGCATCCAGTAAAGAAGATTTTTGTTGCAAGGCCCGTTACTTCTGTAGTCTTAAAAGAGGAAGGCCCAAACTAAGATCGCTCGACTTTGTTGAATCAGATTTTAAAGTGACTGTAGTGAGGAACTGGCAGAAAAAGTCTAGAAATAGGTTGTCCTGGAGGAATCTTCAACAGAAGGCCCTATCCCACCTTGGGCTGCCGTGCTAAATATGATGATGATGATGATGATGATGAAGCATAAATAATGAAATCAAGAAAATAAATTCAGCGTCGGCAAATGGCAGTAGTAAAAATTATATCAAAAGTTTTTAGTAATGAAATGAATATATTTAACTGTTTTATGAATTTTAGGAGCTGATTCCTAGACCGATTAGTTGGAACATTAAACTCTCGGTGTTCGTTAAACATGAGGAACAATGAGATGCCTTATCTCCATTTCCGATAGATACAGTTGCATGGAAATACAAACAGTACTTGGAAAACATATGAAATGCAACTATTTTAATTGATGTAGGAAGCAAAGGAAGACCGGAAAATATATCATAAATTACCATTCTAACGATCGCATAAATATAGGATCTATGTAATGGCCATTGCGCAGAATGGTATCTACCAAAATCAAAAAGTTTTTGAGCAAATAAAAGTGAATATTTTTATGTTTCTTGAGGACATAATCTAAGAGTCGTGAGAAATATTAAATTTAAATCTATTAACTGTATATTCAAACACCCCAGATAATTTCAAAACTACCAAAAAGATATGCTTTCTTTTTGAAGTTCTATTTTAAGAGTCAAAAAGTTGCATTAAAATTATCTGTTATTAGATGCACATAGAAAGATATCGTAGGACAATTATCTGAACCACGGAAATTGAATATAAATTTCTATCATTTTCATTAATTTTAAAAAAAATTACTGCGTAAATTACTGGTTGGTGGTGTAGAAATTAAACCATCATCATCAGAAATATTCTAATTGCAGCAAAAACTGCCAAAGATAGTTCTTGACTCACGTAATTTAAATAAATAGAAAACATGACAATAAATATTGTTCCGTTTTTCTGGGTTTGTTAGGATTGAATAAAATATCTTCAGAAGCTTTACACAAAATGAAATTTATTACTCTGTAAATTCTTCAGGCTCATACATAAATTCAAACAAAAAACACGTAAGAACTGTCCTGTATACAGGAGAAGACTCTAAAAACACAAGTCAGTATACATAGTCTTCAATACAATACACGCCTAACGCAGTTCCAACACATTAAGTTCTCAGTAGAAATTGAACTGATTTCCTGGTTCAGGTTCAGGTATTTCAACTTGTCGAACCTCCAAGGTCTGTAGGACTTTATCTCCAATTGTAAAATTATGCATCAGAAATATATTTGCTCAGCTGGTAATTAAATATGATAAATATGCCCTTATCACTAAAAACATAATACAAGTAAAATAAGTAATAGTAAAATAAAAACAATCTCCGGTAATCGCACCCGGGAGAAAAAATTACAAGGCACAAGCGCAACCATTGGGCCACAGTTGACACAGTTATTTAAGAAAAATGAGGTAGATATTCGCACTGAGATTATAGTAAAGTTCTAGGGGTTGATAAAAATACAAGAGGGAGGAGTATAAAAGCCAATGTCAGGTATATTTACAGACTTCCAAAGCGTCCCCTATCGGTCAGCCAGCTATATATCTCCAGAAGCTTCTAGAAAGGTCTAGACAGCAGGTTGGCGGCCATTTGGCACCGAATCGCAAAATGTGGTGACCAAAATAAGTTACCAAATCCTTCGCCAATTTGGCGATAACTCTCACATTTGGCTAGATTACCATAGACCCGCAAAATTCGTAACAATATTAAAATTTAGAATCTTTAGAAAAATTTTGCTAACAATGTCTATAAGCGACTTTGAAAATTTTGATAATACTAATATTCTTTAATAATTAACCAAGCCTACTTTCTATTAAAAATATACATAGAACCTCACAACATTTTACAACCTTTTATCCCCCTCTTCCATATTTATCTTTTTCCATACATCAAAAGTCAGATGATGCCTCGTGTTACAAAAGATAAGCGTAGCACTCCAAAGTAAAGTGATAGTTAAAGTGATAAATGATTTTTCCATCGTTATTTTCATTCATATCGGACTCAAAGTGAGTTGCAAATCAGCTATCAGTTTTAACATTTTAACGAGCAAAGCTGTAAAATATACACAAAACCCATTGAATTCAATAACGAAGATAATCAAATCTAACGACAAGTTTAAATATAAACCGTACATAAAGTTTTACTTTACAGCAGATTTTATTTTTATTTTGAAAAGTAACATTATATTTATTACATTGATCCAGCAGAATTTCAAACAAAAATGGTCTCAATAAATGAAAGTCAATGTTCATTTATATGTAAATTTATTTAATATAAAACTCTCTATGACTCGATAGTGGAAACTTTGAAGCATAAGAAAACAAACAGATACTTACTGTTTGCATACATGTTTCATGTTTTTTTGTTTCTGGGAGATCGTATAAATTCATATGTTCTGTACATTTTGATATTGAATATACTGTTGAATGTCATAAATATCCTACTTTATTTCTGCACTATCCAAATAGTTGTTCAACTTATTTCCATCGGGAGGATTTTTGAATTAACATATAGCTTCTTCTCAATATAATTTTTTTTTGAGAAATTATTTGCAATAGTTGAAGCATTGAATAAACAAATCTTAAAACATTATTAGGCCGAAAATATTATTAGATCTTATGAAGATCTAATGTTCAAAAAATTCCCCTAAAAGTTAAGCAATTATTTACAGTTATTTGATTACAGTCATGAATGTAAAATTCTACAAATTGTAATAAAATAAATGTTTAATGTTAAGACTTCAAATCTTCTTAATTTCTACACTTTATTGATTTTGCACATTCAATGTCATAATATTGGAAAAATTAAGACAAGTGTAAATTTAAAATTCTAATTTTTAAATATTTTATCAAAACTGAAATAGTTTTCTACAAATGGTTCCTATTACATGTTTCAAACAAGATTTAAATTAAAATTTTCTTCGACTGTTATTTTGAACAAAAACTTGTGGCCATTTATAGCGAAAGAATCATCCACAATCCCACCATTTATAAAGTACTACGAAAATGAGTTTTTAAAAGCAGTTCTCCTAATTATTATTTGTGTTAAAAAAAAGGTTGATAATTATTGTTCACAATGTATCTTTCTTTTTAAGCAGGTTTATTAGGCCGTTTTTTAAAAAAGGCATTTTTGTATGATTTCTGTATTGCTTAACATATTAAATTTTATAGTCACCATGTAAATAATAAAACAAAAAAGTGTTTCAAAACAATTCTCAAATTAGTTTAAATAGTCTCAACATCGCTTTTAACTTAGTTTAGTTATTGTAAATAAAGTTTTCAGATTAGTTATCCCAGATAGTTTAGGATAGATAAATTACATATATTGTCGCAATACAATGTTTATTGATTTAAAATCATATACCAATCACTCGATGGGTATTTTCCTGTGTATATGCTGACACCATAAATTCTACATTTTCTATGAAATAACTCAAATTTTCTGTTTAGAAAAATCTCGATATTTCAGAGAAAAAAAAATGGCTAGTCAACAAATATTTGGAACTAGCATAGCAGAAATTTCGGCTGTTCGACCTTCTCTGCTTTTTGCTTCCGAGTTTCTTCTCGAGTCACTAAGAAACTTACAACAGCCGAGGAAATGACGCATGGAGGATCGAAAGGAAATCGAAATGTGGACTCGACATTAAGTAGAAGTTGTAAAAAATATGGAAAAGTTTGACACGATATCCTCGTGTAGTGTATACTCTAATTTATTGTTATCTATCGTTGATCGCTAATGGCAAGTGATTGTGTCGTCAGTCGATAATATTATTTCTATTTACTTTATCAGAAAAAAGGAGCCTTGTTTTTTTGTCAAAACTTTATACGGAGAATTGTTGAGGCATCACATACAGTAAAACTCAATCATCCATGGATAGATAATCCGTCCTGCGTCATATCCGGAGAATCGAGGAAGAGAAGTGTTTCATGCAAAATACACAATTTAAAAAAATAAGACTGTATGACTCGTAAACCAATGAATATGATATTTAAAAAACTCAACTACTTTTTGTTTTATAATTTTAAATTAAACTTCATTTATTAACAAAGTCTTACTTTTGTTCTGTTTGATTTCTAAAAGTAAATTGTTTAAATGTGTAGAGTTAAAATCTTTTGAGACCAATTATATGAATTACGTACAGAAATCGAAAAATTCTTTTAATCTTTTGTTTCGGCTAAAGGAATGGGGAACACATTTTAATAAATTTTTAGACAACGTTTTCTATGATCAAAACACGAAACATAATATTAAATACACATCGACTTATTGATCTGGCGTTACATATTTGTCCTACGATAGCATTAGGTTACATGCTGTTTCATTATTGTAATGTAGAAATAACTATTTCTTGTCATTAAACATTATTTGTCCATATGAATCCAAAACATGTCAAAACAAATTATTTTGTCAAAGTTATAAATATTATTTGACATTATTTGTCCATTGATTTGGGTTAACAAACATTCTTAAAATCCCGGACAACTTACTACTAAGTACTTCCGCTTTATTTTTTTATAAATTAATCATTTTTGATGCTTTCTTTACTATGCAATTTATACTGAGTTCAGATCTGAAATTGATTTGGTTTAACAAATATTCTTAAAATCACGGGCAATGCCAGGTACTTCAGCTAGTGACTAATATTTTAATGATCAAATGGACAGCTTTAAAATTTAGGCTAAAAAGTGTTGCAAAATCATTCAGATTTCATTTATAATCTAAGAAAAGGATAACTGAAATATAAATTCCTTCTTGCCACCGGGTATGAATTAAACGATATTTATTAAAATATAATGTCAAAGGCAGAAAGTTGCATAAAAGCCATAAACGCAAAATTTTACCGCAACGTAAACGGTCATTTATCTTTGACAACAACAGATAGGATAATTAAAGACTGCATAAATTATAAATGCAACATTACTGCAGTGTTGTATTTTAAACTTTCTGTTACCTGTTACAGCGTTTAGAAATAGTTAAAATACAATGCGTCTGTAACAGATGTTAAATTTAGCTACATGGGATTTTCTTAAGAGAATTTCACATAAATGTATTTAACACTACCAGATATCAAAATATTTGATTTTCCCGAAACCGAGAAGCTCACGTTGTTATAACCTATTTACGAACAAACATCGAATCCAACTGCAAAATAGCCTACATATCGTCTAAAAGTTCCCAGTGAGATACTTCTCTGAATTACAAGTCCAAAGCAATATTCGTAATTCATTCTATATCATTTTATTATGAATTGAAACCATGATTCCCTTTCGCTTTGTTGCAGGTAAATTGCAATCAAGGCAAATTGAATGCATCTAAATTTTATTTGAATATCCTTCATCATATTTAATATTTTTAGGGTTCATAATTAATAATAATGCTATACACTTTATGGGCATATTTAGTGAAATCGATTCTTCTTAATTAGGCAAGTAAATATTTACTGATATACTTGACGTTAATAGCTAAGTATATGATCAGAAAGAGATTAATTTCAGTCCTTTGAAAATGAGCTAAACAGATCTCAATAGTAAGACTCGAATAGTTTTTCTAGAAAGCCTTTTAACATATCACAGCCGGAGTTCAGTTATTTTCAGGTAATTCATCCCGATAACACGTGACAGAATATCCTTTTATAGTTTTTTTTAAAATCTAGTATCTTGTATATTTATGTAGATTGTACATCTATGTCAATCCTTTTATGAGTTAGTGAGGATCTTAAAACTTATAAATCTTCATTCTTGGGAAAGCCTTTTAAAAAGTCACGGATAAGTATAGTATCACTCTCGAATATACGCTCTTTGCCACATGCGCGAAAAGTGTAAATCATAATTGGATCTGGAACAGAAAAGAAACTGACAGAAAGCACGAAAACTTGCTTTACCTTAGGCGTGCGGAAACGTTTCTGGATTTAATTGTAAACGGATACTTGAAAACAGATGTAGTGATATTTATAATGTGTAGTGTAAGTGTATCATTAAATGTGTACACTTTAATTTACCGACAGCTAGTTCTTTTAATATTCGGAATGGCCATGTTCACGTCAGTGAGTATAAATCTACGAATCGAAAACAGTCTGTAAGAGGGGGAAATCAAGGTAAGGTCTTTATTATTTTAAAGAAAGATTCCTGTAAATATATAAAAAATCTCAAGATTATATTGGGACCTCTTCATTGTACTCAAAAATCACCTTGAAACCTCCATAAATTTACATTTCATTAAATTCCAGACCCTTGGAAAACTTAAATCCCATACCTAATGATGTATTTAAGATCTATACTGACAACAGTTAAAGTGACGACCTATCAGCTAGTGGCATTTTTATTGAGACCCCTTGAGGCAATTTGACTATTTGTCGTCTTAATCAAAACTTCTGTTCACTTTTAAGAAGTGAATTGATAGCAATAGAAATAGTATTCTAGGCAATTCTCTCCGAAAAGGATTACGGCGAACTATGAATTTTATCTGATAGCCGCAGCTCTCTCCAACATCTAAACAACTGGTTACTTATAGACGATAGGACCAATATCTCTATCCTGATCAAGCTAAAAATGATTTCGTTAAGTCACGATGTCAATTTTCTGTGGATCGCATTGTAACGAGGAATTCGTTCCAGAAATAATTAATTTGAAAGAGCTGGTAACGCACGTTAAATTAATATAAAATCTCTAATTCTAAATAGTTGTTTCTTAAAATAAAATAGTGTAATTTCTATACCGTTACCTCGACGTGTGTGTTCTTGAGAATTTAGCCGTTGCCCATTTCTCTTAAACCATAGAAGTTTCAACCTTAATTTGCTTAGCCAGGTGTTAGTCTCAGGATTCCCTTGTTAAGTTTGACTAAAATGCACTTTTTATGGCTGGTAATTGCAGGGTGTGTCATGTGAACATCCAACTAGCTTTTGTCCACGCATGCCGTGTTACGTTTGCTCCCTAAATTGGACCATAAAATCAGTTTTAAGTTAGAGATAAAAGTGTGTCCTCTCGTATCCCTTTGTCCGAAAGAGTTTTTCCCACGAATGAACTTGGCGTCAGTTTGGCGTGAAAGCACTCTCTGAGTATGTCTTTCTCCCCTGGTTCGACCAATCGGGCAGAGGCGCAATGTTAACAATACCGGGGCTAAACCATTCACGGGCCTCAGTGTCGCGACGCACTGTTTTTTCTCCTCTTGGCGAGGTTTCGGTAGGGCCGGGTTTCTTTTGTTGGCCTTAAGCGCTCGCTTTGTTGTTACGGTAATATTGCGTACGCCGTGCACGTGTGTCCGTTATTTTGTTCAATTGGCGCATTTCTATCTATAGTAACACTCATTTTCCGCGTTTTTGCAAGCCTGTCCAATGATGAAAAGAAATAGTAGTGAGGCATATTTTTTACTAAGAGAGAAGTTTTAGCTTTAAAAATTGTATACGTTTAAGCACCCCTTCAGTTCTTGGCCCTGGCATCGACTGTATTGGGGGTCTATTTTTATCATGCCATGTTAAGTATATAACCGTCTGACTGATACGGATTAAAATCCCTTTTTGCTAAAAACTTGACGTCGTTCTTGGGCTACCAAGTTGTTTCCTTTAGGCTTACCCTAGATGATTTGACTATGAAGCTTTTGGGTTATTGTTCAGCGCATTCCACTATCATCATGTATCGATTCGGCCGTAAGTGAGTGTTTTTATTTCAACCGAAGTGCGATGGAACCATCGGATTCTTCATATTCTTCCGAAGCCTTATTTTGGTCACCAACTCCTCCAATTTATCTTGGGACACTTCAAGAATTCTACAATTTAGATTTGATGTCTCAACTCCTATAAGACTGTTTGGTATCCTCTTCGTCATCTCTCAATAGAGACTTGTAGCATCAATCGCCTCCATTATTCTATTAGATAGACTGATCCCGCTTCAACATCGTTTCTTCAAAATAGACTGGTTCCTTTTCTCCTTTAAGATTGATTCTTCAATGAAGACTAATCCATTCTTCACCATGATTATATTTTCCACGTAACAGACTGATCCCGTTTTTCATTCCCCATCACAGATATCATTAAGACTTTCAGCTTCCACTTAGACTGTTTCCGTCCCTTCATTTCCCCTTTACAGAGGAGACAGTTTTCATCCCATAATCATCAATAGCCCATAATCTTTTACATCATAAATAATTATTCATTCAACAGCACACTCATCTCATGTGGACATTCAACGGAACGAAATGACGGATAAACTAGGAGGGTTGCAGCCACTCCATCCACTCCTAATCCGCCTTGACTTTTCTGGAATTATATTCATGGGAAAACCAAAAATTTTGGCAGAGAAAAAAGAGATCAGCTTAATACCCATCATTGGTATATGGGTATTAAGCTGGGATTTTTTCTATACCTCCCGTGTGACAGAGGCTCCCGCTCTGTACTTTCAAGACTTGCAAGCTGTCATATCAAGTGCTTCTTATTCAATGAGGGAAGGAAAGACTTCGCCACCTGCACCAAGTGCCACGACCACCAGATTTCAGCAGAGTATATAGTGGATTGCATGGGCCTCTCTAAAGAGAAATCTAATCTATCACGATCCTCTTCTTGTGCTCGACTTCCTGAGAGTCAACGGACTCATGGATCACATCTAACTTCGTCAGACACCGGAGGATAGACAATAACAACAACAACAAAATTCCCATTTGATAGCATGGCAATTTCTACCATCACTGAAAATAACAGGGAACACCGGTCGCAAGATGCTCGCAACTGTAATCTTGAACTTTGCTGCAATTGCTAAGTCTGGTGTGACACTTACAATTGACGAATAACCATGTCAGCGTCTTCATTGAACATATTATTTTAAGGTTCATATTTTGCGTCTGTCTATGCAAGTACAAGGATTCATTCGTCTCAGGAGGAAACTGCATTACCAAACATTTTCCGCCCACAACAAACCACCAGAACGTTTGTTAGACCTTTGATTTAAAATATCCAAACTTCTGATACGCACTCTACACAGTTAAGTAAGTTATATCAGGTGCTTATGCTGGCTCTTTAAGCCAGCAAAAGGCTTTCGGAGATCTTGTTAAAAGCTGTAAGCCATTTCAAGATTCTTTTATCCATTATGAAGCGTTGTGAAGGGGAATAAGAGATAAGAAAAAGTCAGCATAGGGAAAGGTACGCAATAAAAATATATTTATGGTAAAGAGGGGAAAACGTTGCAGAATAGCGCGGTGTCCTTTGACTTAGTAACCGATGAATTACCCCCATAAGAACGCCCAGTAGTAAGCTAGAATCGCGGCTAGTTAAAAGACCCCCATGATAAAAGAGTTGCGTTGGACGAGGGTCAGTCGAAAAAGCCCCTTTAGAATAAGGAATAAGAATTGAAAGGATTGTAGTGAAATTTACGCAACAATAGCAGTATTGTCGGATCATGGTCAGGAAAAGATGTTATAAAACTGACCAGGTGTTAGAAAATAAAATATAAGAAAATGTAGAAAGGAGCAGGGGAAAAATGTGAAAGAATATGAAAATGTTTAGTATAGGTCCAATGAGAAGTGTGATTTTAATAAAAGAGAAATATTAGGGCCACTAGAAAAGGGTTTTAAGACGTAGGTGGAGTTTATATGGAGAAGAAAATACTGTGATTGGAAGGTGAAAACATGTATGCAAAAAGTTGAGATAAATATTAAGGGGTAGAAATGATACAGATGAGAGAGAAAAAGTTTTCAGAGAGAAAGTTTTTCAGAGAGTTGAGAGCAGACGAGATTCTTTCGCAGTGAGGAAAGGGCCTTCGGGCCCCGCTCTGGGGTAGGGTTCTCGAACCCCCCTGCGATAAAGATGGAACAATATTAATGTTCCCGTAGCAACGCCGATTTGGGGTAAGTCAGTCTTTACATTTCTGTTGCCTGTTGACAGTACTATTTTAAGATTTAAATTTAAATTAAAATCCCGTAAATGATACATACCTTGTTTTATCCGGTGAGGACCCAATTTGTTATTTGAAAGAATATCATTTGATAGTGTAGTTATTTGAATGTAGTTATTTGAATAAGGATTTTAATACTGTAATTTAATTGCTTATGTGTGTAATAAATATTTGTTGTTAACTTTTAAATATTGGTCCTCATCATGTATAAAAACATTTAAGTTGTGTCTAATCTTCCCTACAGTGTTTACATGCTGGGGTTAAAACGAACCTGGGTAATTAAGTAATGGGTAATAACTAATTAGTAAGCAAACCCTGCTAATATTATAACTTTAATCTTATAAAACTTTAAACGGCACAAAACCCAGTAAACCGCCCCAGCACTTATAAAGAACTGAAACAAGGAATCAAATTTGAATTCAGTAATGATTATGACTAATATACTGAGATCAACGCATTTCGAAAATACTTTCGAAAATTTTTTTTATACAATATATTTTATTGTAATAAAAAAAATCCACTTCGTGCTTAATGAAAAATAAAAACTTTTGCAGGAAACAGACTTCTTTACAATGCAACATTTTTGCAAACACATTTTACGACGTTCCATAAACAGCATCATCGAAGTTGACCAGTCTTTATTTTCGCTTTTCCCCCACTGAATTCCAGATGTTGCGGAAGAAGAAAAACGATTTGCATCAACAAAAATGCAGTAAAATAGTCGGCAGAGTAGACAAAACCTAGAGAGTTATTTCAAATTCAAAGAATAGTTTATTGAACAAACATAAATATTACAATGAAGGCATGATTTTGATAGCTGTGCCGATAAAAATAATGGTGATAAAATACTCTCGAGGTTTTGGCAAAAGGAATATGATGTGATTCACTGAGAAATGCTGTGGTAAGAATTTCGGGTTAGCGAATGTATTTTCGAGGGTACAATTCAAAGTAATATTTATGAGTTTTTTATTCAATAAAGCCGTAAATATTTTAATAATGAAGGAAGCTCGAATGTGACTTCAATATAGTGTCACGTCAGATAGATACTTTTTAGCTTTGCTTTTGCAATGTGTGTGTAGAAGTCTAGGTGCTGTGAATAAAGATGATTTTTTTAATTTAAATCTCTTTTACCATGAAATACATTTTAAAGAAGCTTAAAGTATTAATCGTATAAACATCTGAATATGTTTTTCTTATTTCTTGGTGAAGATACGAGAAACTTTTATACGTGAAAAAGAAAAAAAAACTGAATAAGCGAGTTCATGTGTTTTATGTAGCTGAAAATAATTGTGTAATCACACTTCTGTAATCGAAGGATATTCATTTTAAGACTTCTGTCACTGTAATAAAAAGCTGGACTGTCTCATATTAATTGATATGACGTGGCATGATATATTCAACCTCTAACCTCCGATAAAAATATCGGGGAAATGATACGAGATAGAGACGAAGCTCTCCGTAGTATGACAACGTTAGGCAACGTCGATGATATCATTTATAATATATTTAACAATTCAGGGAAAACGAAATAAGCACGGGAAAGGCTAACAAAGAGATAAGTTAGGAAGAGAGTATCGGACCATTGATCTGAAAAGCTACACGATATTGATGCAGTTACAAATGTGCATTTCCCCCCCCCCCCCACAAGAAAACGTAGGTTTGAACCATATCTTTCACAGCTTAAAGCAAAACTCTTCGACTTAAAAATGAACATAGATAGTCCAGGTAAGTTAGTGAACTCAAAATTTCCAGAAGATAGAAGCGGTTAAAGAAGGTGTAGGGCTCTAGGTAGTCTTGTGATAGCGCGCCGACGTTCAGTGCTTAGTGTGGTCGGATGAAATCCCGACATGAGCCATTAAATACTTCCGTGTCTAGGCCTGATATGGGCACTTTAAATACGTAGACCGGAAAGTCCCTCTATGAGGTCAGAGAGGCTGGGAGAGGGTGCGATCCCCCAGAGGTCGCTGCTGGGGTTGCTCGGTCAAATTTGAGGTAACTAATACCAACTCCAACTCTTGCGGTGCTATATGAGCCATAGCCGCACACTTCAGACCGACGCCTATATGGGCCTGGTCTGAAACTTTCTACGAGTAATTAAAAGAACAATGTTTAAGCATGCCTTTCTAAATATTAGAGTACAAAAATGGTAATAAAATACAAAACTGGCACATTTGTAATGGAAATCTCTAAATATCGTTATTTAATTTATTTATACTAAAAAAAACATTATATTTAGTTACTTTATTCTTGGTTCCATAAAGTAATATTTCATGACAATAAATTTTTAAGTACATTAGAATATTATTGCTATTGAAACTAAAGATCGTTCTCGGAAGGTAAATGACTGTTTTTCAAAAGCAGTATAATTGTGTGCAATAAAGAACGAAAAAAAAACAATGATATTCTTAACAATGCATTTACTGTTAATTTATAGAAATAACATTAAACATATTATCTTATCACATTATCTTAATTTTAAGTAATTAGGAAGGAACATAAATCGAAAATTGTAAAGTATTATACAGACGAAATGGATTCCCACACTTCAAAGGATAACTAAAAACAAACGTAAAAAATTACAGAAAAAAAGCTTTATATTTTCAAAAGTAGTTTCTTTGCTATCAGGGAAAAAAGATATTTTTTTTTTACTCTCCTAATTTATTTTCCCGTAAAAAAAATTCATAAATCAGATATTTTGTTCTTATTTGGTCCTTGTATACCACGTATTTATAACAACCAGAATTAACTAAACCCACTCTGTTACAATATATAAATGTCCATATTACTCTTCTTTCGATAAAATGTTTTTTTCTCAGACTCATTTATTTGTTCTTGTACCTAGCAGTGTAGCGCGGAGATAGAGTGATAGAGATACACATTTCAGAGGATAAAAAAAAACGAAATATTTCAGAGGATTAAAAAAAAAGAAATAAATTACAGAAAATATCTTTATATTTTCAAAAGTATTTATAATCTAATCTAGGTGTCGAAAATAACATCATTCAGGTGGCACCCGTTATTTCCGATGCACTGTCAAAGCCGTTCTCTAAAGTTTTCCATCACTCTGTACGTCATCTCTAGGGGAATGGCGGCGACTTCCTCACGAATAGGGAATTTTCGGACTCGTCCATTGCACATGTTTGGGTGTTCTAATGTTCCGATGACAACCACTTGGTTTCCTTGGTAATGCAGACCCACTTGCTCTGAGGTTTGAAACCCATCGTAGGATAGTTTTTCGACCAGGAACGACATCAGTTGCATAGAGCCGGAAGAGCTTCTTCATTGCCCACTGTAACGCGGTTACAAAATCGTTGTTTTTAAAGAACGGCATCATAACAAAACCGCGAAGTTCAACGGACCAACTCAAGATTTCTACTGACAACTAGAAAATCGTCATGAACGGCTGGTACATCCCGAGACACTCTATCCCCCACCACTCCCTTAGTGACATTCAGAGATGTGATCGTCCATTCTGCCGTACCCTGTAGTATAGAATACACATTATATAACCCAATTTGCACCGTAAAGATTTTTTCCCGATACTTTTAACCTAAAAAATCTTAAAATATTTTCCAATTAAAGGTTACAAAATATTTTTACTTCTTTAAACTGATAACAGATAACAGCACTAGCCATTTTCTGATCATTTAAGTGAAATACATTGACGGCAAGTGAAAAGAAGACTAGATTTAGGCGTCCGCACTATGCGAACGGCGCCCATGAAAAGGATAAAAAAGGAATACAAACTTGATTTACGTTACACGAGTAAATATTGCAGGTTTATTATTAACAGTAATACTGACAGTATTATTAACAACACCTGTATTATTATCAATACTGCTCTTTTCATCGATATTTTTAAGTTCGAATGAGTAGATTAATAAAAGGATTAAAATAGATGGATTAGAATAAATTCTTTTTTTTTAATTTTCATTACATAAAATTGAACAAAATATTTAAATTCTTAGACATTTTCATTTACATAAATTTTAGCAGAAAACATATAATTGGTTTTAAATATACACGCCGAAATTTAAAGAAAGTAAACAATTAATTATTTCCCAAAGCACCCTCTATTCTTGCTATATATTTCAAGTTGTGATGCGAATCATTACTGGCCTCAGTCCTTCCGCATTTAATTTATGGTTGCTTAGAACGTACTTGCAGGCAATCAATTATCTTTCTTTACGCAATTTTGTACTCAAAATCAATCTGGAGAATAACAATTATTATCTTTGTCTAGATATGGACAAAGTTTAATGAATAAATGTTACAAACCTCGTTCGAAGTGAAATGCTCGTAGCTTTCATCAAAGGAAGCCGTTATAATTATTTGATAGCGTAACTTTACACATGCAGATAAATGCATTTATACGATTTCCTGGAATAATTGTTTGGCAACAGTACGTTATTTTACATGTGGGGTTCCCTTTAACAGAAATGTGGGTATATATATATGTATATATATATATATATATATATATATATATATATAATTAAATAGTTTGAAATGCATTCTTTTTCAAATTTTTTTATGTATTTTCCTTAAATCTTTAAAATATATCAAGTACACACTTTGGAAAATTTCAACTATATCAAATTATATATTCTAAACATTTTAAATACATCATTTTAGTGATTTAAGTTTTATGTTAACCAGAATACCCGAGTAAAATTTATCGCGCTCTTTTATTTACGACCAATTAAATGAAAAGATTGCTGTACTTTACATTCCTTCCATAAACGCATTGTAAAGTAAGTACGATTTACTACCCATATAATTGAAATAAACACAACAAAAGTTGAATAAACCATATGTGACTTCGTTTCATTTACTTTAACTTATTTCAATACTCTACATTAGTTTTTCTGCTCAGAAGATTCAAATACAAAAATCGTTCAAATACAAAAATCAAATTTTTTGTCATATAACTTATATAATTTCTTATAAATCAGGAATTTTTGCAATATTTTTAGAAATGATTTATTAAAATTTTTGTTTCAACTTGTACTACGCAGTGTTCGTTATAAGATATAGCTTACAATGAACTTATATGAAAATATAGACTTTATCGTGTATATATATATATATGGTAACGGGAAGGTCTTATTTTGTTCGCTTACCTCTTTCAATTGACATGATAAATCAAAAAGCTTTCGAAATAAACTTTTGGGTTAAACGCACAACATCTGACGCTAAAGCCACGTTTCATTCATTAACATCTTACCTGAAAGAGAAAAAATATAATTAAAATATTATGCAATTAAATAAATATATTCATCTGATGAAGAACATTTATTGTATGTATATTGAAAAAATATTTTTTTGTATTAACACTTGCCCCGTGTAAAAATTAGCATTTTATACAAAGAATTCAACTAAAATGTCATAAATGCAGAAAACATCATCAAATAAATGTATAAGTTTTCTATATTTTGGGAATCACATCTTTCATTGAAAAAAATGTTAAATCTCTCTTAATCATGATTACCATGAAATTTACTTTCATCTCCCAAATAAGTCACAATTTTTGCATTATTAAATGTCACATGCTGCAAAATCTTTTAAGGTTATAATTTCAAAACTTTGACACAACTAAATAGTTAGTATGTTTCCGGTATCGGAACAGTCGTAAAAGTTGCTTTGTACTCAAGTTATTTTGTATACCATACATATCATACTATTTAAAGTTTCTTAATCTTGCTTGAAGTCACTTGTAAAACATTTGTGAATGCAACGTACTTGAATTAAACCTTTCGATTCAACTTTTTGGTGAAGAAATCTCTCCATTTGAACGCAAAATGGTTCGTACAACTGTACTAAAATTCATGTCATGACCTGAAAAACAGATTTTTATCCCTCTGCTAGTTGGTTAAAAATTATAAGGCAATACTATAAAAAGTAAAATGTGTAAAAATTCTCTTCAAAATATTCTCTATCACAATATTATTCTTCCCAACCTTAATTTTTAAATTCTTGCGACTCTCACCCAGTCTGTTCCTTATCCCTGAAGATTTTCCTATTGCTTGTTGAAGAGCAGTGCTGAAATTCGTCAGGTGTCTCGTATTCAATTAGCAGACTGAAGATTCGTATTCAATTAGCAGATTCAATGAAGTTCAGTGCCCACTAAAATATTTACAAAAATACTCAAAATGGATTTAATTGCAGAATTGAGTTTTAATGCAATATGAAGGGCCGGGGGTTGCCTTCATTGGATTAGAGATCTGTACTTTATATCCGGCGCCCATGTCCGTACTAATTAACCGAACAGGTGCATAACCATCGGCTGAGTTTGCAGGTATTGCTACGCGGCGACTAGTCTTCAGGTTCAACAAGGCGTATAAGAGAAAGCTGTGGTCGCCGTATTATTGTCGACTTAAGGTGACTGCCTACGTTCGGAGCCAATTTTTTTAAAAATAATTAATTTGCGGATTTTTTGGTCTTTTATGGTAAAATAGCACTTGAAAATTAAAAAATAAACAAAAATTTACCTGTAAATACCAAACTTTTTTATAAATTGGACAATTTGAAGTAATTTTTAATGTTATTTATCTAAAACGCCTATCAATCTGCACAAAATTCTAATGCTACTATTTTAATTTCCTTCTCACACATGATACAAATGCCAGTTATCTTCAAATCGACTTACAATCTAAGAGAAATTTTAAAATGCAAATATAATACAGAAAATTTTATGTGCCAATATGAAAACATTCCCCGATTCGTCATTCGTTTCCTTATAAAAACAGCCCCAAATAAAAAATTATTTATTATGCATCAATTATTGTACGCCATTTTATTAACTTTAGCATCTAATGTATTTCCTGAAAGTTTTATCAAATTATATGCATTATTATGTGAAATATCATGATAACGGTAGAGATGTGTGCTCAAAAAATTAATTCGCATTTAAAGCTGAAACGCATTTAATGTTGTTTGTCACTTCGATTTTGTAGTAGACGTTTTTTTAAATCACTATAACTCTGCTTCAAATTGATGTAGAATGAAAATCAAAACGGTTTTGAAAAGAGAAAAGATTGAATTGCACGATTCTTGCAAAAAATAAAATTGACCAAAATAGTCAAAAAATGACATTTTCAACATAGACAGTCGTCACCTTAATACAATAAGAAGAAAAAGTTCAATGTTTTGTGACGAAACAAAAATTAATTTACCGACTGGACGGGTGATAATCGAAAAAATAAAAGACAAATGAAAGTTTCGCTAACAGTTCCTAAAATTCCCCGATCAAAAAATCCTCCAGATATAAAATAATTTTCGGATTCTGAATATGTAAACCTAAAACAGCACAGTGTACGAGAACTTTTTTTTAAAATTTTCTTCTCCGTAATGTTATAATATATAATTAATAACTTCACACGCAAACGCTGTAAAATTCAATCTGAATTATCAAATTAATATTTTGGAATTATAGATCAATCAACATATTCACATACATATATATATATATATATATATATATATATATATATATATATATATATATATATATATATATATATATATATATATATATATTTATATTTATTTATATATATATATAATATATATATATATATATATATATATATATATATATATATATATATATATTTATATTTATTTATATATATATATAATATATATATATATATATATATATATATATATATATATATATATATATATATATATATATATATATATATATATATATATATCTGATTAATGTTTCGTATTGCAATAATAATTACCGTAATCTCGATCCTCATACAAAGAAAATTCGTAGGAATCATTCAAAAGTACAAATGTGCGAAATAGGTTTTTTCCTATAAATTAGAAAAAACGCACCAATTTATTACAAAGACTCATCTTATGCAACCGATGAAATAACAGTAAAAATTACTCATCTCACCGGAGGAAGAAAAAAAAATTAATTTCCCTAAAACTCCTTTTCAGGTATTCTTCCGGCTTAAAATAATTTTCGGCGGAAATCTCTGGAGACCCGTTGAAATGAAGTTACGGTTGAGGTAATCTATTTTTTGTCACTTTTCATTTGCTTTCACTTTTTCTTAGACCCTTGAGCCATTTAATTAACAAATTGGGGGGGGGGGGGATCATTGCATCTCTTCATCATTGCTTTTCCACTGTGGGAAGATTCTTTCACTTATTTTTGAAACCAAAATTACAGACTCATATATGCGCTTTATGATGTCATAGTTCCTTCTGAAACTACAAACTAGGAAATTATAATTTTGCTTGGTTATGAGAATGTTATTTTTTTAGTATTTCTTACCCGTTCTTTCGTCTAAATTCCACAGTTAAGAAAAACAGCAATATGCTGATTTTTTACCAGAGATTACGTCAGAGTCAACGTCACACCTTGTGACGCTGCTATAAAGGGGGTCGGGAAAAATTTACCCGTGCAAATGCGCTGTGCAAGGTGAGAGCCATCGTGTGTATGCCACAATGTTAGGAATGTAGTTTTTGTGCTGTATTGAATTCCGTTTGAATTAATTCCGTTTGTTTAATTCATTTAATGAAAGTTAATAAAAGTATTATTAACTAGTACGACATGAGTAATGTATTTCAACTGTATTCATATCTCCACTCTAAGGAAGTTTGCCAATATTATTGATGACGATTGAATAAAAAAAAATATTCAGTTACACCTCGCCAAAGACATAATAAGAGTTTTTTGTGAAAAAACAAAATACAGGGTGTTTCCGAAAAATTGTCATCATCTCACAATCTCTAAACTTTTCCAATCCTAAAATGACATAATATTGTAATATCATGTCGCACCCCGACAAGAGAATTGACACAACTAAAAAATGCAGAATTTGAGAAAAATCAACTTAATACTATACAGCTCTATCTAGCTTTACAATAAAACTGATACAACGGTTCTCAGGTGGACAAATTGTGAGATAGAGATGTGTTGCTTTTCGTGCACGATGGGGCACCACATACATATTTTTCAATGACATAACCTCAAAATTGCCATTTTTGACTTGTATCACTTTTCTTTCCGGAGTGCGTTGTGCGGAAACACGTCAGATTTTTATTTTGATATTTTACATAACATTATTTTTATTTTTTTTAATTTATTTATTTACCTTATTATTTTTTTTAAATGGCTGCCACGTCCACCCGACCTGACGCCTTGTTATTTTTTTCCTCTGAGAAAGGGTATGTCAATACCCTTTCTCAGAGGAAAGGGTATTGACATACGCTTTAGAACCAAGACCTGGTTTATGTACCCCTGATACCTTCAAATTTAACTAGGCAGAGTTAAAAGTCAAGCAGACAATCGGTGCCGCTGTATTAATTGTTACCAATGGCGTGCTACAGTGCGTTTGGCATGAAATGGAATGCGTTTGGCATGAAATGGCGACTTGACATGTCACAGGCGCCATGCATATTGAACATCTAAAAAACTGTTCATGGAATCCACATGCATTTGCATTCCTCATTCATATTTTGGTTAAGAAATATTTAATTGCTCAGTTCTAATTGAAATAACCATTAACATAGCATTAATATTATTTTTTTGAAATGGATGCCACGTTCACTTGATCTGGCCACTCGTGATTTTTTCCTCTGGTAGAGTTATGTTAAAGACCTAGTTTGTGTACCCCGATTCCTTCAAATGTAAAGGAACCACTGAAATGTCTATCCGTATCAACAGAAATTGCCTTTGAGGCCTCGGTTTAAAAGCTAATGGTCGCCTGTAGAATACTCAAAGAATCGTTATCCAAGCTGAACATTTTCAAGAAAGATATGATCAGAAAACGTAAGTTAACATAACATACATATATTACCAAAACACACAAATATTAGCACATAGTATTACAAAGGATATAAGTGGAGCTAAGCCTAGCTGCTACATTATAATCATCTTTTCAAAACTAAACCATTTTCGAAGAGATTGTTCCTTTTCGCGCCATCTTCGCGACAACCCAACAACTTGCCACCACATTTGGCGGAATTCGCCTTGTTTAATTTTAGTTTTAGTTTTTTAATGGTTATAAGCCTTAAAGAAACCAAGCAGATTATCAGCGCAGCTTCCTTAACTGTTGACAGGAAAAGGAAAACTGACTTGACGAGTCACAGGCAGCACGCATATTGAACATTTGTAAAATTGTTCATGGAATCCACATGCATTTATATTCCTCATTCATATTTTGACAAATAAATATATAATTTCTCAACAATAACTTTCAACAGTTTTATTGAATTAACTATTGCAGCTGCTGAGATATTTATATCTCAAATGATGTCAAAGTTTCTGAAACACTCTGCACATTTAGTTTGATAATCAACTAAAACGGATTCCTGCGTGGATAATTTCATATTATTTTTGAAGGTCACTCTCTTCCAGAGATGTTATTATGATCAAAATCATAAATTCACTACTGCAACATTCTCAATGATGAACAAAAGTTAAAATTTTAAGACGTCATCGATTTGTTGAACTTTATTTTTATTTTGCTTTGAAGGCAGAAAATTAGTGCCTATGTCCTTCTTTTATCTTTGAACCATCAGCACTAACTTGCACATACGTTGATAGCGTATGACATACTCTATAATATACTTCAATAAATGTTTTTAAGTGCATTTATACTGGTATAATTTTCGCTTTCCGTAGTTTCCACTTGAAAATGCTAAAATAAGTTGTTGAAAATGAAGTAAAAATTGTTTGAGTTTGATGAATGATAAATGCGTCCTAATTGTAATTTTTTTAAGAAAATTGTTTATAAAAAAGTATATATATATACATATATACACTGCTGGCCACTGTAAATGCAACACCCTGAAGGAAACATGCAAATAACATGAAATTTACAAAATGCATTAGCGGAGGTGAGATATGCAAATGATTAGAATTTCAGCGCAGACGCACATCACGCGCGCCTGTGGCGCCACTTCAAAGCGCTATTTAAGGCTTGGAGATTTCGACGATTTCAAGTTCGGCAATTGTGTTTTTCTTGAGGTTTTTTCAAAAAACGATCAATTATGCCTCGTCGAAAACAGCGATCATCTTTAGATGATGTATCCGAGTTCGACAGAGGAAGGATAGTGGCCTACCGAGATTGTGGATTACCTTTCAGGGAAATCGGTAGTCGTGTTGGACGAAACCAAACAACTGTAATACGAATATGTGATCGTTGGATGCAGGAGGGTACGACGGGCCGGCGTGTTCGATCGCATCCACCTCAGCGCACCACTTCACGTGATGACAGGCAAATTGTGCGCATGGCAGTGACGGATCGCTCAGTCACATCACGAACCATAGCACAACACATGCAGTCTGTAACGCATCATCCAGTGTCTCCGCGTACCATTCGATTCCGTTTACAGCAGAGTGGTCTGTCCGCAAGACGTCCATTGCTTTGTCTACCCTTGACGAAGAACCACAGACGTCTCCGCCGCCAATGGTGCGATGACAGAAGGATGTGGACGGCAGAATGGAATGAAATTGTCTTTACTGACGTGTCACGCTTCTGTCTGCAACACCACGAAGGTCGCATTCGAGTCTGGAGACACCGTGAAGAGAGGATGCTGAACAGCTGCGTTATGCACCGCCACACTGGCCCTGCACCGGGTATTATGGTATGGGGTGGTATTGGATATCACTCTCGCACACCTCTAGTACGCATTGCCGGTACTTTAAACAACCAGCGCTACATATCCGAGGTGTTGGAGCCAGTTGTCCTTCCTTACCTTCAGGGCTTGCCCACAGCCATATTTCAACAGGATAATGCGCGACCACACGTGACACGCATTGTCCAACGGTTCTTCGTCAATCGCCAGATTGAATTGCTTCCCTGGCCGCCTCGCTCTCCGGATCTTTCGCCGATAGAAAACATGTGGTCCATGGTTGCTCTACGATTGACCCAGATTCCATCCCCAGCTGCCACAGCAGATCAACTTTGGCAACGTGTGGAAGCTGCTTGGTCTGCTGTACCCCAAGAACTCATGCAAAGTCTCTTTGAATCAATGCCGAGGCGTGTGGCAGCGGTGATCTCCAACAATGGCGGTTACTGTGGCTACTGATTTTGGCAGGAGCCACTCTTCACAGAAGTCTATAAATTTAATCATTTGATACTTGGTCAACATGTTATCTACAAAATAAATTTTGTTCTGATATCTCTTGTCTTTCTTGGTGTTGCAATTTGGGTGGCCAGCAGTGTATATATATATATATATATATATATATATATATATATATATATATATATATATATATGGGAAAGTAGGGTAAGAGGACGAACTCGGTTTTTCTCCGACGCAATCATAGATAGCAGCACCTGTCCAGGTAATTCTTAAGACTCTAGTATTGGGTTATGACGTCCACTAGAAGTAATATAAGTTGCGATCGTTTTGTGAGTAGTGGCGCCTCAAATGTATTTCTTTACTCTGTGTTTGTAAATTTTGGACTTCACTGCGCAAGGAATTACTCGACTACGGTAAGTTATTTTTTCTCCTCCATTTTCCTCTCTCAAAATACAACTCGTAACGTTAAAAATAATGTATGTTATAGTTTATTTACGATATGCTTGGATACTGATTAACAAGTTGAAATCGAAAATGCCGTTGTGGGGTAAGATGACGAGGAGCCTACCTTAGAATTAGTACTGTCCAGATTGCTGTGAACGGATTCAGAGCTACTGACATTGAGTCTCTAGACAATAATATTTTCACAGACGAAGATTTTCACGCTTCATACACCGCTGATGTTGTTGAAAACAACCAATTAGATTATTCTACCATTTGTCAGCAGCAAATTTCATCGGCCTTTCCTCCTGAACCTACCATTTCATCAACCCTATCTCCATAGCCATCAACTTCCTCAGCTCTTCCTCCACTTCCGATGGCCTGAAAGAAAACAACCAGGAAACCAAGGAAGAAACTGCCTTCTTACCACATTTCTGGATCTCCTGTAAAACAAGCTCTTGAAAAAAAGAAAAACAATTGATGGAACTGAAACGACAGGAAAGATTGAAAAGGAAAGCTGAAACATTAGCGTCAAAGAAAGCTAAACTTTTACCGATAACACCTAGATAAAGGAGGTAAACTAGAATGCATCAACGGGATTACTGGTCATCTGATGAGTCAACACAAGAAGTTTCATGTGTGGAGGACGACGACTATAATACTGAAACATTATTGGTAAAAGACTGCATTATTTGCAGGGAGGAGGGAAAGGACGAATTATGGTATCAGTGTTTCAGGTGCAAATCTTGGGCACATGCTCAATGTTCCAGCTCGGATGATAATGAAGCGGAAGACAGACCCTTTTGCATATGAACTTTATTACCTATTTTTTTCTTAATTTTTGTATCTAATTCTTTAAGTTTTTGTTTCATTACGGGTAATCTGTCATTGTATTTTTAATGTTATCTGTGCCATTTTCACTAAAGTGAAATTGTTTCTCTGCATTTTTGAAAATAAACCTTTATATCTTGATTTATATTGTTATCGATTCGTCATCTTATCCACCGCCCTTAGTCATCTTACCCCATCTTATGGGTAAGATGACGAAAATTTCTATCTTGGGGGAAGGGGATATTTTGCCATCTTCCAAGAGGAGATGAAATCTTTTAAATTTTTTTTATAAAACATAAAGGTTGAAAGAAGTCTCTCTGTAAATTTCAGGTTTTTAAACCACTTATTGAATTCAGGAAAAATATTTGAAGCTTAAGTTCGTCATCTTACCCCACCTTCCCCTATATATATGTGTGTGTGTGTGTGTATTTGTACAGATTTTTTTGTCATAAATATAAATTCCTAATCAATACCTTTTATTTAGGTAAAGTTTAGACTAATTTAAAAACTCAAGAAAATTATCTTACAGAAACACTGAATTAATAAAGACCCAGATTACTCATTTTGTAGCACTCAGCCAATACTTGAAAGGGAAAATTACTGATAATTTTTTTTTATTTTTCACAGTATTTGTAATTTGTAAAATTCAAAAAATTTTTCACTGCTACATGTATAGTAGAATTTTGCCACATCTGTTTGTTTTATTTTGATCATAATTACCAATTTAATTCTTCCTAGTATTTGTATTCATGATTTAAATATAGAAAGAAAAATATGATTCTCACAATTTCATAAAAATACTATTAAAAATATAAAAATATATTAAAATATGATTAAAATATAAATATCTATACATTTATAAAATCCATATTCACCTTTGGGACAAAAAATATCAGTTTTGGGATCGTTAGGGGTATTTTTCATTATTCCTTTTCACTGCATTATATGTTGATACCCATATTTTCGTATCTGCTATTTACACATGCCTGAAGGCTATTTAAATATTGATCCCTTTCTTTTCTTTAAAAAAAATAATATTATTCCTTGCTGTGCAAATTGTTACAGAGAAATTCAGAGAATGTTTAATCAAATGCTTCTTTTAAAGACATACGAATATTTCTTTAGACATAATGAGAAATCTTCGCAGATAAATTGGAAAACAGAATAATTTATAGCACATTCTAATTCGAAATACAGCGTAAACTTGAAAACTTCGAATCGAATGAAATTTATTATTTATAACATTCCTTTGTCCTAATCTTATTTGGAGCAGCAAATAAAACGTCTGAAATTTTGATTTCTTTTTTCGCTCAAATGTGTTCCATGGCCACTTTTTTATCATCGAAATTTCTTAGATCAACAGCGCTAATTTTCTTTCTTTTTGAACTTTATCTTTGTAAAAATTGCTAGCAATTTGTTGCCTATATTTTATTTTATATGATTACTTGTGGCTGCGTTTTGTGCCATAAAAAGTTAAAGAATGTCCATTGATTTTATATTGCTCGGCGTAACTAAAAATAAATTTCAAGCGAACTGAGAATGAATTCTTTTGTTTCGTATTTTTATGGTCCGGGCGTAAACGAACGATATTTAGCGTTATTTATTTTGAAGATTTCTTTATAGCATGTATATTTTCCGAGAATGGTTAGGTAACCTACATTTTTATTCGTCAAATGAGCTCGAAAACCCAGATTTCAGTTCCCAACCAAGAAAATTTTTGTAAGGAATAAATATAGCGATTTCGAGAGTAAATCTCAAAAAATCTAATATACCACACAACACACTATATTTTGATTCTGTGAATATAACTAACATACAAATAAAGAATTAGAATATACCTTCTGCTTTTGGCCCTTGCCTCCATAGACGTAGCATCGGGGGATGGGCACGTGTCCCCCAACTTAAATTGAAATAAATTAAAACGTTATTAAAAGTTCAGTTAAAATGCCTTAACATAGTTTTTTACAATGATATGATCCATTACAAAAATTCGATGCTATATATTTTTTTTCACTTTATTTACATTATATTTATTTTTCTCATTGTATAACTTTTGAATACTACTCAAACATCAATTCTATTGTTATTCAATTGCAAAAAAAATCATAAAATTTTATTTTTGAAGGACTGTCCGGCAGTCAGTGTGCTAAGGAGGGCCCTAACTGAATTCAATTCATGCCCCCCCCCCCCAAATAAAATAAAATAAAATAAAATAAAAATAGAAGCACGTTACGCCTATGCTTGCTTCCTTCGAGTCTTGGGAATGGGTATTTACAAAATAATTATATTTGATTTAAGGAATAATATACTCCCCAGAAAATTACCGAGGTTGGACAGTCAGACTTATAAGGACAGAAAAAGGGATTCTTTATTTGGCTTGATCTTACAAATAAACTTAAAAGCGGAAACATAGCAAGTCCTCCAGATCTATAAGTATTTCTTATCTTGAGATAATATCATTTAGCACCAAATTTAGTTCCAAATCACTCACCCCGCGTTCTAACTTCCACAAATTAATTCCTACCTTAGGCACTAAGCCGACCTATTCGCTGATTACAAGTCCCCCACGGATGTTTTCTCTAATTTTGTTTTCTTACAGCTGGGCAGGGCTCGGACAGACGTCAGTAATAGATTTTCATACAAGATGCACAACTTTCGAAATTTGTTTTGATTATAAGTAGAAATATACATAATATTAAAAAAGTTTCAACGAAAATTTTTATTGTACATTCAGTCATTTATTTTTCTCGTTGTAACTTCCATTCGTTGAAGAAATCCATAATATACAGAGATTTATTTCTCCATTAACTATATCCAATATAGTTCTCTTGCGGTCTCTTAAAGGATCTGCTTTAATATGCTCCACATTTTCGATTAAATGGAGTTGATGGAGTTGAATCTTGGATCGAAGTCTGACTTTAATATTAAAATGATCCCATGCGGTAAAAAATGAGTAGGTCACAAAATTCTGAATGAAACTTAAAATGCCACTGAAATAATTATAATTAAGAAAATATTCTTAATTATAATTTTCTTTATTAATTATAATTAAGAAATAATTATAATTATAAAATAATTATAATTATAAAATAATTATAATTATAAAATAATTATAATTATTTGTATAATTCAGTTTTAGACTTTAAATAATTTCGAATAATCTTCTAACTTCTTACAATACATGAATTAGGCATAATATATGTACAAGGGCCAGTCAAAGGCTAGTTAGTTACAAGGGCCAGTTAGTTACACTCGTGGGAAAAAACAAACCCGGGTTGAAATTATAGAACAAAGTTTTACTAACATAAAAGTTGAATCAATAACCTATATTTTGACGTAATATCCTGCTTTATTTTACATTTGTTGGGGCATGGCACCTGTTTTTCCATGCCATCTGCAAAGAATTGCCGTCCAATGTGAGATAACTACTGATGGGTTGAAACTTTTACCTCCTCATCCGAGTGATATCGTCGCGTTGCAAGTTCTTGCTTCATGGGACCGAAGACGTTGAAGTCACATGGCGCAAGATTTCGCACTTGCTACTTAAACTTTTTCAAGGGATCCCTCATTAGGGTCGCCACATGCGGTCTCGCATTCTCATGCAAAAAACAATGTATTTTGAAAGTTTATCCGGTCGTTGATTTTTAAGCGATTTTCACAACCACTTCAGGGTTTCACAATATAGACGTTGCATTAATTGTGGCACCCTTCGGAAAGAATTCGGTATGCACTACACATTTTCTATCGAAAAACCGCACCAGAATCATCTTCACTGCGGATGGGAACTGTTCGACATTTCATTCGAGAGAGATGAGTTTCATTTTAGGTGCGAAATGATGAACCAAAGTCTCGTTACCGATCCCGATTTAGTCCCCAAAATCATTTCCTTCCTGTTGTTAACGTTTCAAAAATGCTAGAGCACTTTCAAATCATTGCACTTTGTGTTGGTCAGTCACTAGACGAGACGATCTCGTCTAGTGACTGAGTAGACGAGACGATCTCGTCTAGTGCCACAGCAGACGAGACGATCTCGTCTACTGTGGCACGTCTGCTCTGAAGAACGAGTTCACCCAAGAGTGAAACGTTCTCATCTGTCGTCGAAGTTGAAGAAACTTATCCTCGATATCTGTACAATTCTTGTATGAGAGATACATCTTGGCGATAGCTTTGAACGATGTTGCATTATCACTGTACACTTCGTGCAACTGCCAATAAATGTCCCTGCAGTCACAACCTTTTGGCCACAGGCAGCGTATTAATGCCCGCACATCAGATTTGGACACCACTGGCAGCTGACGAAGCACATTTACGAATGATTAGCAAGAGAACTAAAATTGCCATGTCGAAACTGCTGCTGCACCTACTGCAGAACCTGATGCTCTGTGTTTCCACAAAGTGTCAGCGAAATGTCTCTTTTACCGCGATTTTTACGGAGGCTTGCACCTAACTTATTTAATGACCTTTGTATTTGTTACAATTTGTATTGATAAGTTGGCCCGGTGCAAAAAGTTTTCGAATATAGAACGTTTTTATTTTTTGACTTAAAGCAGACTATAGAGCTCTTAGAATCATATAACGCAGACAGCATATTTCTACAATATTTACATAAGCAGATGCAATCCTTTTCCGTTGTTTCGCCTGTATGTAGAAGGATTTCACAAGTACTTAAATTAATTTAATTTGGAATGGAATGTTTCATCATTTGCTGTCTTAAAAAAGAAAAAATTTTGAATACCTTGACAATTTTTTTTTCTAAGAACTTTCGTGCAGAAATCTTTTACTATGTTTTTAATAAAATTTTCTTTAATAAAAATCATTTAACTGAGTAAAAATGCGTGAAAATTATAAATTTAATTAAATTTTTGATTTAAAGTGCAATGAAAAAATAGTTGAAAAAATTTTTTTGTCACATTTTAAAGGTAGTAATAATATTAAAAAAAATTTACATAAACCCAAACAAAAAATTACTTGGGGCGCTTTCCTATGCAAAAATGTAAAAAATAAACGTACGCAAATCTATTGATTCGAGAGATATGACAAAAACAAAGCATTCTCAAAATTTCAAATATAAAATTTCAACTATAATTTCATATTGTTTAAGAAAATTTATTAGTGTAGCGTAATTTAGCACTAATATATATTAGTAAATATTCATTAAAAAATGTCTGTAAATCAAAAATATTAAAATTTGCTTTGTATTACTGTTTTTTGTCTTTAAATAATTCTTCCTTTAATGTTTAGAATTCAATTTTTGTATTATATTTTGTATCATATATATGTAAAATAGATACAATTAGAGAAATGACTTCTGTAATTATTTTTCTGTTTTTCTTTCAGAAAAATCAAAATTTTCAATCCGAAGTAACTTAGAATGTCAAAGTTTCATCGGCAAAGAATTAAAGAGTATCTCAAATAAAGAACAAAAGTTATATTTTTACTCTTCTTGAGATCATAAGAACAGGATGGATGAAACAGAAATATAAACAGAATCCGAATATCACTATCCTCCTAAGCGGGTCTTACGCCAACTAAAAAATTTAAATTTGGAAATTAATACCCCTACTCATTACCATCCAATAACCAGTACCTTACTTCAATTAAATCTTATATCTAAACTAATCCAGTCGTCTTGAAGGTCAATGATTCCTATCAGGAATTCTCCAGTGAGAATATCCCTCAAGAAGACAGCTTTTCACGCAAACATTTCCGCTCCTCACACTGTTAACCCATATTCACTCCGCTCCCGTATTCACTCTGTTAACCCATAGTTTCCTCTTGTAAAAACGTTCTCTGATAGCCATGCTATATACCTATATAAGCAAATCGCAGCTAACTCATCACGTTTGTGGGTTAAATTTGTACCCATGCTTACGATGTATGTATCGAGACACGTAAGGAAAATCTGGTTAAAAATATAAAAATCCAATACTTGCCACTAGGACAAAAGATTTTTTGGACTGACTGAAATATAATAAAAAAAGGGTCTTCCCAAATGAAGGGTTCTTTTCTATCTTAAAGAGCAGGAACAACAAAACTGCAGACACTTTGGCCTTGAGCCAGAAACTTGGTGCAAGTCTTACACATATTATTATTTTTTTTATCTTCTTAAATATGACCCCATATTCCCGAAAAAAAATTGGATTTTTGTTTAAATATTATGTAAAGGACACTAAGCGTTACATATACACTGAAGTTCCACTGAATTAGGGATACCTACCTAGTAACGAGTTAGACCTCCTCTGACCTTGATAACGGCTGCCACACGATAAGGCATAGATTCAACAAGTTTCTGGAAACGTTCCACGGGAATGGCTTGCCAAATATTGGCTAAAGCTGTCCATAATTCAGTAAGGTTCTTTGCTGCTGTGTGATGGCCTTTCACGCCTTGTTCCAAAACATCCCAAAGATGCTCAATAGGATTTAAGTCTGGGCTTCTAGGTGGCCAATTCATAGCTAGAAGTCAGAGGAATGCTCATCCAACCATCCAGTAGCCAACCGGGACTTGTGAGAGGTACAGTTGTCTTGCTGGAAAACTTCATTACCGTGCGGATAGCAGAACAGCATAAACGGATGGAGGTGATCACCCAGCAACTCTACGTACCGAATTGCATTGAGGGAGGTTGGTAAACGCACCAAAGATCCCAAACTGTGCCACGAAAAAACTCCCCAGACCATGATTGAGCCACCATGCTCTTGTACAGTTCCAGCCAGGCATGCAGGATCCATGGCTTCGTGAGCCTGACGCCATATTCTCAGCCTCTCGTCGGCGTTAAGTAGTCGGAATCGAGACTCATCACTCCATGCTACTCAGTCCTCTACACTCCAGTCTCTGTGCTCTCTTGCCCAGGCAAAAAGTGCAGCCCGATGGCGAGTATAGAGCAATGGTACTCTCGTAGGTCGACGGTTCCTGAAACCCATACGGTGAAGCGAGTGTTGCGTAGTCCGTTTACTGACTGTACGACTGGCACCGTCATTAAACTGGGTGGTAATTTGAGCTAATGTTTGGCTTCGCTGGTTACGTAAAATACGCCTGAGCCGTCTCTCACCACGCACTGTCAAGGCAAATTGTCCTTTGGAGTTTGCCCGATCGCTAGTTTTTTTTTTCCACCATCCATGTATTCTTGGTATACTCTTGACAATGTCGACCTTGAAAATCCTAGCTGTTTGACGATTTCGGAAATTGAAGGGCCCATGCGTCGCGCACCTACGATTTGTCCGCGATCGAAGGCGTCTAAATCAGGCAGTTTACCCATACTGGCAATTCCAACAACTAATTCAGAACAACCACAGTACGCGCTATATATGCAGTTACCACAGCGCCCTCACTTGTTCATACATGATGCGCAGCGCTACACAATTTGCATTGGCTTTGCTATCCCTATTTCAGTGGCACTTCAGTGTGTATTAGAATTTTATCACAACATGTCGAGCGTCAAATGAAACAGTCTAATTTTGAGGGTATATTAACATATTGTGTTAATTTAAGAAAGGAAGTGAGGTTACGCTAGTCGCCTCCGGCCAAAACACGTGAATACGTAATCATTCATATGCCGCGTAAAACTAAGAATTTCAGCATTGCGCTGAGTTTCAACACTAGCTCAAAGTCGATCACATAGAATAGCGGACTGTACTATACATGACTGAAAGACTGAGGGCCAAATGAGAAAAATTGTAATCACCAGTTAAATTCTCGGCTTGTAAAAGCGCTGTATGAAAATCAAAAGCTTCCAGAATGAAAGTCTTAAGAGAACTACAGTATATATATATATATATATATATATATATATATATATATATATATATATATGTGAGGCTTAAATATGGGGGGCGATCACGCGACCTTAAAATGGGATTTTAGTTATTAAAATATAGGATTTAACAATTAAAAAGTCTGGGAGTTCAAATAAGCGGCGCATGTATTGCAGTGAAAATGGAATTAATGGGTCGGCTTGATTCAATCTCCGAAGAACCACAGATTCTAGAGGGAAATTCCCCTTTTCATTATATAATCTTGGCGCATCTGTGGTTTGAGTGTCGAAGAGAAAGGAAATGCTGAGTTTAGCAATAAGATCCGATATGACATCACGCATAACTAATGAGCGTCACTAAGCGTTCGTTAAAAGCTATGAACAAAGGATTTATCGCCAGAGTCATGGATGGATAGGAAATGATAGGACGTGCCGCTCGACGGTACGTATTTTCGGGAAGGGTTGGGAAGTAATTTTATTAATTATGGAGCTGAGAGGTTTAAAGAAATTTAATAAAGATGTTTAGGAAGATCATTTGAAGTGTTTTATGCCTGTTGTGTTAACATCTTGCTGTTTGATGGATTTAATTAATGAATGTCTACGCCACCGGTTCACCGACTGCATCATGGTTCTCAAGTTTCGGATTAAGATGTATTTCGATCGGGCGTGAAGCTCCAATGTCCGACAAAAGTCGACAGCGATTCTGCAACCTTTTCGCTGTGGGAACCCAGCCTATAAAATTCAAAATTTCATCGTATTAAGAAAAATCTTCGGCTTGTGATCATATTTCTGTGCTTCAAAAATTAAGTCAGTGATGTCATCTGGTATTAAATTATGAAATTAGTAAAATTTTTCGTCGTGTCGGCTGCTCATCGTTAAAAGTGTTCTACATTTTGTGCTACAAAAACCAGTTAAAAATTAGTCATCGTTTTCAAAATTAATTCAATAAGGTTGTCCTCAAGCGGCAACATGGCTGTTATGAGATGTGTCAGCGGTGTTGTGCCATCTTTTGTCATCGAAAATGTTTTGTGTGTGAAACTTCAGCGTGTTTTTTTTTTCTTTCTTTCTTCACAAAATTTTCCCAGCGTCAGGATGTGTGCGAAACAAGATTTCCGTGGCTCTCCGGGACTGTCTGCCGTTTTCAGGATCAATTTTAAGAAGAAAATTGTTGTGAAATCTAAACAAATAAATAGGTAAAAAATTAAATTAAGTTAAATTGGGATAAAATTAAGGTAAGCGTTTTGTTTTAAATTTACAAAATAAACATGCCAAATAGTTTTGAAGTGTAATGTTACATGAAATAATAATGTTAATAACTATGTCGCGATAAATTAAAAACAAATGGTTCTGAAACAATGTTGTTAAAAATGAAAAATATGAAAAATTACTAAATTGGTTAAATTAGCAATTGTACAAGTTGAAGATGTGAATTATTTTTGACTTTAAGGTATTGAAATTTTGAAATTGAAATGGTTCTGATGAAAAATTTGTTTTGAATAACTATTATATGTAAAATGTGAAAATTTTGTGTAAATTTTGGAAATTGTGGTTAAAATACAAAAGTTAAAATTCAGTAAAAAATGTTCTGACAATTTGAAACTATTGGTAATAAAAAATGAAAATTTTAATATTGTTAAAATTAAGTACATGTTGAAAATTTTTTCTGAGGATGATCATTCCAGTCAATCCTATTTGGTTTTCGGGGAGGGGGGAAAGCTAGATGGCAGAATATTAGTAACAAATATTGGTAAAATTTTGAAAATTGTAATTTCATTTTGTTTTGAAAATTTATGAGTTTTGGTATAATTATTGGAAAATTTTAGAACATAATAGGGTTAAATTGTTCATTTTGGTTTTGTTGCTGTTGGCAGTCTCGTCATTTTGTAAATATTTTTAAGGTTTATTGATTAAAAGTGCTTATTTTTTAGTATATTGCATATCGGTGCTCAAGTGTATATAATTGATAAATTTTGGATATAATTTTATAAGTGTTTTTTAGTGTATTGATATAAATTTATTTGATATATGATATTTGTGAGGTAGGGAATTGAGTCGTATTGATCAAGATGTAAGGTCTGAAGTTTTCATTTTTGAAATTGGTAGAATTGTGAGTTTTGATCAAAATGTGAGAGTATTAACATGTTTTATCAAATTGTGTCTAGAAGCAGAACTAAGCATGAGTTCAACCATGTTTACTTCAAACTTGAGTAGGTTTTAAAATTGGTTTTTGAATGAAATGAAAAGTTTATAGTATTAAAATGTATAGGAAAGTGTTGTATTGAAAGTTAATTTCATACCTCAATGATTTAATTGCCTTTTTCATATTCATAAATATTGTGTATTTTGAGTATAATCATTTAAAGTTGATCTTTTAAAATTGTTATTGTGCTTTTGGTTAATAATTTGATATTCATTTCTTGTGTGTTTTTGGTCGCCACTTCATTTACTAGTTTTGGAGGTCTCCCTGTAATTTTCAGATAAGCATGAGTGTAGAGACATGCTTCATTATTTTGTAAAACTCAGAGGTATAATATTTTGTACATCATGGTGAAAACGAAAATTTTTTTGAAATATTAGAGAATTTGAAATATGTATTAAGGTTATGTTTTTCACTAGTGATTTTGTTGTGTCAAATTTGAAGTTTCGGAGGAATCAGGTATCCCCGATGATACGTTGAAAGCTCTTAATAAAATTCCCACTGCTGTTGTGGAGTATGACCACCATAACAGACATCTGAGGAAGGGTTTTAAATTCTAATAATAGTGTTATAAATAAAATTATTTTGTATGAAGTTTTGTGACACCCCATTTTTTTACAAGAACTGTAAATATTTCAAGAACTCTGAACTTTGTCAATTTTAAAGTCAGGACTCATCTTTTAGGTAGTGGACTCAAGGTGCTTCGGCACAAAGCGTTTTTCTTGAGCTAAAAAGAATAGTGTGGGTGTTCACGGAAATTTTATTTACCATTTTCTTACAAGTTCAAGTTATATTTTGTGTTTATTAAATTTAATTTTAGTGTTCTATTAATAATGTTGATGTAATATTCTTTTACAATTAATTTTGATATTTTAATAATTACTGCTGTGTTATTGTTGTCATAATATTTTAAGTGATTCAATGTAACTTCTGTCTCGAATGGAGACATTTATGTAACTTGTATTTTTCTCAGCTCCATGGGGTTAGGTGCACGATTTAGTATAGTAAATAAGAATTTTAATTTTAGTTTTTTTTAAAAATTAGATGTCAAATATTTAGGAAAATTTAGTTAATATCAATGTGGTTGAATCAAGTCGTAATTAGGAATAATTTTGTGGGGTTTCTTCTGAGTTTGCTGTGCGGGGAGGGCCCGCCCTGAGCAGCAATTTTCAGTTGATGAGTCATTAAGTTTTTTTTGTTGTTTTTCTCTTCTGGAGACGTGTTGCAGAGAACTGGCCATTCTTTGTGGGCACGCTTTCAGGAGAACGATCGCCCTATTCTAATCGTAAATGTAATTTAATTTTAGTTTGTTTAAATGGGTTAACAAGATGATGATGAGTTTCAGTAGCTAGGGTTATTAGTCAATTTTTGTAGTGTGGGAGACGTCCCAACTCAGCATATTTTCCAGTGGGTTAGAAAAAATCTTTGAAATTGAATTTTGTGTTTTCTCTTCTGAGGACGTGCTGCAGAGAATTAGCTACTCCTTGTGTGCACGCCTTCAGGGGGACGGGGGGGAAAGTTGTGAGGCTTAAATATGGGGGGCGATCACGCGACCTTAAAATGGGATTTTAGTTATTAAAATATAGGATTTAACAATTAAAAAGTCTGGGAGTTCAAATAAGCGGCGCATGTATTGCAGTGAAAATGGAATTAATGGGTCGGCTTGATTCAATCTCCGAAGAACCACAGATTCTAGAGGGAAATTCCCCTTTTCATTATATAATCTTGGCGCATCTGTGGTTTGAGTGTCGAAGAGAAAGGAAATGCTGAGTTTAGCAATAAGATCCGATATGACATCACGCATAACTAATGAGCGTCACTAAGCGTTCGTTAAAAGCTATGAACAAAGGATTTATCGCCAGAGTCATGGATGGATAGGAAATGATAGGACGTGCCGCTCGACGGTACGTATTTTCGGGAAGGGTTGGGAAGTAATTTTATTAATTATGGAGCTGAGAGGTTTAAAGAAATTTAATAAAGATGTTTAGGAAGATCATTTGAAGTGTTTTATGCCTGTTGTGTTAACATCTTGCTGTTTGATGGATTTAATTAATGAATGTCTACGCCACCGGTTCACCGACTGCATCATGGTTCTCAAGTTTCGGATTAAGATGTATTTCGATCGGGCGTGAAGCTCCAATGTCCGACATATATATATATATATATATATATATATATATATATATATATATATAGATAGATAGATAGATATATACACAAATTTAGGAGGAGTACATGCTAACATTAACACCTATCCTAAATCTCCCCAGCTCACTTGAACCAAATTTTTTTTTTCTGAGATGACTAAAATCTGTAGTTTAAAATAAATTTTAAAAAATATTTTTGACGGTTTACATACTGTTGGCTCTCATCCCACTCTCTACGCTTCGGAGCTGATATGGGTTGTCTAGATGTTGGCAGCTATTTTATCGATTTTGTAGGTGTATAATCTTTCCTAAATGTAACAAAATTTTGCGAAAGACTTTAAGAGTCGTTAAAGATAACCCATTTTTAACTGCAGTGTATAGCAATACTCCACAAGTTGTTGTTAAAGAACTTGTCCTTAACTTGAAGTGACTAGGGGTAACTTTATCCTGGAAATCCATATTTCTTTACTATGATAAGGTAATTACGGATCATACTAAGGAAAGACTGCAAAAAGCTGTTCAAGATACTTTGCATAGAACTGGATTTAAAGTTCTGTTCGCTATCTTTTTTTAATATTTTTGAAAACTGTCAATAACTGTATATTTAAAATTTTTAAGAATGACCAGAAGATAATAAAATTATTTATATTTTCACTTTTTTGGAGACTGATAGAGCTAAAAAACGTTTAACTGACTGATACATATCCTAATTAAAATAAATAATAATAGAGTTCTAATATAATATGTGTTACTCTATCAAAAAAGTCTTATCGCCAAACGAAATTTTCCTCGAAATTTTCACCGCTAAAAATACGGTCATATATGACAGTGAATCCTATATGGGCTGTACTGCTGATCCAGTATACAAAACACACAGCCTTGGACGTCTCCAATGTACCAGGTGGCCTTGGACCACGGTCCAAAGCTGCCTGGAACGCTGGAGTTCTGTATATTTGATCTTGGCTCCACCAAGGACTTGTTCAATGGATTTATTAATTTTAATATACGGTTTACCAGAATTAGCAAAACAATACAACATATTTTAAACACAATGTATTTTAAAATTACAATTTAGACAATGCGAGCTAGCTCCAATGCAGGTACTGATAAAGAAAGCCTATACAGTACACAAACGGTATGACATGCAATAAATGAACAATAGTATGAGAGAAGTAAAGTTTGGGAGAAATTAGTTACACACAGGAGATCTCCATGAAAAGAAGTATTGAAAAGTATTTTTGAAATTTTAATAATTTTAACTTATCAAACACTTTTAAGAATGTAAATAAATAAAGACTTATTAAATTAATTATTAATGACAAACTTGGGAATAATTAAATCAGCTAAAAAAAGAATTCTATTAATTTCAGTTGACTAATAGTTACAATAAAGTAAATTTTACACTTTGTGTTTTTCAATGCTTAAATATTAGGACAGAGAAAGTAATTTTACTTGCAAAAAGGTACAATGTATACTAACCCACGTGGGTTTGAGATTTTAAATAACCTCTGAAGTATTATTACTTAAATGAATTACTTTATCTTCTTCCGTTAAAACGTCACGAGGACACTGCTGTATAATTTGATTTATTGGCAATTTTAGCGAACTAGAAAAAAAGCAGGAATTCAAATTTTTCAAAGTTATAACAACAGCCCCCCAAGTGATAATAATTCTAATGTTTCCCACTGTAAACATATATTTTCGCAATTTACATATTTGTGCCTAAAGGTATTTTATGCGTAGCAAACGGGGAATATTATATAGGTTCATATCTGAAAAAAAATGTACAATCGGTGCTTTCAAGAGAGAAGATAAAAAAAGCGATCGGGCACAATATCACAAAAAAGGTCCAGCAAAGCTCTACAGCAATTTTTTATTGAGGTCCTTCAGTTGTCCCTTGTGAGTCTGAAAATCACAAAGCCTGACGTATAACATGACCAATGGAAATTTATTCTTTAACGGAATAGCTTTAAAACTATCTTTTACTATCATTAAAATGAAGTAGCTTCTCCAAACCCTATAATATCACTAAAGAAAATATTTGCTCTTGGAAAATCTGTTTGCATCTTTCTTTCTTCAACCCCAAAAAATATCTGCTCGGTGTTTTCATTAGCCCTTTCAATTTCTTTCAATTTCTTCTAAATGTAAAAAGTAAAAAAAGAGGTATTCAAAGTCTTTTCTAAACCATTGTCCAAACATTAATATCCGCCGGTATCGAGCTCAGTTTAAGGAAGATAAGGAAAAGAAACAACGAAGAATATCGTCCGAAGGTTATTAAAACAAACGTTTAATGGAAATCGATTGAAAAATCAATGTTCAGTAAAGCTCAGTGTATAAATAAAGGCAGTGTATAATTAATATTTTGGAAATTTTTAGCGACTTCAAACAGCGAGTTGGAGATTTATTTTGCTTTGAAATTGGGATTTAATAAAGATAAGTCTGAGCTTTTGCTTTAAGTTATGCAAAAAATAGGGATTTTAAGAAAATTATTAATAATTTCAGTTTATTGTTTGAAAAAAAAATAAGAGACTTATTATTTGAGTACCAAACATTTTGAATTTAAGGTTTAGGGGTAAAAGTTAAAACTGTGATTCTAAATGATAAACTAAAATTTATTACTAAGGTACATACTATGAACAAAATTTATCAGAATGAGCCTGGCTTGCATGAAGGCCTTATTTGAATAGTGGTCAAACTTCACTTTAAAAAAATGGATTTAGCCTCACTTTTATGTTCATACAAGTCATTTCTATTTTATTTTTAAACTAGTACACCTCCAGCTTATTTCTTTTGCCAACAGAGAGCATTACAAATGAGACTTCAGCAGTCCTTTCTCAGCACTCATTAGACTTTAAGGCTCTGTATCTCAAAAGAATGGAGTTGGACCACTATTCAAATAAGGCCATCACATGATATTCTTTCTGAGGCCTCTCCCTACTTAACTTCCAAACTGAGAAGGAAAATCTCTCTTCAGTTATTCTTGCCGATGCCACCGCATCGGTGCTTCGATCGCAAGCTTACTGCCACCGCATCGGTGGCACTAAGCTTTCCTTCTAAACTGGCTTTCGAGCAACTGATTGACATCGCTGACCGTAGTGGAAACAGAGCGGCATTGTTTCCTCTGTAAACTTATCTTGTTTTCCCACGTTCTAGGGTATGATTTAATATCCCCTGGAATATATGAGAGTAAGTTTTAGTAAATTAGATCATCTTAGTTTCCTCCGTTCTGACGATGCTAAGCTTGTAAGTATAAAGACATTTGTTCTTGCATTCCAGTTCAACAGATTCCTACTTTGGAAGCGCTTTGCTTATCCTTTTCGACCTGTATGGTCATCTTCTTGACTTAATCTAGGCGTAGCCTTGTTTTTCTTTTGAACTTCGTGTCGTAGTTTGGCGCCAGCATGTCTCGCGATTTTTGTCATTTTTATGTTGTTCAACACGCGGGGCGCTGAAATTTGCAGAGCTACAGTTTCATAATATTTTTGCCTTTCTCTTTTCCTTTTATTCGTAGTTGTTAGGTAAAGCACACCGTCATTCATGTTCTTTTGCCTCCCTGAGATCAATAAATTCAGTTTGAATTAATGAAAACACAATCTTTATTTCAACTAAAACATCTACACGTTTCAAATCTGTTATCACTGTTCAGAAAGACTTTTGCTCCCAGATTTACTGGTGACATCATAACCAAAAATTAAAGGATATAAGCATGTCGCCAACAGAAAACAACATTACAAAACAAGTATTACAAATACAAATATCATTGAGTTCTTTTATTACGTAACAGTGGTATCGAAATAGACCAGGGTTTTAGCCTCGCCTCAAAATTGTTTAAGATCAATATTTTAAGGATGGTAACTGTTCATGTTTTTTTTTAACCTATGTAGTTATGGTCGGTGTCCGTGTTTCTCTGTTTGTGTGTTTTCCCTGCGAATAACATTAATGGACAGAACGGAGTTACTGCTTAATTACATTACGTTAGTAAACTAGGAAAACACGATTTACATATTTAATAATACGGCGAGCCAAGACATTCAACTTTTAATATTTCGTCCCTCCCCTACGTCATACTTTCAAAACATGCATTTGGCTTTTAGAAGCAGCGTCCCAGTTGAGAAAAAAAAAATACTTAATAAAATATATGCTAACAACTGTTAGCTAGCAATAATATTAATTTTAATAGCTTACAATTTTCATGTGGTAATAAATATTTATCTAAAAATTAATTATTTAATCGTTGGAAGTTTGTTGACTTTGAACCGGATTTGCACTTATGTTAAGAGAATTATTCCAAACGTGATGGCCGAGTAATTTCAGATCTTCTAATTTGTTATTTATCTAAAGTTGAAATAATTATACACTATCATAAGTCATTAACATATTTTTAAACTAATCAAGCTTAAGACAAAACATGCACTGTGAAATAGTGCGCCTAGAGGTTGTTTTGTATTTAGGATTAGTTTTACAGAAAGGTCAATCTTTCATACCTATAAAGTTAACTAATAAAAAAAACTTTTAATATTATTACTTTTGAAATTTTCATAACCCTCGAAATATGGGCTCAAAATTTTTCTTCACTATTTAGGCATTCGATACTCGATACGAGTCAAAATTTCATGAAAATAAACTTTTGTATCACGCAAGGTTTAAAAAATAATAATAAACTCCGAGTTTTAGGTACTCACAAAAAGGTAGATGTAATTCTCTTTTTCATCCTTAACATCCTTAATATTTCGCTCCTATAAATCAACAATGCTTATTGGTTATATGCAGGGTGATCATAAAAAAACTTTGCCGATATATGGACCTCTAGTGGCCGTTCCGTTTAACCGATCGAGATGAGATTTCAGATATAGTTATTCAGAGGTATGAGGTCGGTATTTTGTGAACGGCAACAAAATGGCGCTCACAGTTACGGTTAGAGGTACAGAAACTCGAAATTTTCGAGTGGCAACGCCCACTTTTTCCCGTCGCAAAATGATCAATGCATTCGAAAAATCTAAATAGCGTTGGAACGGTACGTGTATCACAAAAAAACGGGCGCGTTATACACACAAAAAAAACAGCTCAGCGAACGGCCTACATAAACACGATCTGGGCTCACGGACGAAATTTGCATATGACAGAGGCAAGACACCAATCAATGATGACAACACAGATCAGACAAATGAAAACTTTTATTTGGAATACACATTTTCCACATGGGTGCCATCATCATATTTTTGTTGGTCGTTCGCAGATCTGTTTTTTGTGCGTGCATAACGCGTCCGTTTTTTGTGAGACACGTACCGTTCCAACGCTTTTAGGGTTTTCGCATGCGCTGAACATTTTACGACAGGAAAAACTGGGCGTTGCTATTCGAAAATTTCGAGTTTCTATACCTATAACTCTAATCGTAAATGCCACTTTGTTGCCGTTTACATAATGTCGAGCTCATACCTCTAAATAACTATATCTGAAATCTCATTTCGATCTATTTAACGGAACAGCCACTAGAGGTCCATATATCGGCAAAGTTTTTTTATGATCACCCTGTATATAGATCCTTTCTTCACAAACATTTTCTTACCACGAAGGATATGTATATATTTAGGCAAACTTTTTATAGTTTTAAACGTATCCCCGCAGAATCTTAATTATTCCGCATTCGGTATTCATTTCCCGCCAGTGTGCATTTTGGCTATGCCTAACTTAGGTCCCATAAAGGGGCAAAACCTAGTTGACGTAAAAAGCTTTGAAGTGGAGTTCCTGTTTCTTGACACCTCTATCTCCTATTACAAGGTAGTTATTTCAAGGTACATGTGCTCAGTAATAAAAATTTTAAAGTTAAGAAAAAAATTAATAATAAAATAAGGAATAAAAAATTTTAAAGTAATTAAAGAAGTAAGAACAAGTAGTAAACAATTGAGAGATTAAAAAATAAAAATAAAAATTTTAAGATTAAAGTTAAAAAAAAATGTAGAAAATTAATTTATCAAGGTATTAAAATTTTAAGATAAAAGAATAAGCCCTTAGCAGAATACAAAAATGTTAAAAATAAAAATGTACTCAAGGAAGAAATGCTTTTAATTTAAGAAAAGGCTGTTGGATATGCTGGAGGTGTATATATACGGAATTGTGGCTCCTCCTATGAAGGCGTTTTACATGCGTTATGCAAAATCACGATTGGGGAGCGTATTGATAACCTGGCTCTAATAGTTCATAACCTGCTATTTTATAGTGTAAAAGGACTTGATCATGAAGGAATTGGGGAAATGCTCTGCAGGGACAATAGAAATGCACCGGTTTGCTGAAACAATAATTTTACAGCTTCCTCCCTGTCCCATATTTGCTTCCTTTATTATTATTTTTTTTGTCTGTTTTTTTTCTACAAACAGACATTGTTGAAAAAAATTACAAGGTCTAGTCTGAGATCTAGTCATTTTGAAATCTTGTTTCCAAAAATATGGAAGTAAAATGTGCTTTTCAGTAGTTTACTGCATAAAAAACGATGCATTATCTATAGGGTTTGGAATTTTTGTAATTTTTTCCTTTTCACTTTTTTAAGGTAGAAATATGAAAGTCAACTTTCAATTATTTTTGACCTTATTAACGAATGAAAAACTTTGATGAGTTACATTCTTAAATTAATTAAATCATGTTGAATTTCTCTTAAAAGTTATTCCTGAAAATAAAGTTTATACAAACAATTTCACAGATTTAAAAGAACTGTTACATTAATGTACCTGAGATGAATTTTATCTGAAGCGAATCAAACATCTACAGCTTAAATAAAACGGAAAATCTGAGAGTTCAAATGAAAAGTTAAAATCTTCAAGTAAGCTTGTAAAGTGCTTAATACAATCAGGAAATTCATCACTACCTTTGTTCGTGAAATGAGCATGAAAGATATGTGATTGGATCCTATTAAAACTAGGTTAGCAGATTAACACGAAAACTACATTTATTAGAAAAGGAAAACTGGATATTATAATATCAGCAAAGTATACAAAGCTTGTCCAAAGCACACACATACTACAAAACGTTTCAACTACTTACTGAACAAGTACATAAACTACCGTTAACGGTTACAGTCTAGAAGAAAACAATTCCGGTTAAAGTTTCATTGTTGAAGATATTTTTAACAGATTCTGTTACATAAATTTCACGAGCATCATAAATCCAGTGACACTGGTGGTTTAAAAGTGCAACAATATTTTAATACTAAACATTATCTATAGAGGGACAGAATTTCTTCAAGTTGGATCTAGTTTCTACCGACAGGAAGTTTTCGAATAGCAATGAAACAACGATTTCGGAAGTAAGTTGACTCCCGTTTATCCCATGATGAAGTCAGCAACAAGTAGTTCAGGTTGACAATTCTTGTAATAATTGCTGTTACTAATTCCCTCCGTTCCGTTACTAATTCCCTCCTTATTTACAAAAATAAAAAACAGTTTTTAAACTTTATTGTGCACCTCCCCTGTTCGTTTATAGCATAATTGCTATTAAAAATTGCCCCCAATTATCGGCGTCATAAAATTTACTTAAATTGATAAGTTAATTTTTTATAATAACTATATTATAAAGCAATTCGTATACACATGTGTCTGTAAATAGTGTAGTAATAAATGTCGATATTTAGTGCAACGTATTTCATGGAAAATACTTATAAATAGAATTTAACGGATTTTTCCTCTATATAAATAAAGCAAAGTGTCTCTATGTATATATGTATGTATGTATATATCGTATACAAATCTACATTTCTTGACGAATCTGGTTGAAACTTCATATACCTATGTTTTGAAGCCTTAGGATAATTCTAAGATAAGTTTGGAAGCTTTAAAAAATTATAATAATTTGTAATTAATAAAAAAACCAACAAATCTGAAGGGTGACAACAGTAAATGGAAGCTATTACATTTCCGGGAATCACCCCTACGTGTCTCGCTAACTTGCGATTGTTTACTTTCTGAAATTTGGTAATTTGGTATATTACATATTGTGTTTGTACTTCAGAATGCTTAGTATACAGTAATTTATATTGTTCTTAATTTTATAATTCACGATGTACTTTTAAAAGCATAAAAATTAGTATATCTTAACTAAAAAGAATCAGTCTAAACTTTAAGCACAGTTTTGTAATTTGTGATTCACTCACAAAAATTAGCCGTAACAGAGAATAGAGGTCCAAAAAATTTAAAAGAAAGTAAAATCAAATTCAAAATTTTACTTACCCACCCTCAGGCGGTCACAAAAAGCCTAAAATAATTAAAATCGGTCAATAATTAGTAAAGTTATTAATCATACCAAAACTCAAATTCACGATTGTACACAAACGATCTTCGTTGCCATTTTCATTTTAGAAGTTCATTTGTTCAGTAAATGCTTTTTTTTTCAAAAGGGAAATGTATCTTTGTCAAAATAAATACTTCATGCGCGGGCGTTATTTTCATACTGAATGCTTGAAATTTTTTTGCTCAAAAGAGAAGCAGAGAGTTGCAACAAAGGTTAAAACTCTGAAAGAGTGTTTAGCTGTTCTTGAAAGTTACCTGACTTCAAGAATCGCTTGATATTTATATTATATTTATAATACATATCTTTATATTATTTAATTAATTAATTAATTTATTTATTTATAAATTATTACTATCTTTTATTACTTATAGGTTGATGGTGCGAGAAAATGATTTCACCCATTTTTTATTGTGGTTTATTATAAATGTATACATTCAATGTTTTACTCTTCAGCATTTTTTACTCCAATGATGAAAGGCAAAATCTAGCTGAATTCTGAGGAGTTATAAATTTATATATTATAAATTTATATATTTTTATATAATATTTTATATAAAATTATATAATATTTATAAAAAATATTATAATATAATATAATATAATATTTATAAAATATATTAAAATTATATATAAATTATAAAATATTATATATAAATTATATAATATATATATAATATTTTATATAATATTTTATATTTTTATATATTTTATATAATTTATATATTATAAATTTATATATTTTTATATTGGGTTTTCTTTTTATTCATGTGTATAACATTTCACATGCCTTATTTTTACTATGTAATTTATACTGTGTTTAGTTTTTAAATTGATTTGAGTTAACAAGCATTCTTAAAATCCCGGGCAACGCTGCCTCGCCGGGAGGGGGGGGGGGCGGGAACAGAATTTTTCGTCTGCTAGCGACTGTTTGCAGGACGTGGGATGCGTATCCACAAAATTTAAATACCTTTTTTCGTTGTTTTTTAGTATTTCCATTCTCTGACAATGATTGCTGAAGGGAGCGGGTCCCTAAACCGACCGACTAGCCGGGCTCCGCCAGTCAAGTTATTGAATAAAATGGGCATGAAAACTTTGAACGAGCTATCTCCTCAAGAAAATCAATGCGTTTGTTCTGTCTAATAACTTCATAATACTTCTGTTCTGTCAAATAACTTTATAATGCATCTGTTCTGTCAAATAACTTTATAATGCATCTGTTCTATCTAATAACTTTATGATGCATCTGTTCTGTCAAATAACTTTATAATGCGTCTTGTGTTTTGACCCCAAATAACAGCTCTTGATCGCAAACTGTCAGTCTGGATAAAAATGTAAAGAAATCATGTTGTAGAAATGTTAGAAAAAGAAAAAGTTCTTATAGTTTCAATAGCTAGATATGTTGGATATTCACTATATCGTGCTAAGACAATGTGTCCCTAGAGGTCCCTTTGTAAAAACGTTGAAATAGATCTTTTGGTGGGAAATTTTGAAATTTGTTTTATTGCTCTATTTAAAAGGTCCATCATTTAAAATTCTAAATATGCTTCACTTTGATTCGTCCGATCATTGGATGACAACTTATGGTCAGTATATTAAACCGTAAGCTATATTAAAAGATCAGAAGTAGCATCTTTAAATGCATTTTCTAAAGAACTAATCTTTCAGTTACTTTTGTAAACAAGAAAGCTAATAATTTAAAAAGTTTTCAATATACTTCAATGAAATTTTGCACTAGTGTTTACATATTACTAACAATGTTTTGAACTTAAAGATAATATATATGTGCTTATTGAAACATTCTATAGGTACCTGTACTTAATTAAACTTTTTTTTTCACAGGTAAGTGTGACAGCAGTATATAGTACAAAAGAAATTAAAATATGCTTTGTTCAATTGAGTGTAGGGTCTCTGGCATAAGCATTAAATTGAATTAAAAATGTATAGAAAATTCTCTATAATTTTGCTCTCTGACGGCCGAAGGCCCATTTTGCAGCTTACCCCAAAATACCGTTCCGGCCGAGACGAGAAGCGTCTTTCCCTTCCCCCACAGAACATCCTGAAGATTGTACAGAAATTTGTCACGGTGGGGTGCGGCCCCACTTATTAGCAGCCCCCTCTATTAGCATCAGGTCATAACTTCACAGGGATCGGTTCTAAACAATAAAAGACGATCGAACAGATAAGAGAACAACTCTGTTAAGGTGGCCACACATCTGTACTGCACAGTATTCAGGAGTAAACGAGTGATTGATGGGGAGCGCTCTGCAGAGTCGCTCTGCAGCGATCTTCCCCTCATTCGGTTATTCCACAGATCATCAAAGAGACACGAGGGACCTTGAGGAGAGGAGGAGTGTGACTAATCGACCCCCAAATGTGTCAACAGGTGTAGGGGGACTGCGTACTGCAGAATTGTCTGGATGTGTGTGACTTCAGCATGTGGTTATGTTGAACTGTTGGTAGAATTACCACCTACTATGCACTAGGAGAGGAGGCAATCTATGAGAATTTTGGCCGGCCGTCTGGACTTCTCAATGTTTGGCCGGCTTGGCTGGTTCCGGCCTTCAGAGGGGTAAAATGTTATAAAATATTTACCAAAATTACATTTGTTTTCAAGATTTTATATCACATTTCAGTTTAAAATATATGTATTTAATCAGTACTGTATACTTTTGAAAAAAGTAAGCCGAGCTTTTGTGGGAAATAAACAGCATTTAAGAGGGAAATTTTATACGAATTTATGACCTGATGCTAAAAAAGGGAAATCCAATATAAGTGGAATCAAATGTGAAAGTGTAAACTCAGCACATAATTCAATAACTGTACTCTTATCTTAAGCAAAATAAGGTAAAATCCAACGATCCCAACCTATATTGAAATCATAGGAAGAATATTTTCAAAGTCTAGAAAGAAATTACTGCACTTTGAATAAATGATCCCGAGCACTAATTTTCATAGCAAATCCAAACTGCCAACGGCCTGCAACATAATTCTACGACGAGAATTTTCATGTTAATTGCAGCTTAAAATGAATTCTTTGGAATAGCTCTTAAATATTTTAATCCGGAATGTAAACTGAAATATCCACAGAAACTCGGAAAAAAAATTATTCCACAAAGTAATTACTTCTCTTTTCCCATCCACGCACTTTCATTTCTGAGAAACATTTCAGTTGTATCTTAATTATTCCCTTCAGAAATAGAAAAGCTTGCTTCATTTTTATCTATTTGCTTATTCTTAATAATTAAAACGAGACAAGTGTCACCCTATTGAAAAGAATTGGCTGCCACGTAAAATGACTGTGGAATTCAAGGCAATTCCAAAATGTCAAAAATTTTATCCCTCGAATTTCCAGAATAAATTAAAAACAATTTTCCGAGTTTTTGACATTCATTTAAATAATTTCTGGTTTTAATTCTTCGGAGTTTTATCAATTGTATAACCTCACGTCATTTGTTTTTTCTTTCTTTTAATTTACTTGTTCATATGAAATTTTAAACAAAACATTTAAGCTATTAGAAATAATTTTCTTTACGGTTATAAGGGACTTTCCCCCTAGAATTATCTTAATTTTCAATTTTTAATTATATATACAGAATGAGAACAATTAATATTCCTACTTACTATTAGAAATGTCCTTAAAATTCAAAAGAGTTTTTTTTTTTAACAGAATGATAGTTGCTTTTTTTTAAAAAACTTCAAAAATGCTAGTATTTTCAAAATTCTTAATACGCATATTGTATCACTTAAAAAGTCTATTTTTTCCAATACTATATGCTTGCCATATATATGTAAACATAACTGTGCACTGAATTTTTTTGAATGAATATATATATATATATATTTTTAATTCTCCTGTTATTTTTTATGTTTTTGCCTGTTTATATTTAATAATCTAAAAATTTGAAAAATATTTGTAGTTTCAAAGAATGACACATAATTTAATGACAAACACTTCAATTAACAATCTTGAGAAATTTTGAAAACACCAGACAAAAATTAATGTTCATGGGCCATTTTGAAAAATTCTAACATTTTTGAAGAATTTTTCGAAAAACAGGTCTAATTCTTCCACAAAATGCTTATTTGTGAATTCTAAGTGTCTTCTATGCATATTGATTAGTATAACTTTTTATAATATTTATTATTATAATTTTCTTTATTATAATTTTGTATATAGAAAAAATATTGAAAATTTAAAAGAAAACGAGGTTGAAGGTCCATTTTCCCCTTATATAATCACTTTATCCAAATAAGAAATAATTAAATTCATGGACAAATAAATCAGTTTATCAATATATATTTAGAAATATATAACGCTTCTAAAATATATAAGATATATATTGCTTATAAAGTGATATTGTATAAATTTATAAATTCCTCAAAACTCTGCATGCTTTGAAATATAACAGTATTTCTGAATAGAAATATATTCATAATTTAAATAAAGTCCTCATCAATGATTTGAGATTTCCCTTAGACTCAGTTGTAAGGATTCCGCAGGGAAACTGCCTGTTTTGTAGTAACGTGAGATTAATAAGTGTATGAAATAAAATTTGCTATTGAGGCTTATTCATGAATCGGAGATGCAATAGTTAAAAACATATACTTCTGACAGGATAATACATACAAATAGCTTTCAATAACCGTTCCACAAGAGTTTCAGCACGAAGCACTAAAAATGTAAGTTAAAAGAGAATCTAACATGTCAAATGTGTTTTAAAATTCTGTATTTAACAAAACGTAGATATTCGTAGTTTTGAATAAAACATATAGAATTCAAATGCAAGTAATGCTTCTAACTGTGTATGAAGAATTCAGTTATGTAGACAATAATGATCGAACTTCTGTATTTCACGTTTCTTATGGATCGAACAACTTTGTCATTGGAACTTCACGCCTCATTTTCTAACTTTGGAATTTTCTCACTAAATTATGAAATACAGGGGGGTTATGATTAAAATTCCTCTTTGAAATGGCCGTAAAATGCAAACTACTGGACCAAATGTTATCAAACTTGGTAATAGTTTACGGAAGGTCTTGGGAATGTCTTCCCCCCCCCCCCAAAGAAAGTTCAAACTCCCCACCAGGGGGGGGAAAAGGTGCTGTATGCAATATTGTTACCATTTTCCGAAAGCAAGTTAAATCGCATTACTGCATTCTTAACTGTAGCTCTTAGCAGTGCAGGATTTACGTATACGCTACACAAGCTATAGCTTAGGACCCCCAAGAAAGTGAGGGCCCCCCTCAAAAAAAAATTGTCCGAGTGATCAATGAGCATGACATAGAATATCTGGACTTATAAAGGACCCCATATCTCAAATAGCTTTGGACCTTATCAAGTCTAAATCCGGCCCTGGCTCTTAGCATATCAGGAGGAATGTTACGGACATGTGGGTGTATCGCATCTTTCAATTCCGCCAAATTCTTTAGATTGTCACCATAAACAGTGCTTTTGAGATAACCCATAGACAGAAGTCACAGGCTCACTTTTATTTCGAAAATCAAATGACGTGTAAAGCACATCTGCATAAATCACTTGCTTCTTCCTGCCGTAAGCCAATTACAAGCCATTGCGTTTTTCCATAACCCCACAAACAGTTTCGTTAAATGAACGGTTAAAAACGTTTTTAACCGATATCTTCATGTCTTAGGTCTGAATCCAGGCTTTAAAATTCACAAATTTGCGATCTGTAAGAAGACGATTTCCGGAATGCTCACACTTTAAATGGTAATTTTGTTTAGGTCAATGTTTCTTAAGGTTATAGAAAATGTTAAACCAGTGTAACAAAAGGTTAAGTTAGATTCTGACCCTTATTTTGTCACTATTGCTTACAGCGCTATTTCCCCCCCTGGTGATGAGCTTTTGAACTTTTCGTTTTGGGCGGAAAAGAAATTCTCATGACATCCTTTAAACTATTACCAAGTTTGATAACATTTGGTCCAGTAGTTTTCCTTTTATGACCATTTCAAAGTGGAACTTTAATTATAACCACCCTGTATTTGCTACTGGAACTAATATAAGCCCTCCCTGTATTTTAACCAAAATGTTTTGACGATATTAGGTCGAGAATATCTGAAGAACAATCGTCCATTCAGAAAATTTTAATGGGGTTATAGGTCAGTGGGTCGACTTATTAATCTGTTCCAGTTTTGTTTCTGCAAACCTCCGTGTTAGGGATCTTGATTTATAAACAGATGCTTAGTCATAGTGAAACCACAAAGACGACCTACTTAAAAACCACCTACTTAAAATTGGTGTCATGTTGTTGTAAGAGAGATATGGGAAATATATTGGTAGACGGCAGTGTTTAAAGATTATGGTGCTTAATCCAAGAGAATCGATGCAAAAGTAGGGAAAATCTGGTTTGAGCCGCTACACCACGCCTCTCATTTTCCCATATTGCACCAATCTCCTCTTTCAAATGCAATTTATTAGGCATTCAATAGGTCCGGCCACGTACTGACTCATGACTGTCAGATACCATCTGGATTTCTTCAAAAAAGACCCTCATTCATTGATTTATTCTACTAACCATTTGCAGTGCATCTTGCCTAATGACGTCGAACTTAGGTAGGATCAGTTGCTATACAGGAACATCACGGCTATGAAAAAAGAGTGAGTGCCTTCTAGTGGATAGTCCAGTCTCTGGCACCCACAGGAATACCATCCCACTGATATGAAGGGTTATTTAAGACATTAGATAACAGGTTTTCCCAAATTCCCAGTCGCAATTACCACTATCCTTAACGCTCACCACAACGATGTAGAGCCGTTAATAGAGGCCCTCAGAATATTTCTGTTTTACAATAACATCGTTGGCAGTAAGTATACCACGGCTTATTCAATTGGGAAAGTATCTCTCAGATTCAATATAATATTTTGCAGAACCTTTCCATGGTATGTTGAACGTACTCAGTCACTTTGTTAAAAGATCATGTTGCCAGTGATAGTAAAATCGAAGCTTGCGTGCTTCCATTTATACAGCGTAAGCTATTTGTTTTCCTTGTCCTATTTGCTAGGCAATGGCGAAATGGGTCGGCTCAGGTCAACCGAACTTGATACCGTAAGACTCAATCCCGATAGAAACATACAGGTTTGCAGATATCCAGAATATATTCTAGGCTGAATGTCCTGTCTGTTTTGACCACGTGTTGCAAAAGATGACTATAACGCTTCAAACCAATAAACAGCCAACCGATCCTCGTCATACTCACAAGCGAATGGGTAACTAATACTTCTAGTTTCAGAGTACATATACTATAGATACATAAATATATTCTCCATTATGGCGACCTATCTAGATGGTGAATATTCGCGCCACGTTTCTCATTTGTTTTAAATCTCTGTGTTAATAGTTTAGGTTAATTAGGAAGGAGTTTGGAAAAATTATTTCTTCTTATTTCAATTCCATTTAGCACAAAAAACGTCAAATCATACCTAACAATGAATCAGAGGATAATTTCGCAACAAACTCTCTTATATTTCTTCAGCATTCTAACACTCTTTCAGATATGCTTTATTATATTTATAAAAATTCCAATCCCTTAGTTTCTTCATATTTGAATCCCAGTTAGCTAAGAAAACATCCAACCATACAATAAAATCTGTGTGTACGGTAAACTTACCCTATTGTGAGTTTAACCCAAGCACATATGAAGGCCTTATTTAAATAGTGGGCCAACTTCACTTTAAAAAAAAAATGGAGTTAGCCTTACTTTAATGTCCATGCAAGTCATTTCTATATTATTTTAAAACTGGTACACCTTCAGCTTATTTCTGATGCCAGCAGAGGGCATTACAAATCAGACTTCAACAGTCATTTCTCAGCATTCGTTAGATTTTAAGGCTCTGTATCTCAAAATGAACAAAAATGGAGTTGGCCCTTTATTCAAATAAGGCCTTCATTTGTACTAAGCGTAGTGCTATTTAACCTTAACATGGTTTTAACGAATAAGTCTTTAAATTTTTTAGACAACATAATATTTGTGCAAAAGTTTATGTTATGTTATCCTAAAATATATCTTGAGCCAATCCAGTTAAACTACGGAGAAACGCTTAGAAATTGTAAGATTGTCTCTAAAATAACTAATTTATTTTTCTAGGGACGAAAATTGGTTTTCGCACAATAAACACAATTTACAGGGAAATGTAATTTTCTGCCCTCACTCTTCCTATGGCTTTGCAAAAGTCTTTATGGCCTTTTCAAAGTGAAGTTTGAAGAAATATATTACTTTCTGCCATTCTTTGAAGTGCTATGTTTGAAGTTTCTTTGATGTCTATTGTTTCTGCGTTCTCTAGTTTATCTTTCGAAATTGAGTGAAGTTTGAAAGCGATAGAAGCGATATTTGGTGGGGGATTGCTCCTTATCTTGCCGAAAATGACAGCTTTCAAATTGTTGTGTCGTCTCTGAATAACAAGAATTTCGCTATTACTATGTGCTAGAGATAATATAAACATATATAAGGTACTCTGAAAAGAGTATTAAAGTAAAGCTTTTATACTAAAATATGATCAGTGTTTTATTTAAAATGTTTAGTAAGCAAAATATATACAATTTTGAATATATTTTGGTCCCTTTTTTAAAATTATTTTCCCTCTATGAAATGTGTTCTCCGTCTATTGCAAAGAAGTTTGAAAGAAGTAAAAGAACATACCATTATATTGCTAATTTTGCAAATTAGCAAAAAAAAATATTTGTTAATTTATGAAATCTGAATGGTTAATCTCGTTAGGTGTATTTTTCCTTTATATGTTTGCATAACATGGCACGTTTGTTGAAAATGAATGAAAAAAATTACCAATAATTATCCAATGTAATGATATTCTTCATAAACATAAATTTTTAAAAATATATGACTTAAATTCATAAATTTTTTTTCATGGAATTGCAATTCATCCATATCAAACTGACGAACACATAAACAAAGGAACAAATGCTAAGGAAAAATATCATAAGAGCTCTGAATATACAGACAATTATTATAGAAACAACACACTATGATGGAAAGACAGACGGATTATGTTTTGCTGTAGAATATTTTTCTTTTGCATCTTGTCTAATTTTTAAATTTACATGGTCATGCTATAAATATTTCTGTCAAGTGGGTTTTGGTGTTTTTAATAAATAGTAAGCCATATAACAAGTATCAAAGTCATAATATAAATAAAAAAGAAGTTTTTATATTATCAACGTTAGCGAGTTGCAAAAAGTAATGTACATTTCCAATTCAAGCAATTTGGAGTAATCTGCAGTATCGCAACACTATCACAAGACCTTAGAATCTAAATATAATTTCTCAGCCAAAGCTTAAACAGCATCTACAACGAATTTACATTATGGAGCCTTTTCTCTGCAGTTAAAAGAGAGGAAAGTTATTCGATAAAGCATAGCTTCCACATTTATATAATATTTATGCACGTGTATAGATTGAGAAGCATAACCTTATGAATTTCTATCAAAAATAACACAGGCCTGCAACCAAAAAAGTGTTTAGAGATCAATAGCTGATACTGATAGATTTTTGGATGCTGATTTCAGGATGCTGATTTCAGGAAAAATAGTAAAAAAATTCCATGACGTACCATTTTTTTTAAAATTAAAAATTGAAAATTTTGAATTTCGTAGCCACCGATTGTGGTAATTAAGGAAGGGGATGAGGATATAATGCCATAAGTCGTCATTACTGGAGAAAACTGGAGATTTGGTTTACTGTGGCAATGTCCCTGGATTCATGGAGAATTTTAATATACAGTATGACGTGAACGAGTGGAAGCTGTTTATTGACTCCTCAAAAAGAAGCAGTGCTTCTGCCTAATGGCAGCAAGTATGCTTCAGTGCCATTAGGATATTCTGTGTACCTGAAAGAATGATACGAGAATTTAGCTTTGATTCTCACCCATTTGAAATATAAAGAAGATTTATGGATAATATGAGGCGATCTAAAAGTGTTTTCCATGCTTCTTGGACAACAAGCAGGAAACACCAAGTACCCTTGCTTCTTGGGGGAATGGGACAGTCGAGGTAAAAAGAGTCCTTGGATCAAAAAGGAGTGGCCGCAAAGGAAAGCATTAACACCTGGAAACAAAAATGTAGTAAAAGAAAGTTTGGTGGATCCCAGGAAGGTCCTGTTGCGCCCACTTTACATCAAGCTTGGCTTAATGAAACAATTTGTTAAAGCTCTATGAAAAGAAGAAGAGTACTTTAAATACCCAGGCAACAATTTTCCAGGACTGTCGGAATCAAAAATAAAGGAAGGTGTTTTCATTGGTCCAGATATTCGGAAACTTTTTAAAGACGAAGTGTTTGAAAGTAAAATATTTTCGAGGGAAAAAGAGGCCTGGAGAGCTTTCAAAGAAGTCGTCACAAAATTCCTCGGGAACATTAAGGACCCCAACTATAAATCTATCGTGGAAAACATGTTAATAAAATTCAAAGACTTGGGTTGTTCAATGAGTTTGAAAGTTCATTTTTTAAAGTCGCATTTGGACTACTTTCCCTTTTTGGTGCAGTTAGTGATCTTGGTGCAATTAGTGAAGAACAGGGTTAAAGATTTCACCAAGATATCAAAGAGATGGAGCTTAGATACCAAGGTAGATGGAAAGCCAATATGATGGGGACTATTGTTGGATGCTACAGAGAGAAGTCCCGCGTACTGACTACAACAGAATAAGTGCCAAAACGAGCTTTCAGGGAAAAAGGAAAAGAAAGCATTAAGGATATATGAATCCAGGATGTATTAAACAATGGTAACCATTAAATGTTCTAATTAATATAATTTCTAATTAATATATATTTAGCAAATAATTTCCAATTCTTTTATATATTAATTCATTCGTAAATAAAACACTTAAAAATATTTTGAAAATACCTTCTTCTCCCCAGAATATGTACAGTAGGCTTTCATGGCCATATATTCAAGCCCATTTTGTGAAAAATCCTTACGTGATTGAAAAAAAATGGATGTCATATTTGAAATCAGCGCACCAAATAATATAAAACTCAGTCATTGCATTGCAAACACTTTTCTATGACTCATATTTTGCAGGCCTGTGTAATCAGTCCCTTATTATTTTACAATTATAACTAAAATTAAATAATTCAACAAAGCAAAATAATTATTAGCAGAAAAAATGTAGACAAAAAATAAACAGAAATCATGTACTTAGGACTCCGCGCACCATAATGCACTATTTTGTAGCAGTAACGGAACTAAACCATATATCGAGGTAACCGACTGGCCTCGTCATCAGGAAGCATAACCAAATCAGTTACCTCAAGGGAGAACTTTCTGAACAGGATGCAGGTCTAACCAAAAGACATCTCAAGGCTCCGAGATCCCCATTGAAACAGATAGTCAAATCAAATGAAAATAGACAGACATCCAGCACTTAGGGCTCAACGCACCATGAATGCAAGTACACATACAATCCTAAAGAACACAAATGAAAAGACAAAAAGGCAAAACGGCGGACTCACCCTAATCCAGTTAGTAACAGTTATAGTCAAACAGCAACCATTTTATACCCTAAGAGTTACGTCACTGTAGCAAAACTACAGCACCACACCCCAAAAATTTAACGAAAGTGTGAAATCAGAAAATCTTATCATAAATATCCGTAAAATATACCCGAGTCTCAATGTCTTTTTTAATACTTTAAGTTGCCAAAATTATTAGGGAAATTGACCTTACGTAGGTATACATAAAATCAATTAAAAATAATAAAATTGCAAAAGTTTATGAAATAAGTTTGTAAAATAAATTTAAGTAATAAGTTTTCAAAATAATAAAATTTAAAGGTTTTTTTTTATTTTACTAACTTATAATTATTATTTTTATTTTTTAAATATTATACCTATACAGTGTCCCCTTAAATGAATGGCTAGTAGTATCACCATTTATTGTGAAAAAATGACTTCATAGCCAATCTTCCAGGCATTTGCAATAAATGAATAAATAAATTTTTAATATTATTTAGATGCTATAAATGGATGGTAAAAGCAGCCTATTTGGTAGTTTTCCTTTTAGTATATGATCGTAAATCAATGATCCATTTACTTTTAATCATCCATAAACTTAAATGAGACAAGGGCGGGACCCACTTCTTCGACTTCCTGCTCAGTTAACATAGGGGACAGATTGTATGTTAACAAACTAAAATGAATAGTTGGAACTCTATTCATCACTGTCTTATACCCACGTATCGCAGTGTGGCAGTAGACTTACTTTTGACTGGAGATATTTTGAGAGCTGAGTTATTGAAATCCCATAATCCTCGAGTGGTGTAAACTGAGAGACATTTTGATCTATCCCTCTTCCACACAATATTTAGCTTTATGAAATATTTATTGCTTCAATATTTCATAGCTTCTTCTTGTTCCTTCGTAAATATATTCAAGTCGAACAAAGAATGTTTTGCTTTCCATGCAATAACAATAACACAAAAAGGGGAGGGGGCAAAATATATCTTAGAAAGATGCATTTGAAGTTTATTGTAACTAATATGGTTTGAGAACTTCATTTGTAACCTAAAAATACTTCACAGAAAAATTTCATTCTAATCGAATATTATAAATATATGCAAATTAATATTCTGTCATAAAAACATAAAGCGCTTAAGATATTGACATCCTGAAATGAATAAATAGCATGCCATTTATATTAGTTTTAATTTATTCACTAGGAATTAAAATTTCGCCTTTAATCTATAGTTTTCACTGTATTATTTTCCCTGTTATTAGGCATATTTGGAAGAAAGCTCAATAAAAAACTTTTGAGCCAGAAATTGAACTTCTAGGGAAGTGATTCTAAACTTATTTTCCCCTTATAGTACACTTTTAATTATTTTAAAATTTGGCGGCACACTAGCAATAAAATAAAATTAAAAGAATTTTACTTGGATAATTGATTGATGTTCTTGAAATATATTTCTAAATGTACCAAAGGAAAAATTTCATTGAAATATAAAATGAAATTACATTACAAAGTAAACAAAATGTTTATTTCACTACGAATTTTATTTTATGCGAAATTTGAGCGTGTTGTTTTTTAATAACTTCATTTATATTTGGACTTAAATATGATAATGCTACTCTCATTTTGTGATCCAGATTTAAAAGACCAGAACTGTAATAGTCCAGTCCCCGCTAGGAAGGTAGAACTGGTTGAACTACCTGTCTGACGTCGCTTATGTATGTTGTTGTTGTTAAGGCGACAATGGACTTTCAGATTGACAAAAATATATCCCAAAAATGATTATTTTTCTTTCAGAAAATGGTTCTGCAACTCATCAGCTTTAAATTTTAAAAAAAGTATGTTGATCCGACCATTTTTATCCGAGTTATAAGAATTTTTTCAGACGTAAACAATGGAAATGTTACGTTAAATTAAAACTTTAAATGCTATTTTCTCAAAACAAGTTTTCATGTCGTTTCGGTAAGTTCAAATTGTTTCATGCGTCATAATTGTTCTTGAATTTTCATAAAATTTTATAAAATAATTATTTATATATGTTAGGATAAAACTTAGTAATAAATTCATTATTTTATTTTAAAATACCTTAAAATTTTTAAAATCAAAAAAGAATTTTATTAAAATTTTGCATCAAATGACCTATTTTTATCGATTTCTTTTCTAGTTTTTATAAATATGACTATAAATCTAATATTGCTACTAACTTTTATTATAATTATATAAAGCTAGCTTAAGAATGAAAATTAGATATCTGAGACAAAAATTGATGCGCATGGAACATTTTTAAATAGAGTAATTAACAAACTGATTTTAATTAATATCTTAATTAATTACCTTCTGATTTTTTTTTATTTAGCATTTTCATCTCTAAAAATCACTGTATAAGTATACAAAATTTCATAGCAACTGGTTGATAAATAATAAAAAAAAGTTTTTCATACTCCATTGTCGCCTTAATGTCCAACAGTTGGAGGTTCCATTTACCATGTTCTAATAGGCTATTGGGCAAAGTGGTGCGGCTTCTGTTTTGAATTAGCACCACAAGGTCGGAGTTCGACTTGGCTAAATGACCGCTGTCGTGGAGACACGACACGTTATCAGAAAATAGAGAGGGGGACACCGCAGGTGCGGAAAACGATATTTAGAGGGGTAGAGGATATATAACGGAAGGAAAGCAGACAAAGAAGTGCCTTGACCAGCTGGGTGTAATGAGCTGCGTAGGCGAAATGAAAGATGAAATGTGACAAGTTGGGGGAGTTGAAAACAAGAAAAGGGGTCACCAGATGCGGATAAGCTGTGAGAAGGTGAAATTGGATGCAAAGAGGAGGCTTAGTTGAGATAACAAAAGGGGTTAGGCAGTTTTTACGATGTGGGACTTTGTTAAAAAGCACAGCTGGAGTCGGAGAATAGCGTGAGAAGTTGGGAGTGTGAGAAGCCCCAGAAGGGTGCACGTGCGTAGGTCCCCTTCAATTTTGATTGGAGAGGATATTAATATAAAAATAGATGGTCGGATGGATGGAATGAAGCGGCCCCGGATCAACTTATTGGGCAGGAGATAGCCACCAATGGAGGCCTGAATAGGTAATTTGAAAAGTTTAGCTCGATATGAAATGTGGTAGAGAAGTTAGAGATTAGTTTGAGAACTCAAAAGAGACGCAGGCAGCTTTTAGACGAGCACAGAGGGCCGCAGTGAAGGCGCCCGGCGGAGATAAAGCCCCAGAGTTAGACGGAAATTGAGAGGACAAGCTGCTTACGGACGGACCTTAGCGAACCGAGGCCGTCGTCTACGCCAGATATTTAAGAGTATGAGAGTAAAGGCTCAACAGATGGCGAGATGAAGTGATATGGAAGTTATCCTTGAGAAGTAGATGCAAGCCCCCTGTACCGGAGTGACCGACCGCTTACCCTGCCGACAACCAGGAAAGGAGCTTACCGAGCAATTGACCACCGCCCAGCCGAAACGAGTGTGTATCGACGGAACGGTTCTCTGACTGATGCCGCCAGCGTATAGTGATCCTGCAGCTTGTCTGGACCAGAGACGTCCGATGATCCCCCCCTAGCCACCCCGGTGAGGCGCACCTTGACGGAGAAACTATTGTTGCCAGGAGAGGTCTGTTGTTGTGATGGCGTGTCGTCAACAAGGTAGGAGAGTTTAAATTTTGCTATTTCTGCCAATGCCCAGTACGCAATAGTAATCGAAGGTGATTAGATGGGGTTAGCTTAATGTGAAGTGTCGCTTAATGTGTCTTATTATATATACATAGATATCTATCATAGAATATTGGTTGTATAAGTCCGTAATAATTGGATTAGTGTGTTATAATGATACTAGCCATGTGTTTATGTGGATCGGTGAAGAATCTTAGGATAATTAAAGTGTGTCATTGAATAAATATATGATATGATGATATGAGTAATGTACATATGGGGATTATTAATTTAGAAGAATGAAGTATAATTAAATGATAGGAATGAATAGTTGAAGGAGTGTATTGATGAGAATAAATAATGTATTAATATGATATAGGAAGAGTGAAAATTAGAACTGTATATGTATTGTGCTACTGAGATAGAGGAGTCGAAAATCTGTAATGAATAGTATTGTTTGTATGTATATTATGAAGGTTTAATAAGTTGATTTGTATGTATACATATGAGTAATCACTTATAATTATTCTAAGTACTAACCACTTTTAAAATAACGGTGACAACCGCTCCCGTAATTTTTAACCGAGTCAAGTGACGAGAATGGAACACTTGACCCTGTACCTCCAGACGTAAATTCGAGAACTTGGAGGTCATTGCAGCCACGACCTAATTCAGGGGCCCCGGCCTTGAACACGGCGATGGATTTGAAGCGACGAGCATCTCTGCCCCGCTGCTCTTGCCATCTGGGCCACCACGCCCAATGTATGGGTATCACTTATAAATGAGTATTCGCAGTGGCGGCACACTTAAGTTCCGTGGAACAGTGGTTAAAAATCACTGGTCTAGGGTGAGGACTTCGGAAACAGAGTCAGTGGATCCCCAGCTCGTGTTTGATACGGTTATTTATATCGCCTGAAATTGGTATTAAACAGTAAGTACTGATATGTTTTACCTCATGAAGTAAAAAGAGTATTATAGGTCATAAGAAACCAATCAGTCAAGCTAAACTTCCTTTTACAAACTATCCTCCTTCGTATGAGCACATACATTTAGGCCTTATTCCATGGCTTCCAGAGTGAAGTTTATTGTTAGCAATAAAAATTTTATCCAATCCCACAGCTCAACGCAATGATCATGTGATACGTCAAGCCAATCACAGGGCATGACAAAAAAGTCGGCGTGAACGGAGAAACGCAACCCCCCAAAAGCACACGGAAGCGTGGCAAAGCTTCAGCATTACTGGTATAAATATAATTTTAACCATTGACAGAACTTAAGAATGTCATAGCTATTTGTCTGCAGGGCTATGACTAGGTCAAATTATTTCGAAACGAGTAACGCTACACATTGCTTCGGATGCGATGTGAACAAAGCCTGACACTTGCTTTATTTGCAAAATGATTCGCAACCGAAGCATTGCTCACCACACACCGATTTCATTTTCATAGATCGGTGTTTAGTGTGTGATGTACGCGCCGTGCTCTCCTCCCAGTCCGGTGACGTGCTGATCACGTCACACGGTGTTGGAGCAGGGTGAAAGGCGAAAAACGCCAGTTCGACTAGAGGTGAATGTCCAGTTCGGACGCTGAGCGAGGTAGCTCCCAATATATGCGTAGCACGTGGCTTTTTAGGCCTGAGTTTATGATGTTCAATAAACGAGTTAAAATTGATACAGTCCGCTAGTTAACCAAGTTGTGTCGACCAAGATTTACAAGTGACAAACGCCTCTATAAGGGTATTTTGCGACTTAACTTTATCCAACTAATAGAACCACACCCCATCGGAGAGCCATTTGATGTAATGTGTCATGTACTGAGGAGCACATTGAACGTTGTTTCATTCAGATTGTTTCATCCTTGTCCAATTTATTATAGGTCCTATTTCGAGTGAATTGCCCTGTAGTATTTGAAAAGTTTTTTGTTTATAGATAAAACAGAGTTTTTGCGGTTTAATTATGGAGAACTTGATATTGCAACAGGTATTATAAAGTTTCATCTAAGATTCTTTGATGGTAATAGTTTTAAAACAGCACGTTCAAACAAACTTTCTGAATTACCATGTTGAAAAGTCGACAAAAAATAGACAAATTGTTTCAGGGACAGTTATACATTCGTGGTTTTAGGATTGATCCTTTACAGCTAATAAAAAAAATTCTAAAAAAAGCACTCTAAAACTACCCTAAAATCCCTGTGGCAAAGATTTTCAGTACATTTTCCAAAATTCAAAAACTGGCCGTTTGCTAGGAAAGTTCTTCGAGTCTGTATAACGGAATTATGTTAATAACCACAAAATAATATAGTGTCCTATTAGTGTACTGAACTAATTTCTTTTGTTAAAAAATCTCATAATAATTTGAAGTCCAATACCTGATATAGGGGCCAATGTCTTCATTATGAATAATGCATGGCATGGGCTGGATCTCATATTTTTTCTAAATACATTTCTTATTATACTGCATTAAGACTCATTACAGTATAAGAACTGTTTTTAGCACTGTTCAGAGCCATTATCTTGGAATTCCTGATCAAAATAAATAGGTAAATATTCTCTTCATATTTCAGGAATTTCTTCTGGCAACAGCTGCATATTGGTAATTGGTTGTTGCGGATCCGAACAGCCCGTTCAGTCGCACAAGTTCTTGGTGGTAGATTAAAATCTTTAGACAGTAAAAGATGTCATGGTGCCAAACTGACGGTCTTGTTCCTGGAGCCATTTGTTTTCGAAATGGTTCTTGTGGTTTATGGTGGTGTAGTGAGAAAATAGACTGCTTCGCGGATTGAAGACGGTTACAGAAAACTGGTGTGTGTGTGTGATTAAAATTTGTGTTTTGACGTCCTTGAACGTCTGCTGTGACAAAATTCCACGAACAGTCAAACAACTGCCATCCAGCCAGTACCGCCGATGCCAATGCGGATGCATTGTATTATGCTGTTTAAGAAGTATCCAGGCTCAGCCACGGCAAATTATGGAAATGTGATTCTTCGACCAGGCCTTTTTTATTTGATTCTTTCTAATCGACCGCAGTTTATCGCTGCCACTGACCACCGAATTACGGGCTAAATTTCTTATTTCATGAAGAAAAGTATATATCCGAGTTCACGACTCTTACATTCCACATAAAACATTTTTGGACTCTTAGGGATTTACTTAATTCCACTCTGTACACTTTTACAGATACATATTTTTTCAGATAGTTCGAAAGTTGGAAAATAAAATGCCTCGAAAGCATTCGTAATCTCCGTCATTCACGACGTTTTCTCAGGCCCATATATTTTGAATTGACTTTTGGGAGTTGTATCACTTTAGGTACACACAAGTAAATATTACATAGAAACGTCTAAAGTGTTGGATCATGCAGAATGACTCGTTTCGAATAACTGAACGCCAGACTATCATAATCACTCGCAAGCTGCAACAGTTTTGTGAGAACCACCACTCCGCGTTTGAAGTAGATCAAATCGTTGGTTTTCTGGTCAAATGTATAGAAATTGGAACTGTTAATTGAACTACGGAAAAATGCAATGAAGTACCCACCACACTAAATGTATATTACAGAAGTTATTCCTATAAACCTTCGCCACCATCTGCCTCACCCAAAGCGTAAATTAATTAGTTTATCGACTATCTTTGAATCTAATAATCTTTCATCATTCTTTGTGGATATAATTACAATAAAGTCAAAAAAGTATTACAATAAAGTAGCTTAAAAATGAAATATTACTCTGAAACATTGAACTTAAAAAGTAAATTTTTTCAACTTTCAGAAGCTTTACGCCATTTTTGCGTTTAAGGAACCCTTCGAGGAAACCCTCTAATAATAATTAAAAGCTCAAGTATATTTTTCTACTGATTTGCTAATTGATTTCTCTCCTTTTTACCTTTCTCAGCGATAATTATTCCTTTCGGTAGAAAATTGTTTATTTGCATCATTGACTAACAACCTTAAATTTTTAATAAGCAATATTTAGCGCATATTTAAGCAAGATTTAACGTCATTTAGCTATTAAAAAAGGATCCTATAGATGTGACAAACTAGGACTAAATTTACCTACCTTCTGCTCCATTTCATGTAATGTCTCTATTTTTTTTATCTTAACAAAATCCATGTCAATAAAGTTTCTAGGACTTGATCTGTTCCTTTTCTTGATATTTCTTTTCCAAAGAATTTATTTTCTTGCGCAGTTTGAGCAATTATTTCTCTTCCACCGAGGATTTTCCTCCAAGATTCACTTTTATCTACACATTCTATATCTTTCTATACCCACTTCTGTGACTAGCGTCAAACGTTTAATTTTTAGATTTTTTTATTAGAGGCATAAAATTTCTCCGAAGCTTCCAGTAAAAAAAAATTTTAATTGTGACATTTAACTTATTCTTTAAAATATTATGAGATAAATTTTAGGGTATAGAGTTCCCTACGTGCGGGATTCGTTAAGCGTCAGTTACAACTATGTCGAAAGTAATAGTCTTACTGATAATCAGCTTGCGTCTAAGCTTTCTCAAGATACTTTGAGCGCATAGCCACCCACTTCGTATAGTGCTTAGCGTTCTGAGCTGCCACACAGTGGGCTTGGGTACAAATCCCGAATACGGGTTGGTCATTTCCGTGTCGTCCCTTCCATAGGGAGGAATGCTGGCTCATCTGTATGGTGATCCCATAATAAAATAGGCATTAAAATCGCGGTGAATAACAAAAGGACAGTATATCTCACGGCAAAGTGCCTCCGCATTAGAAAGAAATTTCAGATAATCTCTTCTAACGAAACTACCACGGATTACTAACGTAGGATTACTTATCGTTGCTTACCTCATTTACATGTATATATGTATGTATGAGTTCTATATATATATATATATATATATATATATATATATATATATATATATATATATATACACTCAAGAGCCAAAGCATTATGACCACCTGTCAATAACGAGTTGGCCCACCTTTCGCGCGCAACACAGCTTCAACCCGCCTTGGCATGGATGCCACAAGTCCTTGGTAGATGGCCGGAGACAGATTGTACCAGATGTTTAAGCAACGGTCACGCAAATCCGAGATATTGCGAATTGGTGGTCTTTGAACTCTGAGCTGCCGTCCCATGACATCCCAAGTGTGTTCTATCAGATTGAGATCCGGTGAGTTAGGCGGCCAGGACATTAACTGGAATTCAGCATCATGTTCCTGGAACAACTCCAACACAATTTTAGCCTTGTGACACGGGGCGTTGTCCTGTGTGAACATGCCATTTCCAGCTGGAAAAACAGAGGCAATGTAAGGGTGCAACTGGTCCGCAATGATGTTCAGATACCCAGTAGCATTAATGGTCTGCTCTACCACAACCACGGGTCCCAGAGACGCCCAAGAAAACGTCCCCCAAAGCATAATACCGCCACCACCGGGCTGTGTATGACCTACTGTACATTGAGGGAGCAACAGTTCGCCTGGAAGACGGCGTATCCTGACACGGCCATCGGTGTGATGAATGACAAACCGTGATTCATCTGACCAGGCAACTCTCTCCCACTGATCCATGGACCATTCGAGATGTTTCCGGGCCTAGCGCAGGCGCAGTTGGTGATGAAGCTTGGTCAGCAAAGGCACACGAGTGGGACGCCCCATATCCAACAGTGTCCACTGAACAGTGTGCTGCGATACTATTCTACTTCGCCCTGCATTGTATTGGGCTGTTAGCTGAGCCACTGTCTGGCTCCGGTTTTGCTTCACCATGCGAGACAGTCTCCGACGACCTTTTTCTTTGATAGCGTGTGGACGTCCAACACCATGTCGTCTACTGCTGGTTTCACCGTCATTCATCCACTTTGCATAAGTACTAACAACTGTAGATCGCGAACAACCCACGAGTCGTGCAGTTTCGGAAATACTTGTTCCGAGCCTTCGAGCCATTACAATCAGCCCTCTATCAAAGTCGCTTAGATCCGCAGCCTTTCCCATCACACACAGAAGTAAGTGAAAGAATGATTCTTCAGACTCTCCAGCAGCAGTTAAATACCACTTCCACCTGATCACGTGCCTCTCACGTCATCCAGGCGAATTCATTCCAAAATGTAGGGGTGGTCATAATGTTTTGGCTCTTGAGTGTATATATATATATATATACATACACACACACACACACATATATATATATATATATATATGTGTGTTATATATATATATATATATATATATATATATATATATATATTACTGCTTACCCAGATGATACAGACTGGGTTTGGCACGCTGCCAAAATTTTAACTCTACGCAGGACATCTAAATTTATGATTTCCGGAGGACCATTATGGAGGAACGTAAACCTAGGTTAAAAAATATTGAGTATAACTGAAGAAAACAAAAATCTTTTTACGTTTTTTATAATCTTCCCTCGTAATAAAATATTAAAATAAAGATTATTTTTCATTCAAATTATTCTAATAAAATTCCTCTATACTAAGATTGAGACAGCGACACCTCAATTCTTACGAACATAAATTATTACATTATATTGTAAATCTTAATGTGTCATGTCTGCCAGGATCGTAGTCACTCGAAGCAAAGAAATTCATGTCTCCAAACCTCGAGTTTAGTTTTTATTTATATAAACGTTGAGTTAATTTGATGACGTGTTATACATATTTTATTTATTTATTTCTATCTATTTATTTAATAACGCTTCAATAATCATACATTTTCATGAGCTATCCTTTCATTATCTTTTTTTTTACCTCAAAATAAATACCTCAGCTTCTCTAGGGAAGTTAGGAAGTGATATTAGCACTAATGTGCTTTTGTTAACACTTTGACAGATTTGTGTTTCTGCCTTTTTCATGTTCACCCAAAATTCCAGGAAAACAGCAACGTCTTGCGACGTTTAACAGGGGAAAAAAAATAATGAATTTAATCAATCACATCTCTGTGCGTATTTAAAATCTCGGAGAGGGTTTTTTGCATAATTTTTCATTTTACAATGAAATATGTCACAAGAAATTTATAAAAGTCATCTCCTCATATTCTCGAAACTTTGTCAAAAAAATACAATTTATTGGTAAGTGCTGGGTGACGCTCTGTGAGATCATATTTCTATTGCTTTGTTTCAGCTCAACAAATGCAGTATTGCCGCAAACCATCAACCTTAAATCGGTACACAATAAAAAGAGAGAAATTTATTTTCTAAATGATATTTTAACTTTTTTTTTTGTTCTCTTAGGTCACAATAGTATCAAAATTTTTATTACTCTATCTGCGGGGGATTGAATGTGTCTACAGTTAAAGAGCAGCTACATATCTCAGTTGCCTCTCATAAAAAAAAGAATTGTTCATTATTAGGCATTTCGATATATCCAGAAATGTAAAAATATCACTTCTATTTCGAAGATAGTGGAGCACACAATTGCAAAATATTTTTAGGTTACTTTGGTTTGATACTTTATATATATATATATATATAAACATTTTCTTTAACTAAACAATGGTTTTTTCTATGCAGATATATCGTATATTCCGTAGCAATTCTCTATATTTATTTCTACCTTCGATATATTTTGTAACACTAAAGTATACTAGTAATATTACAAGAAGTTACAACTAAAACTCGTATAAAAAAATGCACGATTTTTGCAAAACCAAAAGTTTGTCTTTCTAAAAAAATACTCAGTGTAATAACAAATCCACCAGTATTAATCTTATTATTAATCATATTATTAATCTTTCATCTTGCAATATGTTACTTTGTTGGAATTCTGATAAGAATTTTTTTCTGTAAACACTAAACTATGGGGTGAAATCTAGGGAAATAATACGAAAATCTTTGTTCTATTAACTAGTAGAGTATCTAAGTTAATCATCCCACAAATATAAAATATTTTTCCATAAAAATAAATATATATGAAGATAAATATTATAATGAATTATATTCGGATGATTAATTTGTTTTGCACTATTTTTAATCATCAGATTTTTATGAAATTTTGCTGATAGTAGTAATTTGAAGTATTTTATGACATGTTGGCAAGTTAAAAGGGAAATTAGCTTATTTTTTATACATACAAGGCCGAATATATAATGTGATTCTTAATTTGAAGTCGTTAGGTAAAAGCCAAATGATGGCCGAATGGCTAGGACGCTGGAATTCGGTTCAGATCCTGTGGGTTCGAGTCCCACTGTTGATATGGATGTTTGTAGCCGTTCGGAATCGGCTTTAAACTGTAGGTCCCGGTCTAATTAGCCCTCGTGTAGCAGAAAGTTGACCGTAGCGCTCCAAACCAAACGAAACCTTAGATACATTGTGATTTGAAAATGGGGCATATGTTTTCTTCTCTTAATATTTGTAAAAAACTAGGAGTTTTTTCTGCAAAGACTCTTTATAATGTAATATATAGATAGAATTTAATTTTATTTATGTCTTCAATTATACCTTTTTCTTGTTTTCAATTATCCTCTTTCCTGTAGAATTTTCTTGAAGAAATTATTTTAGTGTTACACCACAACCGTTCTTTCCTGTCTGACTTTCAATAGGTAAAATACTTTTTGTTAATTCTCTTTAAGAACTCACCACTTTTCTATGAAAATTCTCACTCGTACAGCTCAGGTTTTAACAAATATAGACTATTTTTCACATACAAAATTTTCTCTTTCAGCATTTCTAACACACCAAATTTACTTTCAGTCCTGGCCCAGGGCAGTTTTTTTTTATCAGATCGAAAAAATTTCTCATTCAGCCTCTCCTATTCTCATAGACGTTTGAAAGAAACTAAAACAAAACACTGCTCCAGGATCCGAAATCCTTTGTTACCTCCAACGAAGCAATTTCTCACTGGCTTCTAACTAACCACGAAAAATTCGTCTGGGAGAATTAAGATACGGTTATAGAGAGGGATTTGCTAAAATAAAATAATTTCAGCTTTCTGAATTTTTTGAGAATAAAAGATATTGATAAAGAGAGAGTGACGAACGTATCAGTGCTTTTTGTTTGCCCAATGCCAATTTTGTTTAGATTTTGAGTTATTTATACCAAGAATTTAAATTTCAACATACCTTTAATTCTAAAAAGGCCAATGTCAAATAACAAACACAAAGATATTATATCAGTCAATATGATTTAAGATGCAGTAACTTTAGATCCAAAAAGGGAGAAGGGCATATGTTTTATATAAAATAGCAACAGATGAAAATTTTTATATGATAATAATAATATTTTTTACACTAACAATTAACAAGTAAAAGATAATAATGTGACACGTAGTATAAGAAAGATATAACTCTCAGGAAAATGTTCAATATCTTTGAATGAGTTTTTCTCGAAACTAGCAATTTTGACATTGACTTCTTTAGAACCAAGCCACATATACACATATATATATATATATATATATATATGAATTATAATTATTACTGCTACGATATCTTTGTGTATATGTATCCATTTTTTCATTCGCGTACGTAATTGTTTATTGCCTTATTAATTATTTCAGTAGGATTTTCATACATTCTCTACCGAATATTTCTTACGCTCTATCAGTTATCATATAAGTCTTTAATCAGTTTAAGTTGCCGTCAAATTCGTCAGTGATATATGAATGATCTCTTGAGAAAATTGTACAAAACAAATTAAGATTTTGCTAACCGTATTTCAGGCAGTAAAAATATTAATATACTGTATTACATACCTGAAATACTCCAGGTGCAGATCTGTGTCTGTGATCTTATGCAGATCTGTTTCTACAAAAATGTTTTTGTCTTTTATTAAACCGAAATCTCCTCTCAATGCAGAGCTATAATAATTAATTAAATTCTTAATACTTTCTACGCAAGAGATCTTTCTATGGTATTTTTTATTCACCATTTTTAAATCAGATAAATCGCTGCTGAAAAGTTTTGTAGAAGAAGGGAGTTTTGGCGTGATTTTTCTTTCCTTGGCTTAAAGTAATTCCCCACGTCAACAGAAATTTTAGCAGTTGTTAAGTTGCTTTCCAGACCCGCGGAAGTATTTATTGTTCCGGTATGTTTAAGCGTATTATTTTATTTCCGTTGGGGATTTTATTCGAATTTCTCTTTCTAAGCATTTTATTATTTCCCGTTGTGTGGTTGAGTTTCCTTTCTTCGGTAAGTAATGCAAGAATCATTTATGTTAGGTAATGACTTTTTTTCGGAGTTCCTAACAACATGCACACTCAGAGTGTAATGTATTTCACGGTAATAGTAATGATATGACTAAATGATTTGTTAGCCATCTGTTAACGTTTAATAATATTTTCAGCACTTGTAATATGTTGTATAAGTAAATGCCAATCCCTTTGTTTATAATTACGGGAAGCATTTATTGATAAGCATAGATGAATTCTTTGATTATATCAAATTGCTGCTCAAAACGTACATATGTTTCACAAATAAAAGTTAAAGGTTATTTAAAATATTCAATACCACTTCTTACTTTCCAAATGATGCAAAAATTACTAAGCACTGTCACCCTATATAATATCGTTACTGGACTGCTAAGATATATTTGATTTTTCGCAAGTTTCTAGTGTTTACCACAATCGTTCCACAAAAAGAAAGAGCGTTCTTATAATTGTACTAAGATTTTCTTATAACTTTCAGGAAAACTAAGAAAGTTACTCTCCGTTAAATGTTTCAAGTAAATACCCAGTATTAACATCCCTGTATCGATACAGTTGGTGTCCCATGTATTGATACTGACCTTTCACTTTATCGATACTCTGTATCGATAAACTTAACCATCATTATCACCTAACATGGGCATGCACTTCCACAGGAGATGAGTATAGTATATTGTTCGCAATAGCAGACATAAACATCATCTCAATATCCGTTATAATTTTATCTTAATTTTCATATACCACGAATAAGTATGTCTCAAAAATATGTCAGACATTTTAAATAACTAATTACTGTAGTAGTTGTTTAATGCTTCTGTTCAGGGAGTCTGGATAGTTCGCCATAAGCATTGATTGCATAGAACTTATGTTTGTGCCATGTATTGTTGTTGTTGTTGTTGCTTATCCCACCCGATTGACAACAACATCAGATCAGGTCCACGAACCCGTGAGTTTTCAAACGATGAAGAACCGTGCCAGGATTGGAGTACAGTAGACTCCTCTGGCAAACAATACATGTTAAGATATGGGCAGAAGTGCCCTGTACCAAACTTCACCTCTGTCAAAGGGAGTAAACTTTAAAGCCCCAAGCAAACCGTAGAGCACGAAGATGACAGCTGCGAAGCCTCGCCAGAGCTGTCTGATCTCCGCTGCTGCTTGCCCCATTCAAAGCCGCACCAATGCCATGTATTATTGACGGATACACAAGCATAAACTAACAAGGTTCTAGAGGGTCCTCACAAAATCTATTACCAGGAGCTCATGTCACAAAGTAGTAGTAACAGTACCAATAAAGTCACTGAGATGTATGGAGACTTTCGTCAAACGTGATTTGCGTTATTCATCGTTGAACGATTGGTAAGGGGCTAGAACAGGCAAGAATTATAAATTTGAAGTCCTGATGAGGTAAACAAATCAAATGTCATTATGAGAGGCTTCCCGACTGTAGCCCAATTATTAGAAATCTTACCCAGCGTCTCTCCAGAGCCAATGCATCTGTGAATTATACATTGAGAAAATCATCCATAATCATATGAATCCACATCCTGATGAAAAAATATAATTATTAATTCACACTTTCAAATTGGTATTTATTGTGTATTTTAAAAACATACGTGTGATTTGGTAGACTATTTAAATTTCTTAAACGCGTCTCTGGTTCTACTTTTAACAAAGGAGTTTCCAATAAAACGATCAACTCGTACTGCAGTTTTGCTGACGTCATTGCTTTCCCGAGTAATTTGAAACCTGAGCTCCCGTTTTCTTTTTTATCATGCGTTTGGCCGAGCGTACTTCTCTAGGACAAGAAAAGCTTCAGGAAAGACTTTCACGAACTCTTCAGCGATATGACGTCATATAGCGAGATCGCTGACATCGCAGAGATGGTGGGGACCGTATCGTCCCGTGCTCTCCGGGATTTTAAAAATCTCATAAATTCGAGCACCTTCCCTGCTTTTAGTCTCTCTATACAGGAACACGTGAAACGTCCCGAAAGTTGTTTCTTCGTTCGATCGGCAGCGGGGGGGGGGGGGGGGGGGGGAATCGGAAATTTCGATAATCTGGCATAACTCGTTTCACGAATAGTTTGGATTCGGCGCAAACGGTGTTTTCTCGTGTTTTTGTTCAGAGGTATTTGTTAGCAATAGAACTTTAGGCTGAATTAAAGGTAGTATAGAAATTGGTAATACGAGGATTATTGGAAATCCGGTAATACGAGGATAATACTGCTTTAAGGAGGTATTCAGCCTCCATTCAACAAATCAATTAATAAATTCAATTAATGTATAAAAAATCTACGTTTCATTCGTCTAAAAATCTTAAAATGATACTCCATTTTTTTTAAAATTCTCTGTTTAAAAAAATTTATAACACACCCACCTACAATTTTTTTTGAAAGCACCATATACGTGAGCCAACACTGCTGCTTAAGAGGAGACAAAGCGGTAATGACTTTAGTCTGGATTCGGACCCTAGCCCACTCAACTGGTGCTCGTTATGCTAACCACTATGCGATGTGAGCGGTGCACACACATATGTGAGTATGTGTAATTAATGAAGCGTAGGTCCTTATATATGATGTATCCCTTCTGCATTACGAATATACTTATTATCTTCCAGGGAAATTATTGAATTTTTGCCAACATAAAATTTTCTATAGTAATGTTTGTAAAAGTTTCTATAATAATGTTTGTAAAGTTTCCATAATTTCTTTTCGTGTCTCTCGCTGAAAATTTTGAATACTTTGAAAGACGCATGAGTTTTCCCCAAATATATTAAAATATTCATTTCCTTACTTAAAAATTTTCTCAGTTAAGTTCATGTTATTATCTAAATAACGGTTCACGAATATAATTAGAGCAAGATAAGAGGAATAAATTATTGTAAAATAAATTATCGTAATTCTATGAACCAAAAAATAATAAATAACATAATCTTTTAAAAACGGGGGTCAACTAAAAACTTGATTTCAAACGTCTAAGAATAAAAAAAGCTAACAACAAATTCAGTGACTTTTATTTCCACAATCTTGTGTGTAATACTCTCTCTTTTATCACGAAACTCCTCGCATCGGCTTAGATCTTGTAGCATTTAGGCCACTTCTTTTAAAAGACGGACGATGTATTTGTTTTGCTACTCCGACTGGTTCTATTATTTCACTTCCGTTTGGGATTCTTTTCGAATCTTCTTCTTTCTGAGCGTTTTTTATAGCTTTACCATAGCTAATATTTATCTTTGTAAGCAGCTAAAATTTTTACCTTTCCAGATAAAACCCTGAGTATAAAGAGAATATAGGTAAATAACAAAATAAAGATTTTTACAAGCTCCTTAGATATATCTGCTGTGAGTTTTACTTTAAGTTCTTGATATCTTTTAGACTTAAATTCATGTGATTTTAGGAAAGGGGTTCACAAATGACAAATAATGCGCACAATACGTTCCAAAATATTCAAGATAATATATTTAAGTAAAAATGTAAATTTTTCTGTGATGCTCTTTACAAACGTATGATTTAAGTTTGATACTTCAACTATTTTGTTTCTCTCAAGTAATTAAATCCTTATATTCTTCTTATATGATATGAGTTTAATATTTCAACTGTAGGACAAAAGACAGTGCAATCATAGCAACGTTTTAGACAGGCCATCAAGGGGTAATATATTTATGCAATGTATCATCAAATCTAGCATATTCAACAACAGCCATAGAACAAAAAATGATTACATTTTCTATTAACAGATATATGATTATTTTCCTTGTGTATTCGAGTGGATGCTGCACCTCAAGTTAATTGCATTGGAGATTATTCCAGAACCCCAAAATCACGCAGCCCATTCAGCGATCTATATCGATGGTACATTAATCTGCGATTAATTAAATATGTTCTGGAAGTTCAATTCCTAGACTTACTGATTTGGTAATGAAGATAAATAACAGATTAATAATAGCACATTTACAGTAGAAAGGACAGTCTTGGAACATATAATAGGAAAAACTGTCTTTAGGACGAAGAATGCTGCTAACTGATTCGCTCCAGCTTCTTGCTGTACCAGTTATCTAATACGAATTATATAGACCTTATGAAACTAGGGATCCGAAGCAGTACATCTTTCGGCCTCTACCAAAGATAAGATCATTACATTGGTTGATAACACTACAATGCTTATACTATAAGAGTCCTTAAGTTACAAATTGGACTTAGAAGCTGTTTTCGGCGGAGAAGTGATTCATCGGCCTGAGAATATCATTACATTCTACAGTTTAGCATGTTTTATGACACAGTTCCAATTTTGCAAAAGGATTTTTAATTAATATTTCCTGAAAACTAAGATTTATTTTTATTTTTGTTTTTTAAATACTATTTTTATTGTGTTATATATATGGTAGTCTATATATATATTTAAATACCTTAGTCACAGAGGGTGCATTTCTGTGTTTAAAAGTTGTCTATTTATTCGTAATAATTCTTCCCAACTCTTAGTAAGGATTTCCAAATATTTTGATTAAAAACGTTTTAATGATCGAAATAAAAGTAAATGATACATAAAATGTTATGTATTACTAAAGTTTAAACATTAGAAAGTAGAAAATTGTGTATATATATATATATATATATATATATATATATATACATATATATACAGAGATTTGCGCATATTGTTATTATACATAAGATTTAAAGAAGGAAATAAATCTATTTACAACAGCTATATTTTTGCTTTCTAGCCTTTATATTAATAGATAAATCTACATTTTATGAACTAAGCCCATGACATAGTTCTATATTTACAACAAAGATAAACAAGAATCTAGTTATTTATACTATTTCAAATTATACTCAGAAAGTTCAAGGAATTATTTTCTCGCTCCATTTCAAGAAATGAACCATTCTTTAACATGTCACTTCGTTTATTAACTAAGTTGTACGACTCTTTGATCCTTTCTACAGGTTCGGATGAGCATTTATTTTGGTGCGTTGATTTTCGGACTATGTTTCTTTCTGTTTTCTTTGATAATTGCAATCGCATTTTTATCTTCCTATCGAGAATTATTTTTTCCTTCTTTAGGAGAGAGACTAACATCGATGTATTAGAAATTGAAATTTGTTAGAAATTTATCGAAGACATTTTTCTAGATATTCTTTAACCCTATCGTATGCGGTTTAATGTAAAACTAGCACTAGAAACCTAATAAAATCGATTTAAATAAATAATAGTACGTTACATTAGCTATAACTTTTATTTAAGTATTAATATATGTTTCTATGGGCTTGAGGTAGCTTTATGGTACGGACTATCTATCGGTGCTGAGGGTGATCGTGTCGAATCCCGGCACGCGCCTTTAAATACCTCCGTGTATAGGCCGGATGTAGGCAAGGTAAATCCGTCGACCAGAAAGTCCCTGTACGAAGTCAGAGAGGGTGGGAGAGGATACGGTCCCCCCAGATATCTTCCCTGGGGTGCTCGGTCAAAATTGAGGTGGCAACTAGCGAAGACGGGCACCGACCCTTGTAGTTCTATATAGTATACCAGAGCCGCAAACTTCAGCCCGAAGCATATATGGACCTGGTCTGGAACTTCCAAGACAAGGGGCATTAGAAACCTGTGTTTCTATTTTTACTACGTAAGGGGAATAGTTTCGAAAACCCAAGGATTCAATTGTGAATTATTTCATCGTCAAGCATTATTTTGGTGTAGTTAGTTGTTGTGAAAACAAAGGATGGGTTGATATACGATTCTCAGTAATCATTGTAGTAAACAATTAGTCTTACAATTTGTCTAGTGTGCATCTTCTTCTGGAAGTATTTAAGTGTTAAAGAATTCTTAATGATTGTTCTGATTGAATGGTTTATAAGAGTATTATGTTTAAAGCAAAATCTTTCAAAATCCATGTAAACAATGTAAAACTAAGCGAATGAATTTGTTTTTATACTCTAATTAAAAAAAATTAATAGCAGGTATTCTCGCACATTTTTTATTTACAGTTATGGCTCTTATAAGATAGGAAAAAGCCCATTATATATAATGTATTTTGGTTACTTATAGTTACTTATAGTACTTTTATTTACTTATAGTTACTAATGAGATAAAACGCATTTACTGAAAGATTTAAACAGAGAGCCAGAAAACTTTTGTAAATATTATCTTCTTTCACAAAATACTATTTTATCCTATTTAAAAGTGGGGAACCCTTTTTTTGTTCGCAATACGATACATCAATCTGAATTTATTCACTTGGAGACAGGGCATTAACAAGTGTTTCATGTGACTTCCATAACGCAGTACGTGTTTTATATTTATACCTTTCATTGCCAGCATCTTGGTGGTGTTATGGACATACCAAGACTGACATTTTTTCTTGCCACTGATTATTCTTTTTTTTTGTGCTCCATCTTTCGCGAAACTACTGATTTACACTTCAACCGTCGGATATCTTTTGCCCAGCGTGTTATCTCTGAGCATTTCTCTTTTCTTTTATATTTTCTTTAGTTTGCATTCTTCGTGTCACACTTACTGAAAAATGTTGACGAATGTTCGAAAATTTATAAATTTGACTTAATGCCCGATATTCTAAAATTCTTGTAAAGAAAAATGTTGCTATTTTCACTGATTTAATCACTTTTCTCATGAGAAAAGAGAAAAAAATTCACGAAGACATGCATATGATTAGAAATTCTAAAGAATATAAAACGGAGCCGCCCACTTCAGCCATAAACCTATATGGACCTGGTCTGGAACACCCAGCCAAGGGACATTAGTAACAACAACGGAACAGTCGTAGTCTGTGCCAGGAAATCTGCAATCTCATTTTCATTCAAATCATAATTATCATAAATCTACGACAGTAAAAGAAAATTGTAAGACAAAATTAGAAGGAGAGTAAAAGTATGGCCAGGAGCTATATAGACGTTTTGAATCCTGCAGGTATTGGTGACAAAATAATTATTCTTAAATTTGTGATATTCCCTCTTAAAATTCCTGCAACAGCAAATTTTCCACATAAACTGCGTCTATATCGTTCCTTATTTCCCGGCAAGCTCAAATTTGATTGGCGTAAAGTTGATGATATTAAAGTATTCCATAATTTGAGTTACTAATACTTCTTATAATCGGTCGTGAGTATTATATTATGACATCATTAACTCACCATCAGAGCAATCCATCATCTCTATGGTTAGCATAATTTGAAAATTTCATCCTTACCCGTAAAATTTTAAACCCCTTCACGTCAATCTTTACTTCGTATAAGTTGATAACTTCCAACCTCGTCATTATATTTTAACCCAGGTCATGCATCATTGCATAATAGCTCCGCCACGCCTCACTTCATACTTACTGCATTAAGCGTCACGGGAAAAGTGTTATGAGTGCATTAATTAAAAGCGAATTTGCTAAAAACTATTAATGTCGAACTAGACTCCAACAAATATTATGCTTCGTTCTTAGTAATGTGTGCATGTGAAAATATATTTTTATGACTCTGACAAACTGAAATGACCCAATACCAAAATAACCTAATACTTCATTTTGTTTAAAATTTTAAAAAAGGTCTTTTATAAATTAACCTTTTCCTTAAGGGGTGGAATATCATGTATCCCAAGAATACGGGCCAAAGAATGAATGAATATATATATATATATATATATATATATATATATATACAGTCGGACCTCTATTTAACGAATCTCTAATTTGCGAATTTCTCTATTTTGCGAACTTTTCCTTGAAACCAAGAACATTTTGAGAATTGCTTCGTAAAATAACCTCCACATAGCGAAGTGCATTCTCTATTTAAAGAAATTTTCCTCGTGATCCAATATTTTTTTCCTCCATATTTCTCAAAATAATTCTGAACATTTCACACTTATTCTTTCTTTTAACACATTTATCACATTAACTTTCTTTTTACACATTCCGACGCGAATTACAGTTTGAAGAAAATACGCCTGAAGGGCTTTTTAGTACATTGCAAAGATGCGAGACGTATTATGAGAGAAAACATTTTTTCAAAAAAAAAAAAAAAACTAATAGACTTTATAAGTAATTAAATTTAAGGACTCATGAGGTAATGTATGCTTAAAATTACTTGTTATAATAAATGCGATAATGTCATTAAAATTCATTAATTTTAATATAATTTTTTAATAAAAAATATAGTGTATTCCCGGACAATGTTTTGTTTTATTCATGTTTTCCTTGCAGATTTCTGTTTGATGGGTAAGATATATAAAAGAAATAGAAATTAATTTACAAAATAACGGTGTGATTAATTACTTCTATTAATAGTATTTAGTGTTTATGAATTTAAAATATGTTTTCTGTAGTTTAAAGTATTTTAAAGGGTGAATCTCTATTTAACGAATTTTCCATATAACGAAATTTTTTTCGGGATTTGGCGACTTCGTTAAATAGAGGTCCGTCTGTATATATATATATATATATATATATATATATATATATATATATATATATATATATATATATATATATACATATATATATAAACTCTGTTAATGGCCGTTCTTACAAAGGGGGTGTCAGGAATGGATTTTATATATATATATCCGCTTTCCTCCCCGCCCGTTGAGTGACCAACCGGAAACCTGTTTGGCGTGAAGGAGGAAAGACGGGGGGAGAAGCGGGCCCGGGGAATGGAGGAAAAGAGGAGCGAGGAGGGACACACGTGGAAAAGTGACACGTGGAAAATTTGAATGTATATGTTTTTATAGTGTGTGATGTGTCCCAGTAGATGTGTAAATAAATAAATTTTGGGACTGTATACCTTGTCTGGACTCGTAAACCGCGTAATACCTTCCTATAACACTAAGAACGGACCCAGGGGCGGTTAAGCCTCGTCAAGGGAGAGGGATCGCTCCTCACAGGGGGTATGGAATTTCTCGTTCTAAAGAGGGAATCGGAAAAATGGGCCTCATAGGCAAAAGGTTAAAAATCATTCTGGGTCAAGCTATTAAAACGTTCTAACTTTATATTAATATCTTTAAAGGGGAAGAGTTCTTCATTTAGCATTGTATAATTGAGTTATGTTGAGGCATAGAAAACCCTATGTAGTATGCCCATTACCCTTCGTAAATTGAAGAAAATCAAATCGGGAAGAAAAGGGCAGTTCAATTTGTGAATTTGAAATCGATTAATGCGATAAACCTGAACTAATGAAATATGTTTGAAATTGTAAATATTTTATAAAATGAGAAACGTTAAACAGTGTAGTAAATCTGAATGACATAAATATGATACTCATTAAAATCTTTTGTTTGTATTCAAACAATAATCTCATACATTTACTGATAATAGCTATGTAGAGAAGAAAATAAATTTCAAACAATGATTTGCACTTTTGCAATTGTCTATTACTAACTCATTTCATTATGTGTATTTTTGCCTTAAACCATTGGAATTTTGTGATAGCAGGCATTCTCACACATTTTTATTTGCCGTTATGGCTCTTATAAGATAGGGAAAAAAACTCATAAAATATAATGTATTTTCTTCATATTAAAACCACACAAATACATAAATTTACTTGAATAAATTTTGATGACAAATAAAAAGTTAATAACGATTAACCAATTTACAGTTGTCTATAACCAGGTCATTTCTGTATGGGGAAACCATTAAATTTTCATGATCCCTCCTAGTTCTATGTCTAAATAAGGTGAAACAAAAGCATTTCATCAAATATAATAGGCGGATTTTCACTCATATTGGAATCGCTCTCCCACTGATAGAATAAATTGCACGGAGGAAAGTATTCCAATAAGGTTAACGATTTCCCATTTTGAAATTGTCTAGTACTTACTCATTTCATTATGCAGTCTGCAGGTTTAACCACATTGCATTTTCGTAAAATTTGACCATTCTTGCGCTCGTTTCATTGAAAATTGTGCTGCGTTTGAGAAAGTACTAAAACAAATGATTAAACGTAGTAGATGGATTTTCATTCGTATTGGAATCACATTTGCACAAATCTGTTCGTATATAGTTCAAAGAGAAAAGTATTGAGTTATAAACAGTGATTTGCCTTTTGTAAATTTCTTATACATTTCAATATGAGGTCCATGTTAAACCATAGAATTTTCGTGATATTCGACGTTCAGAGTGTTGTTTTATTGAAAAGTATACTCCTTAATAAATAATAACTTTTAAAGTAAATATCTATAACATATCTATATAGTTTATTTCATTTTACTATCCATCTTTTTAGATAGAGATTACCCCCTCCCCCCCCGAAAACAAAGCATTAATCCCTATTGCAAAAGTATTTTAACTTATTATACGAAGTTCTGCTTACCTATCTAATACGCACTGAACACAGAAAGTTGATCCCTGAGGCCAAGTTAGCGGAAATAGCGAGCCGTTTCTCAACAAGCCACTCTAAATGCAATCGTAAAGAAAAGGGGTTAAAATTACCGCTTAATGTAAAAACATGGCCCTAGCTAAAAGCATGAAAGGAACCGTAAAGGGCGGGCTTAGAATTCTCTTAATTCATAGATGCCAAAACTGGCATGGATTTAGACGCATTCCATTCTGGGTGACTCAACCGAGGCATTCATTATGATTTATCGTAAAGGCAACGCTGTCTTGAGTAATGAGGTGAATTTATTCATGTATTCAAATAGAATGCGCGCCTCATAAGGATTTGCTATTTTGTTACATGAAATGTGAATTTGTTGATCTATTGTCCGAAATTAATATATATGTTTCAGGCCTTGATTTGTTGCTAAAAAAGAAAGAACTTCTAATCTGGATATTTTTAGACTGAAGGTATTTAATGTATAGTTTACGGGTTTGATATAGGTGCTGGAATTTTCTTCATAGATATAGATCGATAAATAAATCATTTATATATATATATATATATATGTGTGTGTGTGTGTGTGTGTGTGTGTGTGTGTGTGTGTGTGTGTGTGTGTGTGTGTGCATCAGCGAGAGATATTCCGTGAGAAAAAATTTGATACGAATTAGGTTGTCAATTAGAGAAGATATAAAATAAGGTGGATCTTGTGGATCTTAAGAGGCTTCTGAGCAGTACGCCTTTTTTAAATATTTTTCTTAAGTAAATTAATAAATTCGGTTATTAGTAGCTCTCTCCTTCATCATATGTTAAATTTTGGATTGGTTTATATTTCGTATGTAAAATCTTTGGATGGATTTATATTTTGTATATAAAATCTTTGGATGGGTAAAATATAAATTAGTTTCTGATATTCTAAACCATGGTATCACACTTATGTGGACGCTTTGTTTTCCTAGTAACCATAAATTATATTATTCCGTTTCATAAATTTACATTTCAACATAAGGTCAGATATATTTTCTGAGGCTTGGTTTTATGTTTCGTGCATGAGGGGTTACACTTAGATAATGTCTGAGTACGACGGAATTATACATATGACTACATAGAGAAACCCAATTTCGATAGCAAACCTTAAAGACAAAAAAAAAATGATAATGAACTCGTTGAAAGGTACCCATTAAAAATCTTGCTATTTAAGCATATCATCTTGTAGTGTTATGAAATTATTAATCTAATTCACTCTTATTTACAAGTTAAAGCTTTTTTATAATATTATTCGTTCAAATATAACCACAGTTTAACGACGGGTATTAGTTTGAGTGTATCACTATAGGTAATAACCTAAAGTAACAACTTGGTTCATTTCATTAAGTTTCCTTTTCATTTAATAACTGCAAGCTTTCCCAATTTTCGCCAACCAAAAATACGCCTCTGGGAATTTCTTCTTGTAATAAAAGGAAGTTTAGTATCTGAAGAATGTTATCTCCTCGGGTATTTTAAAAATTGGTGCATTTACCGCCTCTATCTCTTGCAAAAGCTCATATACATGATAATATACAGAAATGCAAACAAAGAAAATTAGCAAAAAAAATGGGGAGTTTTCTTTAAAAAAGAATTTTAAAAGGGGTATTTTCATGTTTTTATTTATCTATCCTATATACATAAAATAAAGAGCTTAAATCTGTAAAATTTTTTGTGCTACGTTTTCGACTTACATTTTTATATAAAGTTCAGATTTCTCTCTAAACGTTCGTAATTTCCATCTTTTTATTAACTTGCTTTCTTGTTTATGTCTGTGTTTGTGTGTTTGTCCAGTCCAAATCTTGCAATCGATTTTTAACTAATTTCCCGACTAGCTAGACATTTAAAACTTGTAGAATAGCTCAGAACATGATGACAATGCATTTTTTAATACTTTTAGCCATCTTTAAACAGATGTTTACCATGTTTTTATTATTTTCAGTTAATTTTGTTTGTAGACTGGTGCAGCCATCTATCAGCCGGAACGGGAACGAAAAGTTAAACGCAAGTTAACTTCCGATTAACTTCATTTTCTTTCAAGTTGATGGGATAATTCATCAAACGAATTTTAAAAAAGTATTTATTAATACATAGAATTGTCAAGTTTATATGATTAAATATAAATTTCTAAAATATGGTATATAGAAAGTTCTTTTTATCTTGTAATTATTTCTTTCATATGCACAAAAAATGTATATATAGAAAGGGGACTGATCCGTCAACTGTGTTTGGATCCGTCAACTGTGTTTTAAAGGCAAGCCTCCCAGCTTATTTTCTTTCTATTTTTTCCCTTTTGTTTAATAAGCATAGAAAGTTAATAAATATAAAGAGGAAATATATATATATATATATATATATATATATATATATATATATGCTCCTGAAAAAGGAGAAGTGGGGAACATCCATAGCAGAATGAGGTGTTCCTCACTCTAGAGAAGGGATTCCCAACCTGTAGGTACGATCTTCTTGGGGGTCACGAAGTATTTTCTAGTGGGGTCTCCGTGGTTTTATTCAATTAATAAATATTTTAGGTGAATTTTACAGAAAATAATTATCAATATTTATTTACTATGAAACTATATGGTAGTGATGTTTTTTTTAATTAAAAAAAGTCTCGTTCAAAACGTAAGTCCAGTTCGTTAAAAGAACTTCTGCCTTTAGTTGGTGGAAAATGAAAATCGCGGTTACTTACTATATACACTATGCAAATTCTAAACACAAATTTAGCTTTCATCAGTTTGCACTTTCAGTTTTGGCATTTCTATTGTAGATTTTCCAACGAAATAAAGCAATTTTACTTATTAAAGATATTTTCTAATATTTTTTCTTAAAGTTTTTTTTTGTTGTTAAAGGCGTTTTTGTTATATAGTTCTGAATCAATACCATAGGTGCATTATTTTTCTCGAGGGGTTCTGATTTTTTCTTGCCTTTAGACATCGTTGACTCAGGGATGAATTTTTATTAATGTTCACAATTTCTTACAAATTCATTTTCTTTAAATTTGACAATCATTTGGAATTGAATTATGGAAAGTGCACTTTAGTATTTTTTTCTCTATCTCTTAACAGGCCTTTTTAATGAAACTATACAGGTGGCAAGGGGGTCTTATGATGCGTGGAAAAGTGAATCGTGACCCATAAAAGGTTGGGAAACACTTCTTTAGACTTTTGTATAAAACAGAATATAAGTGCAATTTGTCTCCACTTGCCAATGAATAATTGGATTTTCGTTAGTCGTAAGAAGGCTGAAAGAAATTCAGCCGAAAATAATATATTACAAGTAAAACTAGTGTATTAATTAATACAGGAACTTCTTATTTATTTTCAAAGTAGAAAAATGGGTAAGAATAAGTTTAAAACTAAGTTTACATATTTCTGGTTCAATACATCAGTACCATCCTCTCCGATATTCAGTATGTTTTTTTAAGACTAAGGTAACTCTCATAAAGGGAATCTACAGTTATTTAATTGTAAACAAAAATGCACTAAACACACTCTCATGAAAGGAAGCCTCTAAAATGGAATTATAGTCTTAAAATTCACACAAATTTCCCTTTAAACCATTCAAATATTCTGAGTAAAATAGATTATGTAATAATTTTGCATGCACCATTTTATGTTCCTATATTATTTAATACACAACCTATTTTTGATTTTTAGCCAATAAATATTGGCTAAAAATCAAGATACAAATTAAAAACGTACGTATTTTTTTATTTGTGTACATGGTGATTGTTTCCTTTTACTTGAAAAGACTTTTTCCGTTTCATAATCAAATTCGATATTCTGCTAACGCTATGCCGAATAATTGCAAAAATTTAGCCCTCCAATTGAAACCCCTCCCCCCTCCAAAAAAAAAATTAGTTTATAAATTTTCATAGGCTTAACGAAACTGATTACAGATTCCTCCAAACGGATGCTATTCTCAAGGCATTGAAAATTATAAACTTAATTTTGGGGGGGGGGGGGTTAGGTTGGGGGGGTTTCAATTGGAGGGCTAAATTTTTGCAACTATTGTTGCTGTTGTTGTTCCTAATGTCTCCTGGAAGTTAGCATACCAGGTCCATGTAGGCTGTGGATTGAGTAGTGCGGCTTCGGTTTATAATAGAACCTCAAGGGTCGGTGTCTGGTTTGGCTAGGTGCCACCACAAATTTAACTGAGAATCCCCTGGGGCGATCTCTGGGGGGGGGGATCGCACCATTCCCACCCACTGACTCCATAGAATTACTTTCCAGTCTACGGATTTATCTTGCCCGGATTCTACACGAGCATCCTCACTATCGAAAGCCAACGCGCTACCTATAGGCTACCTCGTGCCCGTAATTATTAAATTATGCTTTTAAGTTGAAATACTCATTTCAATCATCACAGCTTTGTTTATAGTAATGGAAAGATACGTTTTCATATATATATATATATATATATATATATATATATATATATATATATATATATATATATATATATATATATGAAAGCTAAATAAATAAAATTCACATATATAACCATCATGTCCCAGTATTAATCCCTTACCATTTAGTTTCTTTAATAGCTATGTTACTTTAAGCATTAAGTTCTAAAGTTTCTTCATTCTTAGATAGTTCTCGTCTCTAAAGATGGTAATGTATTTATCAAACAAGTATATATTCTTACATTATATTTCATAACTCCTTTGATATACTTCAAATAAATCCTTTATTTCATCTCTTTAGGCATAGTTAAAAGTTTTGTGATTTAATTTCCAGTTCCAAATGTTTGATTTACGTTTTGCCCTAGATTTATTTAAACGATTATTAGTCATAACGTAAATTAATCATTTTTTAGGATTATGAAAATTTCATCACAGCTTACGTACTATATGATCGCATGGCAAACCTATCAGTAAAAGTTACCTTTCTGCGTGCAATGAAATGTAAATATACTTTTTCTCTAAATACTTCTTCAAAATGTTGCTTATGACATAAAGTAGCTCACCCCCCCTCCAAATATAAAATACAAATCTTATTTTATGCATATGTAAATTTACTATTGACACGTAAGATATTTTCTCTTATTATAACTGGATTATTTGTTAATGTTACTGTAAATATTCACACTAGCTTATGGAGTATGTCTCCCAAACGTATCTACACTCATTGCTTTTAATCACATATTCAAATAAATTAATTCACTCCATCGCGGTTACTCTTGATACAATCTGTACAAGTAGAGGAAATCTATCCATATTACAAGGCCATTAAGGAAATGAACTGTAGGATCTATTTGCAGAACGCCTGAGGCATGTTTTTATAAAATGTAGGATTTAAGTAACGAGTCTTTTAGAAATTACAAGGCTATTTTTTCCTTTGAATTTTCATTTGCTATTAAGGATATATCAAAGTAGAAAAATGGATAAGAATAAGTTTAAAACTAAGTTTATATATTTCTGGTTCAATACATCAGAACCATCCTCTCCGATATTCAGTATGTTTTTTTAAGCCTAAGGTAACTGTCATAAAGGGAATCTACAGTTATTTAATTATAAACAAAAATGCACTAAACACACTCTCATTAAAGGAAGCCTCTAAAATGCAATTATAGTCTTAAAATTCCCACAAATTTCCCTTTAAACCATTCAAATATTCTGAGGAAAAAAGATTATGTAACAATTTTGCAAACACCATTTTGTGTTCCTATAGAAAGAACTCAAGCAAATTTCAAATCATATTCAACATTATTAAAGTGAGGGTGATACTCCTTTTAACCAAGATTAGTTAGTCCCGAGGCCATTTATAATGCTTTTCAAGCTTCGCACGATGCATTGCAAAATATTGTTACAAAGGAAGATCCAAAGACATGAACTTTAATAATGATGCTATGAAACTAGACTCAGGTCACAAACTATAGATATTGATAAACTTGTAAATGCCTCCATTTGAAGTTATGAAATTCTACCAGCATCATTTATGAAGCAAGTGCAGTTGCCAGGAGATATGTCGAAATGGAATGAATTCGATGAAATGTATTAAGAATCAAGGATCCTTGGAATCGGTATAAAGGCAGATATATCATTAGTTTTCCTTTGTTATGTGTGATTTGGACGTCTCCTATTGTGACAACACTGAAAACAATTCTTCCTCAAAGAGTGGGAATATAAGAATATTGTCCTTTTGTTAATGAGAGATTAAGATTTACTCTTTTGAAATGTCTCTATAGTCAAAATAAGTAACTTTTACGTAAAAACCTGGTCTAGGACTGCAGAATTAATTGTTATGTAATTTACGACTAACAGTTCTCCATGTTAGAGCACTTATTTCTCAACTTTTTCCTCTATACAATGGTTTCTTCATATAAAAAAAAATTAACTGTTTGTATGGGAACCAGATTTTCCCAGCATATTCTTTTATTTGCTTTACACAAAGAGGTCCTTTAGTAATAGGATAAATAAAAATGGAAATTAGAATTCATTCCCCCATGTAATAGCAGGTTGTTCATGTTGAATGATTCTTTTATATCAATCTAAAATCGATAGCAATTCTTTAATACCAATAATTAATATCGTCTAAATTTTTTGCGTAAATATTAAAAAAGGTTTTATCCTTTACTGTAATCTTTAGTATAATCTCTTTGTTTCTAATTTATCTTTTTCTTTCTAACTTTTCTTTAACCGCATTTTTTCTGTTAAATTGTCTTGTATTGATGGCTACATATAATTGAAATGCTACGTTTAGTTGCTTTTTTTTATTTTTGCATCCATAGTTGAGTTGTCCCTTAAGTTAATTTGATAGTTCTTAACAAATCTTCGACGGAAAGGTAAAGTATTGTTCTCCTATTCAATTGCCATTTTTCATTTTCATGTTTTTTTCTCACCCGTTCATCTCTCTTTATTTTTTATAATTCATGGTTGTGAGATTTATAGATTTAGTGGACTGTAAATGGTTTTAATTGATTTATTTGACTTAAAACAAAATAATTACAATACTTGCACATTTAATAGAATACACTTGCGATTAATAGAATATAAGGAATGGATCAACGCTGGGAAAATGAAAACCCAAATAGCTTAAAGAATTGAATCATGAATTGACTTACATAAAGGAATGATGAATTGCTTCACTTCCCAGCCATGTTCCAAACCTTTCACTTAAAGTAAATTACATCAAAAAGGGAATAAGCAAGCAGAAGCCCTGCTCGCATCACGTACATAAGAATGGTTTGTCAACAACAACAGTTCATGTTTTCACACATCGTTTTCAAAATAAGAAATCACTGGATCAGTGCTGCCATCTATGCACGCGGGCTGCTACTACAGGACGGAACATCCTCCGGGACGGGCAGTAGCACAGTGACTTTAGAAATTGGCCTCTTGACATCACCAGAAGCAGTTTTGATGGAAACAACTCTTACACAGCCATCTGCTCCTGGGAAACACTGAATCACACGTCCAAGAAGCCACTTTAATGGAGGAAGTTGTGGCTCATGGATTGCCACCAAATCTCCAATCTGAAGATTCTGACGTTGGAGGCTCCAAGCCTTTGGTCTTTGCTGGAGTTGATTTAAGTAATCTCGAGACCATCGGTCCCAGAATTCAATTCGCATTTTTTGTAAAAGTTTCCATCTGTCACTTAAACTGATGGTGCAATTTGGAGCTTCAGGAATGTCCAGCAAAGAGCTGCCGATTATGAAATGCCCTGGTGTAAGAGCACTTAACTCCGAAGGGTCAGAAGACATAGGCACTAATGGTCGAGAGTTCAAACACGACTCAATTTGACAAAGAAAGGTTGACAGTTCTTCGAAATTGAGAACTGCAGATTTACTGGCTTTCACTAGTAAGTTTTTCGCGCTTTTCACGGCTGATTCCCAGATGCCTCCGAAGTTCGGTGAATATGGTGGGATAAAATGCCAATTTATCTCATGAAAGGAGGAAAAATGCATTACTTCTTCGGATTTCAATTTGCAGAACAAAGTTTTCAGCTCATTGGAAAGTCCAACAAAGTTCTTTCCGTTGTCGGAATAAATATCCGAAAATAAGCCTCTACGGCTGATGAAACGTTTCAAGCACGCGAGTAGAGCTTGAGTTGAAAGATCGGATACAGCCTCTAAGTGCACAGCTTTAGTACACATGCAGATGATAACACATATGTATGATTTCATTTTGGTTTTACTTCTGGTGAGATTTGGTTTGGTTGTGACTGGTCCACAGAAATCAATTCCTATTTTCTGAAAGCAACGTGATGGATTGATTCTTTCAGATGGTAAATCGGCCGTAATCTGCTGGCAGGATGCAGCACGCAATTTTTTACAAAGAATACATCGGTGGATCACTTGCCTCACCTTGGATCGTCCGCTCGTAAACCAAAATTTTTGACGTATGAGAGCTAACGTTAACTGTGGACCTGCATGAAAATGCTTCTGGTGGTAATACTCAATGATCAAATCCGTAATTAGGTTTTCCTTGGGTAGCAATATTGGATATTTTTGATCATGAGTCAGATTTTGCTGTCTGAACAGTCTTCCGCCTACTCTAAGGATGTTTGATTTGTCGAGAAAAACATTAAGAGTCAATAGCTTGCTTGAAGTAGGCAATGGTGATTTCTGTTGGAGTAATTTAATCTCGTTTGAAAATTCCTTCTTCTGCAACAGTCTAACTATGAGCAGGAGAGAAGACTTGATTTCATTGGCAGTCAAGTGTTCAGTGAGTCGTTCATTAGGGTGTCTACAGTTGTGCATGAATCTTAAACAATAGGCTATGACATTTATCAATTTGGTGTATGATGAGAACTTAAGCAGAAATTCAGGGATCTCTTTCTCTACCGCGGTATGGACCAACACCTCTTCAGCTCCATCAGAGAATGAATCTTGACTAAAGGGGGGATAAGAAGAATTATCCCACAATCTGGACGGGCCAGACCACCAAAGATCATGATGAAGCAATTTTTCAGGAAGGATTCCTCTGGAAGCGCAATCTGCCGGATTCCACTTTCCTGTAATGTGGTGCCACTGAGCCTTTGGAACTAGAGATTTGATTTTGTGCACGCGATTGGATACGAATTGGTTACCCTTCAGTGGTGGGGAATGAATCCAACATAAGGCAATTTGAGAATCTAACCAAAGATGAACATCTTCAAGGTTAATCGGTAGAGAATCTATCACTGTCAAGGTAAGCTGTGATAACAATAATGCTGCTGAAAGTTCAAGCCTAGGCAAAGTGACCATAGATAATGGAGCCACCTTTGTCTTTGCAGCTAAGAGATGAGAGGTATTACCAAAAGGACTTAGTTTTACCAGATAGAGGACTGCTGCATATGCCTTCAGCGATGCATCAGCAAATCCATGCAACTGAATTTGAGTAGTTGCGCTTTCATCCATACTTATAAACCTCGGAATTCTAATGGCTTTCAGACAATCAATTTGATTTAGAAAACTTTCCCATACCTTCAAAATTTCTGGAGGTATTTCATCTTCCCAAGACAACTTATCTTTCCAAAGTTCTTGCATTAAGATTTTGAGTATGACTGTAGATGGTGACAATAGACCTAACGGATCGAATGTTCTCGCAATGAACGAGAGCAAATCTCGCTTTGTTTTAACTTCGGTTGTTCTCGCTATGTGTAGCTGTATCGTGTCTTCAGACGAATTCCATGTCAGACCTAATAATTTTACAACTTGTTCATTTTAAATTTTCCCGTTTGAATGGATGAGTCTTCTTTCTTCTGTTACATGTTCAATTGCTTCTGGACAGTTTGAAGCCCATTTTCTCAGTGTAAATCCGCCACTTTCCATAATCTGATTTATTTCGTAGGCGAGTCTTGATGCCTCCTCGGGCGAAGAAGCACCACACAAGAGATCATCCATGTAGAAGTTCTCCCTAATTATCTTAGAAATGCGGGGATTTTCTGTCTGGGAGTCTTCAGCGAGTTTATGGAGAGTTTTAATCGCCAAGTAAGGAGCACAAGCTGTCCCGTAGGTGACAGTGCGCAAACGATATGTGGAGATCGGTTGTTGCTCTTCAAATCTCCAAACTATTCTTTGGTAATCTCTGTGGGAAGCAGTTACCAGAATCTGGCGGAACATTTTCTCGACATCTGCTGACAAGGCTATTCGATATGATCGAAAGTTTATGAGGATCTTGAATATCTCTGGGAGTAGCTTAGGACCGACCTCAAGGAAATCATTTAGGGAATTTCCACTTGAATCTTTACTGGATGCATCGAAAACAACACGAAGCTTTGTTGTTAGGCTTTCCTCTCTTAAAACACCGTGATGAGGTAGGAAAGCTTGATTTAGAACCTCTTCTTCATCTTCTGGGACGATTTCCATATGGTTTAGTGAGAGGTATTCCTTCATGAATTCACAGTACTTCGTTTTGAATTCTGGGTTCTTTCTGAATTTTGCTTCTAAATATTGGAAGCGCTTCAAAGCTTGAAATTTGGAATCGCCGAGAACCGGAATAGATTTGAATGGTAAGTTCACAACGTATCTTCCAGTACAGTCTCTCTTCACATTTTTTTGAAATTTGTCATTTACCGGATCAATGACTGATGATTCTGGAACTGATTCCATTTGCCAAAATTTCTGTAGTGAAGAATTGAGTTCGCTGTCGATTATAGAATGACAACTGAAAATCTCTTCCCTTACTGGTATTGAATAGATGGGGCCAGACAGCAACCATCCTAGCTTAGATTTCATAGCACAAGGCGTTCCCCTTGGCCCAATGATTTTCTCACTAGAAATAATTTGGATGAATAAGTCTGCTCCAATCAAAACTTCAACAGGAGATGAGATGTGAAAGTTCGGATCAGCAAGGACAAGTCCCTCCAAATGAGGCCACTTAGTGACTTCCATCCGAAAATTGGGTAGGTTCATGGTAATGTTTTTGACGACCAGAGCATTCATCTCAAATGATTCGTCACAGGAGTGTGAATATATCGTCATATTAGTCTCTTTTAAGAATGTTTCTGCAACAGAATTAGTGATTCCTCGAATAATGTGATTTGTATTTCTCACTTTTAAATTAAGTCTTGTTGCTAATGTGGAAGAAATCATGCACCTCTGCGAGCCACTATCTATCAGTGCACGACAAGTAATTAAGTCCTGATTTGAAGATTTGATTTTGATCAATGCGGTGCTTAACAAGGTTGTCACTGATTTTATATGGTTAACAAGGCATGGACTTTCCACTTCGTTTACCTGATTTGAATTACTAGCAGTTTCAACATTTTGAATAGGTTTTGGACGATGGAGAAGGGTGTGATGATTTTTATTACAATTTTCTGACTTACACCTAATCGTAATTAAGCATTTTGAGGCCAAATGATTACTTCTTAAACAATTAATGCAAAGCTTATTAGTTTTGACAAATTCCCATCGTTGATCCAATGACATCCCTAAGAAATCTGGACATCTGTACAATGCATGCGAGTTTTTACAAATTATGCAAACTGGTAGTTTCGAAGCTGACGCGGTATTACAAAAGGTGGTCCTTTTTTGAGGTTTGAAATCACCTTTACTAGTTGTTTCTATTTTGAAACATGAATCCTTTACATTTTGAAGACTTCTCGCGTGATTTTCCAAAAAGGCCGAAAATTCCGCAAAGGTTGGAAATTTTCCCTTTTCATTTTTCAATTCCCACTGAGTACGCATATTGCTATCGAGCTTATTTTGAATTGTATAGATCAGAATCAAGTCTACCAATTCATTACATTTAAACCCCAATATATCAAGATTACGTATTGCTTCATTGCACGTGTCCAAGATTTCCAAAAGAGATTTACCATTACAAACTTTGGGGGATTTAATGTTAAAAATTTTACTCAATTGATTATTAGCCAAGAGTTTGTTATCATCATATCTAGATACTAAAGTTTCCCAAGCTTGTCTGTAGAAGTCCCCAGAAACAGGAAAACCCTTAATCAGTTTTGCTGCGTCCGACTTTACTGATGCAACTAAATACTGGAATTTCGAAAGTGAGGACAGATTTTTATTTGAATCAATTGTCGCAGAAAATATTTCCTTAAACGTAATCCAATCATCAAGGTTTCCGCCAAAAATTGGAATTTCAAATTTTGGAAGGCGAATATTTTGCGTTTCATTCGAAACTGATTTATCAATGAACTCGGAAGCCGAATTTTCATTAGTACTTCTACTAATAAATCCTTCTATATCAGCACAAGCATTAATTACTTTCTCATTTGCATTTGTATATTCATTATAAAAAAGATCATTTTCATCGATTAATTCAAATATTAACTCTTCCAAAGATTCTATCAAATTACACAATTTTGTTTTTATTTCTTTCAAAATAAATTATTTACCCTCCTTGATTAAATAATCAACACGATTAACATATCTGTCAATTTCCTTGATAATGAAATGAAACCTCGTTTCAATCTTTGAATCTTTCTTACCCTTAGCCATATCGAAATCAGAAAATCAAAATGTCTCATATACAAAATTCCACGAATCGAAAATAGCACGTCAACAATTTTACGCGAATGCTCAAATGCCAAAAATGAAAAATAACAAATGCTAGAAATAAGAATTAAAACATCGCATTTACGTTTGCCTACCGGAATAGAGTTGGCAAGTAGCCAAAACACTTGCGAGAACGCGGGAATCAACTTTAACCAATATGGCGAACCGAAACAAGCGAGCGATTGAGACACATAATTAAAAGATTCTCTACTGTCACTCCGGGTCGATTAGGACCAAAACTATGTGAGATTTATAGATTTAGTGGACTGTAAATGGTTTTAATTGATTTATTTGACTTAAAACAAAATAATTACAATACTTGCACATTTAATAGAATACACTTGCGATTAATAGAATATAAGGAATGGATCAACGCTGGGAAAATGAAAACCCAAATAGCTTAAAGAATTGAATCATGAATTGACTTACATAAAGGAATGATGAATTGCTTCACTTCCCAGCCATGTTCCAAACCTTTCACTTAAAGTAAATTACATCAAAAAGGGAATAAGCAAGCAGAAGCCCTGCTCGCATCACGTACATAAGGATGGTTTGTCAACAACAACAGTTCATGTTTTCACACATCGTTTTCAAAATAAGAAATCACTGGATCAGTGCTGCCATCTATGCACGCGGGCTGCTACTACAGGACGGAACAATGGTTCATATTAACTCTATCTGAAGCGTTTTCTGTCGGGGAAGTGTCAAAAGTTACTTATCACTTACTCTGTCGTTGATATTTGAAGGTACGTAAATTACGTTATACTCTAGTCCAAAAGATCCTTGACATCTTGTTGAAATAATGCATGCATCCGTAGTTCAGTGTTTGAAATATTGAAAAGATGTTACAGTTCATATGTTCGATTCCTGGAACTGGCAAAAGTTAATTTTTCAGGAGAAATGAAGGTATAAAAGACATGTGGTGGGTAAGGTGAAGACGTTACTTTGGAATCCACAGAATAAAGCGGATATTTTGAATAATAGCCGGACCACCACTCCTGTATCTCTCTCATTAGAAGAAAATACAGGGTGTAACGAAACTCTTGGGCAAAACTTTAAGGGGTGATAGTACACATCAAGACAAACAATATTATATAAGAAACTTAGGGTCCCAAACGTCTTCCAAAGGAGATAGACGCCATTAAAGTTTAGGGTCCGAAATTTCAAATGATTATAAAAAACGGAAAAATGGGTCAATTCGTTAGCGGTTTTAGCTAAAATTATTCTTTTTGTCAGTTTTTTCTTGAAAAATAAATTTAATGATAAAGTTAAAAAAAAATTCGATAGAGGGCGCTTTAGACTTTGGAGTAACGAACAACTATTTTTTACCATTATTTTTTTATCACATTAAATGCTCTCAAAAGCTTAGCCTTAAACTTAAATTTTGAGCTCAAAATCTGATTCGTTGGGGGTGGTAAGTAGCGCAAACGGAATTGTGTTCAGGAGTTGAAATTTGAAACTCCCTCCCTCCTGAACAGAGTTTAGTTATTCCCGATCTTGGTGTCGTAGGACTTTGTGTCGTAGGACTTTGTGTCGTAGACCAGGCAGCAACTATTACCTCCTAGACGTAAAATAAACTAGAGAGGGATGACAAAATTAAAAAATTTATTCATAATACTAGACATGAGCAATTTCTCCTCTCGAAATAAAAAAAAAACAATTCGATGTACGCACGTCGTGCGCATGAATGAAGGTTGAATGAATGATGACAAGTAGAAAATGGTACACGCATGATTTTCTTGTGGAATCACAAAAACTGCTCGAAAGAGCGCCCACCAGCAAAGATGCAGGCCTCACACCGCCGGCGGAGGGACTTTCGAACATTAGCAAATACCCCGGGCATCTCCCGGATATCGCCTGCTACGACGGCTATTCTCGCAACCAGTTCCTCGTTGGAGTCGACAGGGCTTGCGTAAACAAGACTCTTCATATGGCCCCAGAGGAAGAAGTCTATACAGGAGAGGTCAGGAGAGTGTGCCGGCCAATTTACCGGACCACCTCGTCCAATCCATCGCCCTGGATATGCTGTATCCAATGCACTTCTCACATTTGCGCTGAAATGTTCAGGCGCTCCATCATGTTGGAACCACATACGAGCCTTTATGTTGGCTGGAACACTTTGCAGCAGAACTGGAAGCACTTCTTGTAGGAATACCAGATACGTTCCGCCGTCCAGGTGCCTTGGCAGAAGATATGGCCCGATCAAATGATCGTGGATAATTCCGGCCCACACATTGACGCTGAAACGGCGTTGATATGAATGAGGGCGGGTAGCGTGTGGGTTAGTTTACGCCCAGTTGTGTGCATTGTGCGCATTGAAAATGCCTTCCCGACTGAAACTGCATTCATCGGTGAACAGCACGTGTGCGGCAAAGTCTGGTTGCACAGCCAATCGTTGGAGGAACCATCGGGAAAAATCGACACGAAACTGATGTCGATTGCTTTCAAGGCGTGCCCACGCTGCGCATGATAGGGTCGAAGGCATTCTGCACTCAATACTCGCCAAACCGCCATGTGGCTCACATTTGCGGCATTGGGTACAGTCCGCGTGCTCGTCTCCGACTGCTCCTCGAATTCAAGCAACACATGCTCTTCAAGTTCCGGTGTCCTGGAAATCCTGGTACGCCCAGTGTCGTGCATCCCACTGAAAAACGAGCAGGTTTCTCTGAGACGCCGATGCAAGCGTTCGAAAGTTTTTCGGTTTGGCAAGAGTCTTGAAGGAAATCGTTCCCCGTACAATCGCCGGGCCTCCAGGGCATTCCCATCTGCAACGCCGTAAATGAAATGGATATCGGCCCTTTCTTGACTAGTGTAGCTAGTCATCCTTACAGCCGTCAAAAACGAAAACACGATGAATGCAGACAACCAAAGCTTTTACAGCACTTTACATCCTTACATACAGTTAGAACCATACAGTTAAATCATTGTGTACTACACTTTGCATGCAAATCGGGTGATTTGCATAATCGGGTATTTTGGGAGGAGAAATTGCTCATGTCTGTTATGAATAAATTTTTTTTTATTTTTTGTCATCCCTCTCTCGTTTATTTTACGTTTAGTGGGTAATAGTTGCTGCCTGGTCTACGACCGAGCATCCAAAATTGTGAATAACTGAACTGCGTACAGGGGAGGAGGGGGTTCAAATTTCACCTCCTGAACACTGTTGAGTTTTCGCGACATAACCACCCCCAACGATTCAGATTTTGAGCTCAAAATTTAAATTTAAGTCTAAGATTTTGAAAGCATTTAATCTGATACAAAAAATAACAGTAAAAAATAGTTGTTTGTTACTCCAAAGTCTAAAGCGCCCTCTATCGGAATTTTTTTAACTTTATCTTTAAAATTTATTTTCCAGAAAATCTTGACATAAAGAATAATTTAAGCGAAAACAGCAAACGAATCGACAAATTTTCCCGTTTTTTATGATCATTTGAAATTTCGGACCCTAAACTTTAATGTCGTCTATCTCCTTTGGAAGACGTTTAGGACCCTAAGTTTCCTATATAATATTGTTTGTCTTGATGTGTACTATCACCCCTTAAAGTTTTGCCCAAGAGTTTCGTTACACCCTGTATAAAGATACCAAAGCAAACAAATGATATTTAAGATGTTAAAATATCAGTCCGTGGTTACAAACATGACTTCGGGCTCTTTAAAATTATTTTGTTTCTAACATGAGAAAATTTATAAACAAATGAGGAGTAAGAAATTAGGCTGTTAAAATCTACAAAAGTCGAATGCAGGGTTTTCTTCAATAGTGAACTTGCAAGGGTTTTTAAAATACGGAAAGCACTTAAGTACAGGATATTCACTCTTAGGCAATGCGATTCTGCTGTCTACTTTATTCCTGTAGGAGCATCCAGTTGGGGAACAAATGATACCTCTTATAAAAAGACAATACGATTTTTTTGTCTTTAGCTGCGATTGGAATCCAATCCAATAATTGGAAATTAAGTATGTTTACCACTAATGTGGGCATGGCTTATAATGCTGTGATGATCTTTTCTCGAGGCAGTATACAAATAATCTTCGGAAGTCTTATCAAAAGCATGCCTCACATTCTAGTCATCTTCTGTTGCGGAAAACATATGAGCTGTTGACTTACACTAGAGAAGCAAAGTGTCATCGGATCATATTTACTTTATAACATGTTTTGTCCCATCTATACTGATATTTCTTTTTTCCAATTTAACTATTTGTTACATACTTCTTAACGCTTTTTATGCACTTAATAGCGGTGCGACGACTGTTTACGGAAAGCAGGAAACTCGCGAGCCTCGAGGTTATCGAAGCCATCCATTTGAACAATAGATTAAACCAATGAAATGAAAAAATATAATGAAACGAATACCATTGTTCCCAACGTTAATTTTGATTTACATTTTTGTGTCACAATTTTTGTTGCATTTATATCTCTTCATAACGAACCTTGTTTCTGAACGGCAATCCCTTTTTAACAGACTGCTTTAGCTGAGTAATTCTACTCAAAACTGTTTTCGTGACTATCCTCGTACATTATTCGATTCTCCCACTTAATCTAAAACTTCCCAAAAGAAGCAATTACAAATTATGTTTGCAATAGGGACGATCCGATGATTGAAAGGCATATTAAAGTTTTAAATACCCCTTTCCTTTTAAATGTTCGCCTGTTTCATCTGATAACCCCCATATACTTCAGTCGGGACGAGGATCTAAATCCTAATTCCTAAAGTCGTAATTGGCACTAGATCTCTATATCCTACGAATAGATTACACACCCATTTGTGATTCTTTTTCGGTAATTGCCTGTTATGGGGGATGACTGCCGAATCCTTGGATGCTCATTGCTTTTAATAAGATGATCAAACAAATTAAATCTTTTGATTAGGGCGTCGTATAGATTAATGTCTTTGAAGCAGAGGGATGTTATGTGCATGAGGATGGGAACGGAACGCTTTAGTTATTTTTAGGACAGGGAATGATTTGTATTCGTCATATAATGGAAAGGATTTGCTTAATAGGAAGCCCGGAAAATACGCAGAACTATTTCCTCGTAAAATATGCAAATTTATCTGTAGAATGTTTCAATTCCTAGAGGAAAATTTAAAAACGCTTACATAAACACACTTTCTCACTTATGAATCATTGTTTTAATTACATTACAAAATTACGTACCATTCACAAAATGTATTATACTGAATCATTTTAATCGCATTTCAAATATTATGGTTTTATTCTCTAACTTTTACAAAATCTAGTATGAATCAAGGCTAGCGTTGTTTGCATTTTCCCATTTTGCTTTAGAATGTTGTCGCCGTTCTTTATATTTCTCAGTACAATTTTATCAGTTAATATGTAAAGTTATTTTATTTATAATTTTCCGATCCTAATAATAGCTGAATCTATATATTTAAGTTGCTAAGCCGACTTTATGGGCAGTCCGTGTGAGAAAACTACTGCATCAATTTACTTCAGTTTGGTCTTAAACGAAAGATTGTAATATGTAAATTTGTCAAATTTGGTTTACGTAACCACAATTTCTATTAATGAACTATAATTTACAATTACACTTTGATTTCTGCGTATACTCAGTGGCAGGTTTCAATCTGGCTTTAGAAACTCACTGCTTCTGCGCATACTCAGTGACATGTTTAAATGATAAACATGTTTATTCCGAGGCGAGATCTCTCTCTGCCACTTTTATTTTTATGATAATTATGTTTGTGAATTATAGGATTAAACCTGATGGAAATTGTTTATTTCGTGCTGTTTAATTAGTGATAATTTACAATTAAAAATTGCTTTCTGCGCATGCTTAGGGACATTTTTAAATCTGGCTTTAGATACTCACTAAGCACGAGGCCGCTTAAACATTAATTTGTTTCTGCGAATTATTATGATTTTCACCATTTGGCAATGATAATTTGTGTATTAGTACATTTATATACTATTTAGCCGTTATGTTTTGACGGGTACCAAATAGTATCAAATTATTTAATGACATTTTTCTAAGACAGCATTTGGTTGGCAGAATGATAAATCTATACTTATATATAAAGAGAGAGAGATTTTGTACGTGGAGGGTAATCTCCAGAACCACTGTACCTATTTGAAAAATTCTTTCACTGTTTGAAAGGTACATTATTCCAGATGGACATAGGCTATATATTATGTATATCTGATCAGTAGAAATAAAGTTAGGGGCTTAATCCTAACAATCTCCATTGTTACGGCTACTGTCCTCTACCGCTTTTTTGTGTCGAACATTCCAACGATCCTTAGCGTGGTGCTATCGCGGTGGGCTTCTGTTCTGACGTTAGCGGTTCGAATCTAGCCGTTCTCCGGCACGCCTTTTTCTTTTAAAAAATTAATTTTTATTATTAACTAACGTAATATTAATTTAAGGTATTATTAAGGTTATTTTTAAGGTAAAAAAAATTACATTTTATTGGCTATCAACTGGAAATTTATTGGTATAATATTTTCTTCAACCCGGACAAAGTCGGGACGGGCCGCTAGTATCATATAAAAGAAGACTTCTTAACATCGGATATTGGTTATTTTTTTCTTATGTAAATATTTTCATGCTAAAGAGTAATTGCATATTTTATGTTGCTTTAATATTTTATTAGTTGCATTGATATGTTCCTGACTTGCGCTACTTTTATTTCGCATATTTATTTTAAGTTTTAATAAGGGGCTCGAGGTAATCTAGTGTTCCTTGGCTTTTGGTGCTTAGGGTGCTTGGATCGAATCCCGACTAGCGGCATTAAATACCGTGACTGGTCGGATATGGAAACGGATGGTGGACTTTCAAATTACCAAAAATCCAACAAAAATTGGATTTTTTTTTGGGGGGAGGGGTGTTAATATTTAAATATATGCAAATATTGGAATAAAATGCATTTAAAATATGTATTGAAAAGTAAATTGAAAACTTGGTGGCTTTAGAAAAGCAAATATTAAAGGTAGGTGAAAAATATATCGGTCAAATGGCTTATTACCAAAATGCGTAATTTCCAGATTTGTAAGTCTTTGAAATGCTCCTTGCGTCACAGTTTTTGACGAAATGTTATAAAATTTATGATGAAGACTCCTCTTAAACATTAAAATAAAGTTATGTATCCATTTCAGGTTTCCATATAATTAAGATTATCAAAGTTTAACTTAAGTATAGAAAAGTACAAAAATTTCGAGAAAATTCAGAGTACATGCATAAAAATATTTCATAAAAATTAACTATTCAACGAAAGCCCAAAATAATACATAACTCTGTTAAAAATATATTTATAAGAAATATAAATGCAAAATTAAGGGGGGTTAAAAATTGGATCGCAAGGAGCGTTTTAAAAAACATAATAAAAATTTCTATTTTTAAAATATAAATTTTTTTTTAAATATTTATACAATTTTATAAGTGTTTGATATAGTTATACTTTAATGAATATATATGCAAAATTTCATATCTCTGAGGTAAAAATTTTAAAAAAATGCCTTGTAATATCCACCATCCTCTTAAATCCGTAGACCAGAAACTCCCTCTATGAGGTCAGAAAGTTTGGGAGAGAGTACGATACCCCTGGGAGTTGCTCGGTCAAAATTGCTATAGCACCTGGCTAAATCGGACTCCGACCCTTGTGATGCCATTATAAACCTCATCCCTCAACCCGCTATATGGACCTGGTCTCGTATAAATACCTGCCAGGAGGCACTAGAAACAACAACAAGTCAATAGAGTCTTTTAAACTTTTATGCATATTTACGTACATACTTTCCCTCTATTTCTCAAATTTCAATCATATCATTAAATTTATTCGTCTGAGACATCATATGCCTATACATGCGATTCCTTATAATATGGAATTAAACATTCCTCCCTATCACTGTTAATTTTAGACTTTCCATTCGTACTCGTGATAATAAATGTGGTAATTTTGAATGAAATACTAGATGGTATAGAAATGTCATATACATACGTATATTGCGTATGTCTATGACAGTTCTATATCATTTTCTTAGGACTTAGTATCAAAAACATTTTGACAAATTCAATTGATATTTTACCACAGTACGTATAACTCTAGTTACCTTTCAGAGTTTTACTGTTTTTGTTTGTTAATTCCTTCAATAGTGCATATTTGAAGAAACGCTTTTTTTTTAGATTTTGTTTTGGCTTTTTGCAAATATCCGCGAGCACTGCTATGCCAAACTGTCTATTCTAATAAACCTTCTGAATGACTCTGCGGGAAATGTTAAGATACATATATTTCAAATAATGTAATGGTATTAGAATCCCAATTTCTATATTCAAATAGAGCGTATTTAGTAATTTTCACAGTATAGTTGCAATATGTTATAGAAACATATTTGGTTTGGCATATGTAGTTTTTAAACATTGACAATTTGAAAAAAATGAAAATTGATTTTTAATTTAGTTGTAAATGGAGACTTATTTAAAATATTGCTATTGTCAGGAATAAGTTTCGTTCTTGCATTGGGATTTATTTTGTAAGATCCGAACTATAAGTCTGGGTGAGACTTTAAGGTTTGCAGCTAGTATACATCTAGATTAAATTTGAGGACTACCTACCTGAAATTATTATGTACAACTTATGACCTGTGATCCCCTTTTATAGGTTATAGTATGATTGCAATATTTGTTAGTTGTCCAACCCAGTTTGTTATTTTCTTTGCATCAGGCGTCCATACAATTTTGAGAGTTTGAGATTTCAATAAAAAATTCTGTTTCATAAAAACTTTGTAAATTAAATCGAATAATTAAATGATTTTTCCAAGTATTAAATTTTGCTGTAATTCTTGAATGAAACATGTAGGTTTTGTATTGAAAGCTCAGATGGTGAGTGGTGGACTCGGTTCAAGCAGCTCAACTTATGACGGCAAGTGCCATTCCTAATCAACCTTCGTTCGTTCCGACTCAGATCCAGGTTGGATCTCTTGCCGTTATGCAGATTGTTTTGCTAGGCTGCTCCAGCAAGATGGCTTTAAAGGACGAACAGACAGAGAATCTGGGAGATCCACTTATAATCATAATTCTTTATATTTTTTGGGCTTTTATTTTTAAATTTTATTTTACCTTAAAATTTTTTACTATCTTAACCTTAAATTCCTAACCTCTGAGCACTCGTACCTTGATAACATATAACTGATGTACAGGAGATAAAGTCAACATGACCCAGGAACTCCTTTGTAAAGACAAAACTGATTTGGGTTTGGACTGGGAGATCGAGATCGTGACTCGATACAGATCCAGTGTGGCAGCTGGTTCAGAGAACTACCTGTACTAAAGAAACTGTCTACCTTAAGCCATTAATTGTTTTCATGATTGAATAAAAGACGATGTAAGATCAACGTCGGGGTTATTGATCTAAACATTTCACTTAGTTTCGACTCTACAATGTATAAGAAAAATGTGTTTCGAAAGTTATAAAGTTTTTCTCACCTGTTACAAACAACATAACACATCATTTAAACTGCATATTCGTTCATATTATACACAACTAGTAAGATATAATGTTGTATTTCGGAGAAAAATTTCAAATTTTGTGGTAGTTTATACTTTCTATCACAACTTGCAAATTTATTAAAATTTCATTGAAATAATAGTCTATTCTATAGCGAGTGAAACTATGCTTTCAATACAATCCATTAATTGGTAAATTGCTCCAAATGTTTACATGTATGGTGTTTCCTCTTTATTGAAAATATACCTTATATTCTTTGATTTACATTTCATGATATATAAAGGTAAAAAGAAACAATCTTAAAATCTGCAGTTCTATTTACATTATACCCGTTGGTAATTTTAAAAATCTTATATCATTCCTTTCAAAAATGTCATATCTCAAAATAAAAGATTTTTCAGGACAGTGATTTGAAAGTTTAAAAGTACCGGGTGCGTCATAAATTCGTTCAAAGTTCAAAAATTCGTAATAAAATAAGTAATGCTCGGAAAATTTTTCTCTTTGCGTCAATAGGATTAGAGGGACATTGGATTTTTTTCCATGTAAAATTTTTTTTCCAAAAGTAACCGAAAGAGGCGCTCACACGTCATACTGAGACGTTTTATGCAAATTATACAAACACAAACAGAAAATCAAACAGATCACAATAACATGAGACTGCGTACTTATTTTAAGTAACAGATGTTCAACTTTACCAGCAGCACAAGGTAATAGTCAAGTGAGGAGCGTCACTACGCCATTACAAGGGAATGTAGCATGTCGCCATCGATGGTAGCGACTGTCTGTCGAATGGTATTTTACAGATCCACCAAAGTGGTTGGGGAGTCCCGGTACAGACTTTAAGTATCTCCAGATCCAAAAATCTACCGGGATCAAGTCTTGTGATCGTGAGGGCCACAGTCCTATCGCCGTGCGAAACTTTCGCAATGCAACAGTTGTGGATTCACCATTCGTGTAAAAAAGTTAATCCACCAACGCTCGATCCAGTAATGACAGCATGGTGCCGGCTTCGAATGACGGATCCATTTTCAGCCAGGCGATTTATTTATAGCCTGGTTTGAATAAAACTTCTCAGTATGACGTGTAAACGCTCTCTTTTGGTTACTTTTGGAAACTTTTTTTTTACACGGAAAAAAAAATCCAATGTCCCTCTGATCCCATTGGCGCAAACAGAAAAAAATTCCGAGCATAACTTCTTTTATTATGAATTTTTGAACTTTTCATGAATTTATGACACACCCGGTACATTGAAATATATTGAAAATAAATTTTAATTCTGTTCTCTAGCGGCTAAATATAAAGCAGTGAGATATGACGATCTTACGGGGATTTACTACTCTTTCAGGGCATTCTGAAATCAAGCATAACTAAAAATCGCTGATTTTTGAGATATGACGATGTTGAAAGGAGTGGGCGAATAACCTTTCGATGAAGATTCCCAAATTTACTGGCTGTAAAATAATGAATTCTGACTACTTAACATATAATTGATAAATGTTTAATGGATTAAAAAGAAACACGTCTGCTATAAAGAATTTCAAACGTAAGGAATTTAATACAAATTATACTTTTATTTACTTATTATATTTTCTAAGAATCGTTATTTTCAAATAACATAATAACATTAAAAGCTATTTGTAAAACTTAGTGGAAAAAATTAAACTATTTTTCCCAGAAATATGATTTAAAATACTGTTTAAAAATGTCTATGAACACAACTATTTTAATCAAAATCTCTTATTTCAGTTATTAAATTGAAATGCTTTTTATCCTTAAAATTTCTTTTATAAATAATGTATCTACATGGTAAAATACAACGTTTTAGCTCATAGTTACGCAGATCAAACTTATAAGTGGGTTTCCAGCTCAAAATTTATTTTATATGGTTTTGACGTCTTCGCAGATAAAAAAATTTAAAAACAAAGTTTGGATTGGCTTTGAAAAGAAAATATCATAAAGTTTGGCAAGTTTATCAAATAATCGAGGAGAAAAATATCCTATATTTGTTTCGCAGACATTTTTCCAATTTCCCCCCAAGAACAGCTCGTGTATTTCCTGAAGTCAGCACGAGCTTCTGTAGGTACTTGAGTATGGGAAACCTTGCGTAATTTATTACGGTATTTTCAGTTAAGTTATTTATGGTAACAGTTGTATTTTGTATAAAAAATTAAAGTTAGAAATTTTGGAGTGCCTTATGAAATCTCTAAAACGCCGTTTTACTCCCTTGAGGCCGTGATCCCCAATGGGGTCGAGGTAAAATTTAAGGAGGCCGTCTACTAACCCTGTTGGATTCGCTCACGTCAGTGTTAACCTATGAAGAAAATGTGCCTACTATTTACAGCTACATAAATGCTGATAATCCAATAAAAATGTTATTTTCAGATAGCCTGTATTTTTCTGCACCTTGCAACAGGATTCATTTTATAAATTTCGTCCACGAAAGGAATTTAGGTGTGTTTAAAACACACTATACCAGATTTTTCCCCCGAATAATTTAAATTTTTAAATATTATTTGTAATATTTTTAAAAAACAAAAAATGATCTAAGGTGTAAAATTTCTTCCTCTATTATGGAGTACAATTTAAAAAAAATCTTTAAAACCAAGTCGGCAATCCTTGGACACATTTTGTGCATAGGTTAACATTCAGGTGAGCGAATCCAATACGGTTAGTACACAGAAACCTTAAGGGGGGAGGGAGGGGGTGTCGCGACAGATCGGTATCAAGGCAGTTGAATTTTTTGAGCTAATCACTCGTGCAGTTATTTATAGTTATTGAGAGATTCTGTTATGTTTTTGTCTGGGGGTCGAGAAGTGTTCATTATACTTTAATTGTTTGGAGACGTCGCGACGTCTGAAACCAGATCCCTTCCTCTTGATCTGTCTGTATTCGTGGTACTATATGATTGTCACTGTGCACAAAATTCTGGTACATAGTATGGAGATCATTAAAACATGCATTCTTCCAATCGGGCAGCTCTCGGAAGAATCTCAAGAGGCATAAATTAAAGATTGTGTTAGATTCCGCGAGCACCATACGAGGAAACGGTCACGTATTTCCACGAATATAGATTTGCGGAATGTGCTTTTGATAACGTCTGATATTATAATCAACTCACTCAGAGAAGTGCCTAGAAAGAGAACCGAGAAATTACCAGTGGAAGTTCTGAATTCAGTTGTCCCACCTTCAATTCCAACACATCAGGTAGTAGGGGATGTTCATCCATGTGGCGATGAAGATTACTCAGTACCTGATTCGTCTGATTGTGAGATCGATGATGAGTCATGTGATGATTATTATAGTCTTGAGTATTATTTGCTAATTTAATATTACATTGTTTATTTTTATAATCTAAATTATAAACAGTATGAGTAAATTTTATTGTATGTATAATTTATGCTGTGTTAAATTCTATACATAATGTTCTTGTTATAACAATACCGATTTTTAAATACATTTTTTACTCCGTACTTAAGTTTTTTAATATAAATATCCCCAAGTTTCTAAATTATCAAAAAATGCGTAATTATTCAAAGAAACAACAAAATATTATTCATCATAACCAGAGCAAGCAAATCGTAGATTAAAATGTTTTTTTTTTTTTCACCTAGCTTTTTCTAGGCGATTCACTGTGCGTGTGTGGGGCTAGGAAGGTTGAGAACCAATGTTTTAGATAAACACACCTCTTTCCTTGATAAGGAAATTAGATTTACTCCTGATTGAAGAAACACAATTCATCTTCATTCTTCGAAAACAATTTTTTTTTACTCTAACCCTATATGAAATGTATGATGGTATGCACTGAAGATTAATATATCTGTCATATTACGAAATACCGCTACAACCTCATTCAAAACACATTTATTACGCTCCAAATCTATAAGCGTTAGCGACAGTCTCTTTTACCTTCCCCGAATTAGCATATCTTTGTTTATGGAAATTTATAGGCCCTTGAATCTGATAGCCTGTTAGGGCAACATTTCTGTGATAACTTCCGTTACTTAAAATAAGTTGATCAGAATAAATTACTCGCCTTGTCCCCCGGTACATATCTCGCAGCGCCGCGTCAGTTGATTGCATTCAAAGGAGATTCAAATTCGAGATAACTTGGAGGGAATAGAAAAGCTATTTATGTATACACATTTTCAAACTCAAGCGAAGAATTCAGTTTTTCATTAAGAAATCGTGTTTCTTGTCGGTTTTAGAAATGAGCAGGATTCTCTAGAAATAAATTCTCTATGCATGTTATAAAAATAATGTCGAGTATTGTTCGATGGTTTTCATAAAATAGATAAATTTTATTCGACAGATAATATTACACTGATTTCCTTTTTCTTGCTTACACTTGCAATAATTTGAAAACAAAAAGATCATATATCTATGTATGCTGTATATATATATATATATATATATATATATATATATATATATCTGTTGCTTAGTACAAGAAGTGCCTAAGTCAGTATTTTCCAAGATGACTTTGTTTGCTTAAGTCTCTCTAAAACGATATAAAAATATTATTTTCAGTGTAAGAAGTACCCAAATCTGTACAAGGGTATGAAAACACTTTTAAAGCATCAAATAAATAAATTAATTAATATATATATATATATATATATATATATATATATATATATATATATGTTATTTTTTTAAGTGCCTTATGAAATCTCCAGATCACCTGGAAATAGCGATTCCCAATGGGGTCATGGAAATATTTAAGGTTGTTGTGTACTAACCCTGTTGAATTCGTTCACGTCAATGTTAACCTACGGAGAAAATGTGCCTACTATTTACAGCTACATTATAATATATATATATATATACTACATGGGGTGAAAAGTCCCGGGACTCGCCACTAAATGGCCTCCGTAATGAAATTTCCATATAATGTTCTATTAGCACTAACCTTCAAAAGATTGTTTCAAAGTTTCATGACATGTAGGCCATTTATTTACGAGTTGCGGTCGTGTAAGTAACGCTACTTTTGATTTTGTGTAAACAAAGGAAAAAAAATCCGTGTCTCAATTACACATTGCTTTTTGATGAAAAAAAATACCGTCCAAACCCAAGAAGGGCTCGAAAAACATTACAGCACATCTGCTCAGTCGAAAACAACCGTTTGTCAATGGTTTAGCAAGTTTAAAAATGGTTGTGCGAACACCGATGATGTCGCACGTTCTGGACGTCCAATTGAGGCAACAACTCCAGAGAACATCAAAAAAGTCTACCGTATTGTGTTGTAAAACCGCAATATGAAAGTAAGGGCGATAGCTGCTATAGTAAAGATAACAACAGAATGGGTGAGATATATTTTGCATGAGCATTTAAATATGAAAAAGATTTGTGTGAGATGGGTGCCTCGTTATCTAACAATCGACCAAAAACAGCAACGTGCCGATAATTCAGAGCGCGCTTTGGCTATAAAAGCGTAATCCAAAAGGATTTTTCCATCGATTCGTAACAATGGATGAAACATGGATCCATTACTGCACACTTCAATCAAAATGACAGTCTGCAGGGTGGTTGGAAGCTCGGAAAAGCCGACCATAGCGACGAAAGGCGCAACAATCGGCTGGAAAGATCTTGGACTGTATTTTTGGGGATGCACGAGGGACAATATTCATCGACTATCAATTGAAAGTAAAACAATCACACGAGAGTATTAAGCAACATTATTGAACCGCTTGAAGGACGATATCAAGAAGAAAATGCCGCACTTGGTGGAAAAAAAAGTGCTGTTTCACCAAGACAATTCACCGGCTCACACATCAGTGAAAGCGATGTTAAAAATTATTAAATTAAAATACGAATTGCTCCACCATCCCCCGTATTCTCCAGATCTGACCCCTAGCGACTGTTATTTGTTTCACAACTTGAAGAGATGGCTTCAGGGGAAGAGATTTTCATCAAATCAGGATGTCAAATGCGAAACTGATGTGCATTTTGAAGCCTTTGACAAATCGTACTATAGGAAAGGTATTCAAATGTTAGAGGACCGTTTAAATAAGTGTATAAGTGAAATATGTAGGTATGTATAAACATGTAGAACGCATATATTGTTTTAATTTGGAAGGAGGCGTTTGTTTAGAAGAACATGCTATAGATGAGAATCTTTAATAACTTTCAAGAGTGATTTGCTGAGAGATTTTTCGTTTTAATTAAAAAATATAAAAGCTAACAAATTATAAATTCAAAACAAAAGTTGTGTTAAAAATTGTATTGTGACTTGCAAGATTACTCCTCATTCAAAAAGTTTTCCAGTACTCTGATTTAACTTGATTTAACTCTGATTTAACTTGAAATTTAACTTGATATCTTCTATCTGAATGCACTACTACACTTGTAATTGTCGTATCGTGATCATCCCAAGTACTTACTTTCTGAGCCTGACATGTTGTACATTTGGAGTGTATTGGCATAAAATAGCCATTATACGTCACTGAATTCTCGCTCGGTTATTGCTTAGAGGTTTACATCTAAATTTTGCCTTCTGTTTGAAGTCTTGTAATGTTACATTAAAGCATATCACTATATTTTTCATGTATAATTTAACGAAAAAAAATGTATTCAGTCAAAGAGTATATTGTGTCTTTTATTCTGACTACTATCCATATTATCACGATATTATTACAATACTTTATTATTAGAATTAAATATTATGCTCTCCGGGGTTGAAACAATATGTTTTTTAGAGTTATGCATTCTGTTCCGATATTATACATATCAGTATTAAACGACGAATGTGTTTCACATATTAGGGATAGTTTCATATTATAAAACGCATAAGATTTTGTACATATTTAAAAACTTTTTATCATGAATTTCATAAACGACAGGCTATACGCCCAGAGCTTCACTAATGCATGATAAAAATAAACTATTGTAGTAATTTTATATTGATATGCAATGATACAGTAGAAAAGAACTTCCACTGCCCCTTTGTTATAACACATGTTTTCAGATTGTTATTTCATATTGTAAAAGAAATCAGTCATGAATATTTTTTTTGTATAAATTTTAGACTAAAATCTTATTACAATATTCCTGAAATACTTTCCCTAAATTTAGATTTCCTAAGTATCTTTAATAATGAAAAGATCTTGAATTTCCTATCCAAAATACCAAGTTTTATATAAAACCATAATTTCTCGCATCGTGTTACAGCGAGCTATCGGTGGGAAAAGTATTATCTTCTTTGAGCCAGAGCATTTCTCAGCAGAACACAAATTAGCATGTCTTTGTTTATAGAAATTTATAGACTCCTTCTTAACAGGGAATTCTAGAGTTACTTAAAGTAAGTTTATCAAGATAAATTACACGTCTTGTGCTCTTCTATATATCTCCATCGCTCCAAGCCAGTTGAATATATTCAAATGATATTTGATTTCAAATGATGGCTCAAACACGGGATCTGAAAACTATTCTTGTTCGTGGGTTATTGTGTGAGAGAAAATATTTTCAGAGTAAGAAATTGAAATTCTTACTCCGAAATTCTTTCTCCCTTTTATGAATGTGCTATTTATACATTAGAACAGAATATAGATTAGACATATTTTCTTGTAATACTAGCCTTTGGACTGAAACTGCTTACAATGGAACTGAATTGAAAAGTTGCACGCAGGGTAGATTTTGAGGTAAACAATATTCCACAGAAAACGTTTATGGCTTTCATGTTAAATATCCCATCATGTCCTTCTACGAGGTTAGTGTGTGGTGGATGGGGCTCGATCGAAATTTAGGAAGCACCATGGGAATAACGTCGACTTACCTGTATAGTGCTTCTAGATAAAAAGTAGTCAACATTTTCCGCGGTTCTAGGATAACGTGTCGAACGAAGTGCCTCCGCATTACCAAAAATTGAATGTATATACAGGTGGTTATCAAAATAATAAAAACACATATAAATATTAATGGTGTTTAGGAAAGTGCTTCGTATTCCTTAAAAAACCTGTCTAGGAACCAGTATTTTTTATAGAATATAGTGTATACATTATTTTACTCTAAGGTAGCAGCAATGAAACTATGGACATCAGGATCTTTGGGGGATAGAGTAAGATGTCAAATCTTGTTGACCGTGCAGAGAGAGCAAATTGTTAAAGCGCGTCTAATGGAGTATCTGTTACAAAATCCCCCATGGTTTTGGATGTTTACCGAACTATGATATCGGAAGTCATGATGGCATACAGAGTGCACGGAAAGACATCCTCTGTGAAACAGAATAGTGGACGAAAGGGAAATCTAAGTGAAAGAGACTTACGGGTTTTTAAGCGGATTGTGACATCAAAAAAAGAAGACAACTGCATCCAAAGTGACAGTAAATATCCATCTGAATCTACAGACTCCAGTATCAGTCGTTACAGGTTAAAGAAAACTTCACAAACAAAATATTTATATGCAAAATATTACGGCAGAGTAGTAATTCCCGAGCCACTTGTAACAGATGTGAATACAAAACGTCATCTACAGTGGAGCTACGAGCACAAATCCTGGTCGAAATATGACATTTGGTTAGACGAATCATTGTTCACTTTGTTCCCCGCAACAGGACGTGCGTGTGTCTGAAGAACACCTACACAACCATATGATCATGCTTATCTCATGCCAGCTGTAAAAACATGGAGGGAAATTTCTCAGGGTTTCGGCGGACATCTCATGGTTTTCAAAAGGGATCTATTGTAACCCTGAAAGGGAGATTGAGTGGGAAGGACTATGTCGAACTTTTAGTCGACCAGATCCATAATATGGTGCAAATTGTTTTTCCTTCAGGAGATGGCGTTCTCCATGATGATGGTACTCCGATCCATACAGCTAGACGTGTCAGGTCGTGGTTTGAGGAACATAAAGACCAAGTCAAACATCCTATCTGGCCCGCACAGTCCCTAAACCTCAATATCATCGAACTGCTGTGGTCTGTTTTAGAGAATAGAGTCAGGAATCGATATCAACCAACAGCATCTCTACAGGAACATTGACGATTTATCCATAAAGAATGGTATAATATTCCCATAACCACTATTCCTGACTTGCATAATTAAATTCCTTATTATATATATATATATATATATATCCCATCACTGCACAAAATTTAGTAACCTCTTGTAATGAGTACAGTAGCTCTATCCGCCCACTATAATGAAGAAAATTAATTTCTATTTTGTTAAATAATTAGTATTAAAGTCATGATACTCATTCTGAAGATCCCAACATTTTACAAAATGTACGTATGCATCGTTTATTTATACTGCGAAAGGAGTTTTTCTCTTAGTTGTAAAAATAACTTACAAGAAATAATGCGAAGTGTTAATGAACAGTTACCTTGTTGCGCATTACATCACACGTTTAATGCGAAATTCACTCAAGAGAGAAATTTTTGCTTATTTTAAATTTAGTGTGTGATCTCTTTTGTTTCCCAAAATTAAAAAAAATATTCTGTTTTTCATACCTTATTTTTACAATAAAAAATATAATTTATTTACTTGTACATTTCACAGACATAAAGCAATATTTTCTAGAAGTGTATCCTTCTGTGTATTTAGATAGTTTATTATATTTGAACACATTTTTTTATAGCTGGAGAAAAACTTAACCGTATCTTCGAATTGCAAGATGAGAATTACAGACTTTATAAAGGCATGGTAACAATTTGCTATAATTATATCGCTGTTATTTAAGATAACAAAATATTCACATTTATTTAGTAAAGTATCGGTATCACTGTAACATAAACCGATTATTTAAATTCATATTGAGAGTTCACAATGCCATCTTCTATAAGAAAGTCTAGGATTAGTATAACTTTTTTTTAAGAAACAGTGTTACATAACTTTTATTTCTGTTAATAAGTTATTGATGTGAATTTAAAAGTATTTATTTTGATATGAGTATACTATTTCAACAACTTTTTCAATTTTAGGCAAGAAATTTTATTTTGAATGACCTTGTCAAATAATTATCTCTGTAAAACTGTACATTATATTCTAAATTAATATATTAAGTTATTAGTTGTTATAATTTCTTATAATATTTGGTATTTTTTTACAATGTAAATGTAAATTTTGTTTAAATTTTCAGCTTACAGTTCATGGATTTAAAATGATTTTTAGATAGCAAACTGTAACCGCAAGTTCTTTCTATTTCATGTAATGCAACGTTAGAGTGACTACTACATAAATTCAATTACATACCTTTGTCAAACTTTTGTAACACGCGACTCTATTGGTCTGTGAAGGCAGCGCTTTCGAAATTTCTCCCGTTATTTAAAATAAGTTGATGCATGTAACTTGCTCATTTTTATACTCTAGAGAGATATTTTCTACAGCTTCATGTTAGTTCTTTCCGTCTGCCTCTGATTCTAACGAAGGTTACTTCGTCATTGCAGAGCTAGTTATCTTTATGTCTAGGGTTTATGTGGGGTAATACGATTTTCATTTAGGTTCAAAAGCATGCTTTCAAGCATTTTTTAAAAATGTGTTGTAAATAGATTAGAACGTATGAAAATAATATTTTAATGTGAATAGGAACTACATATGGCTCCTACATATGGTTCTGAATATTTTTACCATTTTCATGTCCAGTGAAAGTTAAAAAAAGGAATATTTATGAAATTTTCGTAAATTTAATTGCTATTCCAAAATTAAAATATACCACACTAGATAAGAGTTTAATTTTAAATATCAAATTACAGCAAGAATCTACGCTATTGAATATGTTTCTAGTATAAGCATCTTATCTACAACTTAAACAAAAATTGTAGACTTCATATGGTTATTTTTTTTTGATATTACAAAGTGATAAAAAAGCAATCGGCTTGGCCATCACTCTTTTAAGAAAAAAAAAATACTATTTTTTCGTACTTCGTAAATATACTCTTTTTATACGTTTTTTCAGAAACTATGCTCTTTTAACTTTGCCTTTGGATAGGTGTCAAGTACCATGATACTCAACGTGCATGAACTCAATATTCACACAAAGTTTTTCGGGACTACCCAATTTGATTTATTACTTTATCCTGGTATCGGTCATATAATTATTTTTCTGGTAATTTATTAAAAAGTCAAAATCAAACGCACTCAGTGGAAAAACATAAAATTAAAAATTAAAGATAAACTTTACAATAGAATATCTTGTAAATAATTTTTCATGCGTTCTGCTTACTTTACGATAATGTATATCTGACAATCAGACATTATACGTTATAAATCAGACTATACAAAAACACCGCCTGATGTTTGGTCCTAAGATTGTAGAGACAATATAAAAAGATTGCTTACAAATTTTGATTTTATGATTAAACTTACAGTTTTATCTTTATGTAAATGTAACCGCATATCACAGTAACAACATAGATCTTTAGCAATGCAATGGAAATGAATAATTAGATTTTTAAGATAGAAATATTCTAAAATGTCCCAGCTTAACAGTAGACGAAGTTCAACAGGCAGCGATTAATATGTAACACAGGCTAATTCTTGTTCCCTTGTATATTTTGGATGGTTGGTTGGATGGTTTCGAACCGTATAATTATATTTGGAAACGCTAAGGTTGTTATGATAGACACCTAAAGCTTAAAGCCAGTTACGGAGTCTAGAATGATCTATGCGATCACTGACACTCGAATCTGCAGGTACTGATTCCGTAGACCAGCGTCCAAGCCATTCCGCCACCCTCTGGTAATTGCTTTAAGGAATCAAAAATTATGAGGGCATTGAAATCAGACAAAAGCTGATACAGCGACTGGGAAAGATAAATGCAATGCTTTTATTTTTATAATAATATTGAAATTACACGTTATCGAAATGCGTTTTATCCCATTATTTCCCATAACCCTTTCATGAGCAACAACCTCCACCATTTGCACGGTGCAAATTTTTTCCCAATTTTTTATTAACCTAAAGAATCTCGAAATACTTTCCAATTAAAGATTGCAAAATGTTTTTACTTTTTAAACTGATAACAGATGGCAGTAATAACCACTTTTCTGCTCATTTAACTGGAAGACATTGAATGCAAGGGGAAAAGACTAGGTTTAGGAGTCTGCACTATGCAAACGGCGCCCCTCAAAGGGTTTAGCAAATTTTATTATACAATAAGTGAACCAATTCCTAGAAATCACTCGGAGTAACCTGTATTTATTTTTTATCTTTCTTAAATCTGGAATACATACTTGACTCAAAGTTTGCGTTGTGTTTTTGTGGCTTTTGTCACTTACCCGAAACTTTTCCACACCACATCCATTGATGGCTGCGTGCAAAGGAATGCGGCTACGGTTTTGATGCGCTATAAAGGTTGGAGTACGACTCAACCAGATGCCCCCGCAATTTTGATAGAGCATCCTCAGTGATGGCATCTGTATGCTCGTACCCTCCTCCGAAACATGTACGACGTAGGAAGACTTTCCGGGCTACGGATTTAACGTAGCCCATACCCAGCGTAGACACGAATTCAAAATTTATGATAATGGTATTTGAATACATAATCTCGTAAATGCAGTGCACTCTCAAAGTATCTTACAAAATTATCCATTCAAAATTTAAAATATAAGAATGTGTACTTTTATCCTGCCTCACCAACACTAAATCTCATATTCTACATAAAATATCTCATTAATCACCAGTCAAGAACTATTTAAATACATTGATTTATGACATTCAGTCTATTCATCACACCGAGTTTTAACCATTTCATATTATTCTTGATTTGAAAGAGACGTTCGGCAGTTTGGACTAATTCATTAATTAGCTTGTGATCTATGCATGCGTTTAGAAACACAACAATTTATACTTCCATGCTTATATCTTCATTGAATAGCAATAGATATTTTATGCTACATTGCAAAATATGTTTACTTAAGCGTAATATGCATACTATGTACTGCGATCTGCATTTCCAGTTTTATTAAACATAATAACTCTCTAGACATCAACCCACATTATGAGCGGTACCAACTTTAATCGATTCCCGAATCGGTATATCTTTGTTTATGGAAATTTATAGCTTAAAGGATCAATGATGGCACTTACTGTTGCGTTGGCTATTTTGACGGGAACAAATTATATATCTTATTCCCCGTTATATATTGTTCATTTCCTGTTATTCCATTCAAACGATATTGAAATTCATGGTAGCGTAGTGCAAAACGGAGAAATTCTCTTTAGATATTTGTACATTAAGCTGTAAAATTGACATACTTCTGTGTTATGACAATAGGTTTTATTATAAAAGAGATCCGTAAGCCTGAATATGAAATGTATTTGGCTAGAACTGCTAGTTATTCGAAATTACACAATGCTTTTCATTTAAGTTAGGCATCTTTTCAAAAGTCATGCGTTGCTTTTGAATTCGTATACCCTCATGCATTCGAATACACTACATTGAACTAGTCCCCTAAAAAACTTTATATAAAGTTGTTAAACCGGTATATATATGTGTGTGTGTGTGTGTGAGTTTGTGTTCACAAACTGTGTCGATAAAATAAGAGGTTGATAGTTCTCATCAAGATGATCAATATTTACAATGCAACCTAGGGCATCATTCCACTCAGTGTGTCAGAAAAGCGTAAAGTGCAGTGTCAAAGTTGAACTTTCATCACTGGAAAAAATGAGAATTAACCAAATCATAAGTTTCATAATCCCATTCAGATCAGAGAAAGACTCAATATATATGCTCAAAATGCCGTCTCGGTGTATCGTTGCACAATTGGCTCCAACAAATGAAAGACCTGCGTACCCTCTCGGGCACTCCTGGTTAATCTTCTTCGCTGTAACATCGAATCGCACGAGATCTTCCACAGAGTTCACAGGGGTCTCGTACACCAATAATTTCACGTATCTGCAAAGAGAAGCCTAAAGGATTTAGGTCCGGTGAGCGTGGAGGGCCAGCCACAGGTCCTCCAAGTCCAATTAATCGTCTACGATATGTGTCATTCAGGAAGTGGGGGAGCAGGGTGTTAAATTGTGGTGGGGCTCCATCATGCATAAACCCCATGACCTTCTGTGAGATGAGCGAAAACCAGGGCAAGAAACCAGGGAGCACTTACTTCAGGCATACACGGTACATTTCACAGGTCAGACATTAGGACAAGACATACCGTCCCACTAGCCAATCACCAACGATACCTGCCCAGATTTTCACTAAAAATCTTTACTGGTGTTTACGAGGGGAAGTACCAGATTATACTAATATAAACAATCGTTAGAAACATTCTAATGCCTACTGGTTTTACATTTACAAGTGCCGCCCATTGGCTAATTTGTTGAGGCATCAACCTGCCACGCCTGGTATGCGGGATCGATTTCAGCATAAGGCTTGGTTGTGATCTCTGCTACTCATCAAATTTTAGCCAGCAAAAGGAGACACATCTACTAGAAATATAATCAGAAATGCAATGTCCATTTCCAGTGTCATCAGTTTGGAATGCAAATTCTTCTGTGTGTGTGTGTGTTCATTTTTGTATTTCGTACCTTGGCGTCATATGAACACCGGACTGGAGTCTTATAAAGCTTGAGCCTTAGGTATCTTGGTAGAAAAACAACATTTACAGTTTGCTTTTACTGACATTACGAACATACCCCAAAATTGCAATTATTTATTTAAATTTGAATATCTCTCACTCATTGACATCATTGAGCAGTCAGTTGAAATTTAAAATGAGGATTTTCCTCTTTAATTTGTCATCTTCTAGTTTACCCCAAATTTTTCCACTTTAGAGAAAAAATTAGAAGTGCCATCAATTATCCATATATGCGGCTGGCTAACTTAATAACGGAATTGTTTAACCCCTGTTCTTATGAGAATTTTTTTTTTTTACTTTCAACTCGCAGTTTATCTTAATCTACGTCACAACCTAACAAGAAACAATTAAAGTGCAATCTAACTACATGAAAACAAATTTTACTGTGTTCTATACCACATTTTGCAGTCGTAATGAACCTCTGGGGCTTGATAGTACCGAAAATGACGTTTCTAATGCGACATCCCATCAGGAGCCTTGATCATTAAAACGCGCATAAATATTTGGCGTCATCAATGATTTAAACCTACTCTGTTCTTGTAGGACGGGGTACTGGCTCTTGTAATTCCTTTTATTTTGAGTCCGAAGACTGATGACGTTATTATATGGCATTTGGGAAACAAACCTTAACAGACGTTTCGCAAATTTATTTGCTTATGAAGTTGAGTTTTAAGATTAAAGGCCTTTACTTAAATGCCTTACATATGAGGAGCCAGATGGGATGAACAAATACCCATCTTGTGCTCAGACGGGACTACATTGTCGATATTTGGCAGTATATTAAAGGAAATAGAGTGGACATAAAAATACTAAATATATTCACGTCGTCAGATGAATATTTTTGAGAGGGAATATATTTTCGATTTTATACTGTATTCGTTAATTTTATATAATATATTTTGGAAATTGTGTCAAAAAAGTATAGTTTTTTTTAACATTTTATTGAATATAGTTTAAAAAGCGTTTTTCAGCTTTCTTGTTTCACTACTTCGTTTTTCCAATACATTGCCTTTACTAACGCGGAGGCAGTTAACGTGAAAATTTAGACTTTTGTTATTTTCGGCTAAATCTCGCTGGCTTCTTTATTGTGGAAATACCATTTAGGCGAGCCAACATACGAGATGTTCCCTCTCAGGGATTCAACTATCAGGGTATTACTTATTGGTACATTCCCTATCAGGGAATAACTCAATGAAGACCAGGCCTCATTCGAGATTTGAACTTAAGCCAATTACGGGGAAGTTCATGACACTAACCACTATACCATATGGGTGGCGCTCTTACAATACATATACTGCTATAGAAGTCAGCATCGGGCAGTCTGGCCCACCGAAGAGTAATAATATATATATCTATTAATAATATATATATATATTTGTAATAATATATATATATTATATATATATATATTTGTTATAATATATATATATATTATAACAAATAAGACATAACATAACGAAGGAAGACATTTCTTGGAAATCTAGAGATATGATTTGAAATTAGAATTCAGTCTATTTCATTTTGTCAGTATTTTTTAAAGAATTAATATGGAATATTGTTTTACCTTTACCTGAGCGCATAATTTTATACGTATACATCAAACTTTTCCCTGTAAGTCATAATGAACATTACAGCACTTCAAAAGTCTATGTTTTGCCCCCTCTAGAAAATGTGCCATCTTAGGACACGCATTAAATGCATTATTATACTTAGCTTCTTTTCACTGCCGTCTTAATTCCAAATAATGTAGCCTTCTTCTCCCCTCCATCCCACCTCCTGATGACAGTTTCCTTTTAATACCCTACTCGATTATTCTTAATCTACTTAATCCAAGACTAGATATTCAAAGTGCAATTTCAACTTCGCGGGGAGAAGTTTCACTTTTGCACGCTGTCTTCCAGCGAAAATGTAATGAGCTTGGTGGTGTTTAGGGGTAGTCGAAAATGGCGTCACTAATGTCTCATCTCGTCAGAAGTTGATGTCTTAAAAAAACCGATAAAGCTTGATAGGCTTCGTTCGTGTTAGAAATTATAGACTGGAGAGATCGTGTATAGATCACACACGGTCATAGATGGTAGGCTATGCACATAAAATCAAATGCACTGTAACTTGAGATAAAGATGGAAATTTCTAGCTGAGCATATATTAGATCAGTGGTACTCAACTTTTTATACCTCGTGCACCCCTTATATGTAACCACCGTATCCCTCGTATAGATAGATAAAACTTTATAATGTAAACTATATATATATATATATATATATATATATAGTATACAGATATAAATTACTTAAATAGGAAACAAAGAATGAGTAAATAAATCTTGGTTATGTTAATTTTAAATATCTATTATATATATATATATATATATATATATATATATATATATATATATATATATATATATATATATATATATATATATATGAGCTGTTATTTTTGAAAGTGGTATAAGTCCATTTTTAAAAAAAATGTGTTAATGGTAATTTTAGTAAGATATAGACACCTTCTCTTCATATTTATAATCATACACTCAATGGAGTACGATTTTTTCATACAGTAAACAAAAGAATTTTAGCTATAAAATATTACCGCAAAAACTTTTTTTTGAAAGTGCAATAAGTCTATTCCTAATAATTACAATTAAAACAACTTGTTTCTTAATGAAGGTTTTCATAATTTTCATGACAACAGAATTCATATCTATGCGTGGGAGGAAACTGTAGCATCTAGAGTAGAGGTGCGGAAGAAATAGCACCTTGCTGCCTGAAACATATTCAGAATATTACAACCCAAGACCATATTATAGCATAGAGTGACACGTGTACCGGAGAAAATCGAAATATTAAGCTCGCACTGATGTGGTTAAGGATTGTTCAATCAGCTGAAAATAACATAAATGTTATTGACCGCAAATTTCTACTGTCGGGTCATTCATATCTTCCAAACAGCAGAGATTTTGGAGTTGTGGAAATAGCATTAAAGAAAACCGATCAATTATATACTCCTGAATACTACTATAATGCAATAAAGATTTGCCGAAAAAAATAGCTTCATTTTGTCTGAAATGAAAAGAGAAGATTTTGTCTCAACTAAATCTCTAGAAGAGGCAATATCATATTGGAAAAAAAATACTGATAAATTATAAAACTGGCTGAAAATATGCTGGATGTTATTTAAAAGGGATGAACCGCACACAATTTTTTACAAAACTTGTATGGAAGAAAGTGCTCTATTTAAAACAATTTTTTTATTTGGAAAAAAGGAAGACCTAAACACTTCAGTAAAATTACTATGTTGATAATGTATAAAAATTCAGGACCTATAACAAGAGAGAAATACAACGATATGATGAGTTTACTGTCTTACATACCACCTATTTACCACGAATACTTCACTATGCTAACTGTAAAGGAGAAATAAGCTTAAAATATCATTTTTTTTTAGTTATCTTAAAGAAGTAATTTACATTTTAGACTTGTTTATTTATATCCTCTTTTTAATATAACTAAAATTATTTCTTAATAAACTTGGTTATTCGTGCATTTACATGTGTTATTTTTAATTATTATTTTTACATTAAATAATCCATTTTAGTGAAGCTAATGTCTATGAAAATATGGACTTAAATATCCTCTTGTTTTTATTTCTTATAATAAGTTATTTTTGAAAGTGGTGTAAGTCCATTTGAAGCTAAAAAATCGTTTATTTTTTAAAAATAATTTTAATAATTGTTATTTCATAATAAAATTTAAAAGTCCTCTTGTTTTTATTTATTATAATATGTTATTTTTGAAAGTGGTATATCCATTTGGAGCTAAAAAAATCGTTTATTTTTAAAAATAATTTTAATAATTATTATTTCATAATAAAATTTAAAAGGTGTATAGTGTTAACAACATCACTCGAATTGATTAACGCTTGCCAATATTTAAAAATAAATTCATATGCAAACCCTTAAATATCTCGATACATGAAAAAATGGACTTGTACCAATTTAAAAAATAACAGCTCATATATAGTAAATTGTTTCATAAATTACTTATATATTAAACTCAAAAATGGCTTATAAAATTAAACAAATGCCTACAATTATAAACATTTTACCCGGTAATCCGTGAGAGGGTTACATTTGTTTACCCTAGCAAAATTCATCAATGACTAGCGTGCATGTTTAGGTGTCTGAGAGGACGTGACGTAAATGAACTCAAAAATTCTGCGCAGATGTTGAAATTATATCTTGCTTCGGTTATAGAATCTTTTATCGACTGAAGTTTTGCGATAATTCCTGAAAAAAAATCCGAAATACTCCTTACTATATATTTTCCACAACATGCTGTTTTTCCTACCATTACTAAATTTGTTCCCTCGAGCAGTCCAACACGTACCCAAAGGGGTAAAAGTTCCTCAGTTTGACAACCGCTGTCCTAGATAAAACGTGATAAAACAAGCAAGGACAATGGCGTCCCAAAATGTTTGTCCAATGTAAAGCCGATTGCCTTGTTTGTGAGTTGATTTGCTTTATCTCCCAAAGAGGTGACAAATTATTTAATTTAACCGCACCTCCTCTACTGATCAGTTAAATCCTAAATTGCACTCCAAAACTTAACATCTAAAGAAATCAAGATTGTGCGAGTACGCTATGCATCTATTTCAATCACTCCAAAATTCCGTTTTTGCCTGCTACATCACTTGAAACAATATATTTGTATGACATTTTAAAAATATCCAGAAGGTCTCCTACTTGGAATACAACTTTTTCATTAATTAACAAAATTTGAAAATTTAAATGCCATCAATTTTCTTTTGGATTCTTCTTGAACAGTCAAAGAAAATACGTACAATTATCATAGCAGCTTTATAACTTTCAATTTTCACTGAGTTAGAGAACTCAACCAGCTGTGAATGTCTTTGCATGCCTGAAGAGGTCGAAAAATTATCTTCAAAGTACGAAGGGAGGAAAAAAAAAGACGTTCATCTTCTACAGCCTTTGGGGGACAATTAAAAAAGAAAGTTCTAATATGACAATAGTTATACATTGCTGCCAAACAGTTGCTGCCAGTGAGAAGATTTGCTGCCTTGCGGAATTTTAGAGTTATAAAGACTGCGATAGATAGTTATTATATTATTTTAATTACTTAACACAAAACTATTTTGTAACACATGGTAAAAATCTAGTCATTTTAGCTGCTTTTCCATAACACAAGTATGGTAATTATTCTTCATTGTAGATTTCACTTTATAACTCTAAAATTCCGCACCATTAAATGAAATACCAAGACTTTGCCTGTATTGTTATTACTTTAAGTCTGTTTAGAGATAGAACCATGTATTTTTTGTACTTCCTTTATTGCATGATTTCTAGACTTGTGGTCTATGGACCACTTACGGGTCCGTGAATTCATTTCAGGGGATCCGCCGACTTGATGAAGAATTCTAATCCAGGTATTTGCGCATACGGCAAAACACAAATTTCAAGACTTTTCATTTGATACTAAAATTGATGCGCGATTTTAACTTCACAATAAAAAAAAAAAAACACGTGATGTTCTTTGAATTCCATTTCAATCAGAAGCACGGTTGTACAGGAATTATTCGGTAAATAGTGCATCATTAGAGTATCAATGCAGTATTAAATCCCAAATTTAATTTGTAATATAATGTTTGATTTTGTAATCCTTTGTATTTTATTTTATGCAAATAATTCCCATTCTAGATTACGAATGTAATCGAATGTAATCAGATTTTATTTAAAAGCTAGTTGTTGCTTTATTACATTCCTAATTTTTTTGGAGCGATTCTTTATAGGAGTCTTTATTATCAGATAGAGGTGTCTATAGCTTCCGAAAATGCGAAATTGTCAATTTCAAACTGTCAAAGGGGCCCATCAAACAACAAAAAAATGTTAAGTTATTGTGAAATCTACAAATAAGTTCGGTTAATTTACAAATAAAATTGGACTCGGATATTTTGTGTGTACATTTCGTTCCGTGTCAATCATTTCATACCTTGGAAGAGAACGTTAATGTGTAAATAAATACCTTTAAACATATGATTCAGTTTTTGCTTTGTTTTTAAGAATACTTTTGTTTAATTCAATGAAGGAATTATTTCTCTTTACCTAAACAAAATCTATCATTTCCTATTAATAATATATTATGTATAAAATTTTTACTTTTATCCATTATAGATCCCGCTATCATATGATTATACTGCTAAAAATTTGTATATATCTAAAAATGTATAAATACCTAAATTTATAATACCTAAAAATTTATAAATAGGTAAACATTTATATATACCTAAACCATAATTGCTAGAGCACTTGAATAGCCCATTAAGGGGACAATGGACATTCGACCTCAAATTTTTAAATTTTTACTTTTTAACTCTATTTAAAGCATGAAAATAACTTATATTCTTTTTTACTACACTGAAAATACTTAGAATCAAATTAAGTATTTTTTGGCAGAATAATGTCCATTTTTCAAAAAAAAATCCAATAATTCTTGCCTTTTTCAAAATGTTTCTTGCGCATTCCATGTCATTTAAAAACCGTAATTTTTTAAATATATGTTTACAGCATTTATATTAACATAATTCAGCACTTATTTTTTGTTCTGGGAATCCCAAGTCATAAATAATTATTTTTTAAAACTTCCTGTTATTTTTTAAAGGTTTTGCTTTATTTCCTGGTCTATAAATTTGAAATTTATTTGTGGTTTCAAAGAATGACTCACAGTTTTGTAGAAAGCATTTCAGTTAATAATCTTGAGAAATTTGGAAGAAATCAGTAGAAAACAAATGCGCATGGAGCATTTTGAAAATGTGTAGCATTTTTGAAGAATTTTTTGAAAACCAGGTCTTTGACTTCCACAAATTACTTATTTGTGAATTCTAAGTGTTTTCAATGCAGTAAAAATATTAATTATTCTCATTTTGTATAAAGAGTAAAATATGGAAAATAAAAAAACGAGTTTCAAATCCCTTGTTCCATGAATAACCTTAATAAAGCTAATTCTTGTAAGAAATAGCAGTTACGTTGTAAAATATACCATGTTTCCATAGATAATTTTCCAAGGAGATATATCGTCGATACTTAAAGAAACCTTTATTTCTAACCTAAGTCACCCACTCTGTAGTCTCAGAAAAGGCGTAATTAACGTCATTTGTTATACTCAGTAGCCTTAAGAAGATTTTTATAGACTCCAACACTTTGTACGGTTATTGATTTTTATATCTCAATGCAAGCAGTTCATTCTTTTTACATCCTTAAAGAGAAATTCCTCTCTTCGATACCCCAAAATACGACCTCAGATCAGTCTGGAAGCTATTAAAGTGCAATCCAATCTCATGAAAAGAATTTTTATTCTCTTTTCAGACAATTTCCAAAGTTCTAATGAACCTGTGGATGCTGGTGTGTTCGGTAAATGACACCCTTAATGCGATCTCTCATCAGATGTCGATCGTTAAGATGTAATACCCTAGCGATCATTCATGATTGATGCATGCGTGGGAATAGATTTGCTTGCTTACATTTATGGGTATCACAACACGCTGTAGAAAAGTGGTCTTTCACATTATTACTATAAGGGTTTTACCCCTGCAAAATCAGCTGCATTTCACACCTCTGTTTCTTGGAATGATGCCAATTTCAAGGTTATTTAAATAATATTTACTTTTTTTATTAACAATCTTTGCATTTTTTATAATTAGTTGTCTGGGATGTCCAAAGAAAACGCCAGAATAGAAACTTTTAAATTTCAAACTTTTCCCCTAGAAGAGGGTTTATTTTCTTCCATCTGATTTAATTAAATAGAGTTTTACACTTTCGATTCACGCATGCTAGAGGTTATTTCAGTAATAATGCACGTTTAATTAATTTAGAGGTGCTACATCATCCTGCGCATTCACAAATTAGGTAATCCTATATTATAAAAAATTTTTAGCAGTTGCGACTACATAAAAATAAAATTCCTTTGTATATTAGAGATCAAAAACTACTTCGCATAGATAGTTCGACACATAGCTCCACATCACTTTGGAAAAAAAATAAACCGTTTTAAATTTTTCTTCTTAAAATTTCTGTGTACGAAGAAAAGAAAATTTTTCATGAAGAAATCGGTTTAAAATTAAGATCCATTTTTCAGTTTTTTTAAAAGTTTTAAATTGATTCTGTTATAAATCTTAAATTTTTAGTGAATAAACGTATGAATATAAACAAAATATTTCCCAAACCCAGATAACCTTGAATAGAACCCTGTAAGTGGACCTGTTTTCACTCTTTCAGTTATTATTATATTGGGCCATATTACTATAACTCACTAGTAAAGCCATAGATGAGTAGTAAAACCATCGATGAGTAAAAATCTTTATTATTCTAAAGATTAAGAAGAAAAATACGAACAGGTCAAAGAAAATGCAGTTTGGAGTTTACATAAAAAAAAATGAAGAAATCTAACCGATTTTTTTTCCAGTATCTTCAACGATGTAGCTCTATGCGAGCTCTGTTAGTACCACGAAGAATGTTGAGTCTGTAGTCGATTTCTTGCCAAGTGTTCTTTGACATTCGCTGTGTAACAGTGAGGATTCTGAATTGTATCCTTTCCTTTAAAACGGAAATATCAGAAACAGGTGATCGATAAGCAATGTCTTTAACGTAACCCCACGGAAAGAAATCCAGTGGAGTTATGTTCTGTATGCGGGAGATCGCGGAGGCCAAAGTCTTCCACGACCAAACGATCGTTCAGGAATTGATACTAGAAAATATAATTGATACTAGGTACCTCAAGCAATTTATACTAGAAAAAAAAACTGTTACATTTCTTAATTCTTTTGCCACAAACTGCATTTATATTTGACCCGCTCGTATTTTTTTATTAATGTTTAGAATAAAAAAGATCTTTCTCAGACACGCTGTATTATAAATAAAATAATGAAAGTTTACATTACCAAATTTACACTAATGTTTTGTGAGAACTCTCAAGTTTCATTAGAATCGTTACGTACAAGTAGCTTTTCTGTAAGCTTAATATTAAAGTACTTCAATGTTACTGCAAAGTTTTGAAAATTAATTCTTAAAAGCATGGTATACTTTACTGTGTATTTTATAAGGATTAATCTCCTACTTAAATGCGACACTCAACTTCAAACCTTACTGCAAAGTTGTACTTGTATTTTGTTTAATAGCTGTATATTCTTTTGAAATTTAGTTTTAAAATAAGTCCTGTAATTTTGAAAGTACTTACTATTTAAAAACTAATCATTCTTTACTATAATGAGAAGTGAAAGGAAAATATTTCATCATCTGTGTACTGAGACTTAAGTGCAAGATTTGATGGCTTAAAGTCTTCTTTGCTAGAAAATTTAATTAATTAAAGGTAATTAACTACATTCTTCATTAATCAGTACCTTACCACTAATCTTCGGTAGAATGAAGTAATTAGATTTCACTGGTATAATATCTAAAGCCCTAAGAATTATGAAATGTTCTATAGTTTAATTAAGTGTTTAAAATTTCCTTTTTCTAATTAAATATCGCTAGGAATTATAAAACTTGAATGTATTTTTTTTAATTTCATAATTATATATTGAAATTTATCTTTAAGAATGTCAAGTTTAGCCATATTGTTTAACATGAATATAACATATATATTTTATTCGAATATTTTTTCTCCTATCGATGATGTGTTTTTTATCTTGAATAGTGAATTACATATTGAAAGGAATTATTTTCAATAGATTCATGACAAAAATTCTTACGTATAACACAGAGGTATAATTTTGTGGAAACTTAGTAGTTAGCTATAGATCAAATTTCTACCGCATTCAAAACAAACCAAATTATTATAACTTAAAGACACATTAGATGCTGAACTTAAAGGTTTTGACAAATAACTGTTATACCCGAATCAATTTTGTAACGGAAATCCTTAAGTTGTCTGTTGACCTAAATGAAAGAATTTTTTCAAATCGGAAATTTAATACACTATCCTTATAAACTACATGTTATTGCAGATTTAGTTTTATAGAGAGTAACGACGATTTTTTTAATTATTGAAATGCTCTAAATTTTAAGCATACTATGTTTCAGGAAACAATTCCAAAGACCATTTTCTAAAATATTATACATTTCTTTCTTTGTTACATGCGGAAACAATTTTAATGCATGAATAAAAAATAAACTCTTTTCTTTCGGATGCATAGCATATGATAAAAATGTCAAAATGGCTTTCATTGGTAGTGTTGTTTAAAATTCCTAGACGTATCTGGGGGACAGGTTTAAAAATAAGCATTTCCAGTGTACGTATTCAGGTGGTTGAAATATCGTTTTTGTCCTGTATTATGAGTTCTTCAAAATGTTTATATCGGTATACATATTATTTTCATTTGATATTATTAAATATCCTCAAAATTTTAGTATGAAAGGATTTATATGTTACTATTGGTGAACACATTTCTTCAGTTATTTATTTACCTAGTGTCTGACCGAAAAGGATGAGTTTGTTTTAGTGGGGTTTATAATTTGACTATTTTGCCGGGAAGAGACTTATTAAATCAAATATCAAATCATGCCAGCGAAGCCTCTACGATTACTCTACCAGTCAAAAGACTCTTGACCAGGGGCTCTTTATTGAGGTTTCCTCTACCCCCCCCCCCCCCCGATCTACCCAGAGCTGTTGACGTGTTGAACTTTCGACACAAAACAGACCATGATTATTTACAGGGCCACCTTAACCGTATTGGTCTGGTGGGGTCACCATTGTGCCGGCTATGTAGCATAAACGATATGACTGGTGACCACCTCGTCAGTTGCCCAGGACTAAAAGACGTAGCAGACTTTTCTGTAGATGATGTTCATACTGTAGATGATGTTCATACTTTCTTATTTAAGACTATATTGGTCTAACCGAAAGAGACTGATGGTGTACCTTGACTTTAAGTTTAGCGTAGGGAAAATTAACTGGTTATTCCGTGCATGGCAGAAAATTGTCCACATTTCTGACTCACTACAACACTGGGCTTAATGTAGATCAATGGAACTTCGCTATTCATTCTTGCGTTTGGGGTTGGGGCGAATTTTAGATGCTAAGCCTGCTTCCAATCACCCAAGGATGAGGGGCTTCATGGGACTGGATAGAGGCAAGGAGGAAGGGATTTAGTAGGGAGCTCGCACTCTACTTTGATCTAATGAAAAGAAATCCAAGATCCATGATTCGGGGAAGTCATGACTTATCATTCTCTGTCCACCTTTATCTCATCACCTAAGACTAAGGGGACTCAGGTAATCGGATGAAAGCAGGCAGGGATCTCGCACTCTTGTTTGGTGTAATGAGAAGAAGGGCAAGATCAATAATTTTAAGAATTATCCGGCCATGTTGTGACCTGGTCATGACGTATTCCATAAGGAGATTCCTGACCGCATGAAAAGACTTTATAAAACGCAATTTAAGTTGTAGGGAAGCAAGTATAGACAAAGAACCTGCAACGTGTTTGTTAGTAAATATTCAGATTATTAAAGTAAGAATTCATGAAAAAATTAGGGCTCAAGCAACACCGTTTATTTGGCTGTTTAAACTACCAAAAGCATGAGTTCAAACCGAGATTTGCAGTTGTGGTGATATGTGTGTTTTATCTGCCATTTTGTTGTTTCAAATGCATCAATAACCTTCATAGAAAAAAATTAAAAGAAATCATCACGTACATGTAGCAAATGGACCATCACTGTTAGTTAAAATTTTCAGTCAAAAGATTCATATTTTATAAAATATGCAGATGCCGTACATAATTTATAAGTTACTGTCTTATTAATTTTTTGATTAAAAAGCCTTGTGTGACTGGTTCTCTGTAATGAATAATAAATATTGTCTATCTTAGACAATCTCAAATGAGGAATCATTACTATCATAGTTGTCATAGCACTCAAACCCTAAATTCATTGCCTAAAAACGTGTCTGTTACTAGCTTCTTTAAGGGGACAAGGAACCTTCGACTTCAATGTTTTTATTCTCATTTTTTAAGCCAATATACAGAATGTGAATAATTGATATTCTTTTTTGATGCATTGAAGACCATTAGAACTCAAAATAAGGATTTTTTTAGCAGAATAATGCCTGTTTTTTAATTTTTTTTCAATAATTCTAACATTATTCAAAATTCTCCATGCGCTTTCTATATCATTTAAAAACCTTAACATTTTTAATGTAACTTTACAATATGTTTATAAGCGTAACTGTGCATTGATTGATTTTCTTGTATGAATATAAAATCTAAAATAACTGTTTTTTAAATTCTGCCTTTTATTTTTTTCTTTGCATGGTTTTACTTTGTTTCATGACCAATAAATTTGAAAATATATTTGAAGTTTCTATGAAGTATGCACAGTTTTATGACAAACACGTTATAGTGATGGCTAACTTCTACCCTAACTAGGATATATGTATAACGAAGTTATCCTCTAATGAAGTAGAAATGACACTCAATAGATATAAAACAAAGTTTATTCTTCGCTTGACACATATAACTTGCGGGTTCAAAACAATACTGCATAAATACTGGTACAATATGTATAAACACTATGCAAGGAAATATAGTTCAAATACTCACAAATGTCAATAAAGTCAAACCAGCGATGCTGCACGGTAATCTACTCCTATGACCACAATAACCTCCTTATGCCGGATTGGCAAGAACTCACGTACGTTTTGAAGTGATCTAGCTAATAGCCACCAACGGCAACTCGCATAAACCACTACAAACAAACCAGACTGACCGCGTAGCCAGGTTACAGGTTACTCAATATAGTAACCGTCTATGCTGAATTTAGCATAACTTTGTAGCTTCTGTGAATACATGCAAATATAATGATCGATTATTGTTAATCGATTATTAGGTAGACCTTACAACTTTCATTAACAACAATCCTCAGAAATTCGGAAGAAATCAGAAAAAAAAAATGAATGGGCATGGAGCATTTTAAAAAAAAAATAAGAATTTTTTGAAGAAGTCTTATTCTTCCACGAAATACTTATTTGAAAATTCTAAGAGACATCAATGGTGTAAAAAATAATGTTCGTTAAACTCATGGGGTATATTCTGTAAAATATTGAAAATTTAAAAAACGAGATTGAAGACCCCTTCTCTCCTAAAGAAATTTCATCGCAAAAAACTTGCATGTAAATGTGCAAACTTAATAGAAATTTAAGGGGACTCACGACTCTTAATTCGAGGAAATAAGGCATATTTTCATACTTTTTGACTCTTCTAGCTATTTCAATTTACACCCAATTTTTCCAAATTTTATTTATATGATAAATTGATACATTTATTTTAATAAACAACTTCTCAACTCTCAAAATAATTTTAAATAATTTTTTTTTTAATGCTTTAGATATACCTTGTTTTTAAAGTATTTTTATTGTATACTGGCTTGCGCTTAGAACTAGGAAATTATTTTTACACTTAAATGTATAATTCCTGTTTTATATTTAAAATAAATAATTCAAAATACAATTGAACATAAAACATTCAACATTAAAATATTTTTTCAATTTTTTTAAAACCGCTCAAAATATACTTAAAATTTCTCTACATTTTTGCATTTATTTACCCCTGAAAAAATAACAAAATGTGCAGTGATTGCAATAACTCTAGTTCAGACGTAATAAAATAACATGATTATGCAGTGGTAAAATATTCCTGGAATTATGTTTCATAGTTTTAGACATATTAGTTGCGGAATGATGCAAAATTACATTTTGAGAAAAATGAGTTTAAAATTTTTTTTTCCAAAAACTTCATCAGTAATTAAATATTTAGAATATCAATATCTCCGGAACTAAGCAGAATATTTTCATGCTGTTTTCTTTATTTTGTTCAGAAATGATCAGGCTTTATCATATATTTTTTTCAAAAAATCGAATGTTTTAAAGATTTAAGAGTAGTGAGTCCCCTTAACTAGAATTATTCAAATTAATTTATTTTTATTTATTTTTTAAATAAATTTATGATAGTTAAGTTTATATCATCATAATAATGGACAGCTTCAAAATACATAAATCTGTATAAATTTTCTTTCAGCGTAATAATTCTATTTCTAACAAAATTAAAGGAAATTTTACCATCTATACAATAATACTTCCCACTTACGTCTGCAAAATCATTAGATATCAATGATAAAATTTATGGAAAATGCTAAGCATTATATAATATATACTGTAAAATAGAAATAATTGAACGTTTCAAGAAATAGCTTTTAATTTTCACTAGAAAAATTGATTTAAAATTTTCCTAAGGCAAGATAAGAACATTAAATAAGTCTTCCTCTAAATTTAAATATTAAAATATATTTTTATACTTAATATTTCATGGATTTTATCACATCTTTATTCATATTGCAATAAACCTCTTTTAAAGTACACAAACTCCTTGTAACTCTCGACGATAATTAAAATAAGCTGAAACTTTTGACTCAAACTTGAAAATTTTGCCACGGTTTTAAACTATTCTACACTAAATAAAATATACCAGAAAGAGTGGTTAATAAATTAGTTTAATATGAATATAACACAGGGTATTTCACAAAACATGATCAAATTTATATCATAGAGGAAATAAAATAATTTAATACCGTTGCAGGAACTAGCAAAATTCATAAATTCTCTAGTGATTAAAATAACTATAGGATATGTATAGCATTTGATATGCACCGATCATAATTCTATATGCTCACTCCCTTTAGGAATAAATAAATTTTTATTTGTGATTAAGTAACATTATATGCACACACACACACACACACACACACACACACACATATATATATATATATATATATATATATATATACAGGGCCACCCAGAGAATTTACGGGGCCTGGGGCAAACTTCTGTTGGGGGCCCCAAGAAATCTGATTAATCGAATATTTTTTTTTTTTTTTTGGGGGGGGGGCCTTTTTTGAGGAGATTATTTTGAATTTTGAAGTACGCTACAAGTTTCAGAATTTTCTTTCGGAGGAAATCTAATAAATAATTTTTAAAAAAGATTTTTGGGCCCCTCCGGCAGTTGGGGGCCTGGGGCAAAGTGCCCCAGTTCCCCCCCCCACCTCTGGGCGGCCCTGTATGTATATATATACATATATATATATATGTATATATACATATATATATATATATACATATATACATATATATATATATACATATATATATATATGTATATATGTGTGTGTGTGTAAGTAAGTAAGTGTGTCGAGAAAGCTGAGCAATAAGTTAATTATTTAAAGAATAATTTTGAATCCATACACATATTATATGTTCTCGTATCTACGACACATAAAATCTTTTATTATATTCATACATTTCTTTCAACATTAGGATAAGACAGTTAATAAAAATGACATTAAAACACTGATTATCTTTAATTCAACACGAAAAGTAGAGTGTTACATAGAAAAGTACTCAAGAAACGATAACACCGCGTAAAATGGATCCCGAGAGAATAGTTTTACAAGATTAGTTCCCCATAAGAAATTTCCATGACATTTATATTGTAATACGCTGTAATATTAACATTTCTATCATTTATTTAGATCACGAAATTAATTTTATATCTCTTTGCGTTTAAAAATGGTGAAATAATAAACTGTCAACTTCACAAAACTCTCTTATCAGTACATGTCAGAGCGGGAGTGAAAATGCATTTATATATATATATATATATATATATATATATATATATATAAATTAGGGTGGGCCGAAAAATATATTAGGGTGGGCCGAAAAACCATTTTAGTTTTTTTAGGACACGGCCAGTTGAAAAAAGTTGTTATACTTATAGAAAAGAAAAACCGTAAGAAACAATTGTGAAAAGATAATATCTTCCGATCGTGCATTCACATCAAATTTTGAAAAAAAAATAAGAAAATGAAGGTTTCTTTTCCAATTTTTTGAAACCCTCAAATGTTTTAAATTTGAAAAGTGCTAGTTTAGGTTGTGTAGGGTGAAGCTAAAATTACGTGAAAAAAAAACCTTGATTATTCAATATTAACTATTCGCGCATTTCCTTAACATCTAGTACAAAATCCGTATTTTGAAGGATTGGAATAAGGCGTTCTTCCACGTTTCTTTTTGATGTAGCAGCATGTAAATGCCCTATTTATTTGGAATGTACTTGTAAGAAAAACCCGGATATGTGTGTGGATCCAATAAATATAAAGTGTCAGTGCGAAAAAGTCAAAAAGATCCCAGTTCTTGAACTCAGGTTCATATATCATCAAAGAAAGTACAATTTGGACAAATGGTCTGTATACGTACTGGAAACACAAAAAATGGAGAAAAAGCAACGTAGAAATACCTTGTTGGCTGATAACTATAAAATAAACCAAGGTGCTAGTACTTCGAGTGAAAGTGGGTATAAATGTAAAAAAACCACTGAGAATGAGCAGTCCGAAAATGAACAGGAAGAAGAAAGCAATAAGAGTGACGCTGAAAGAGATGAGCTTTTCGAACCAGATGAGAGAAAACTGAAAACATCTAAGCCCTGGCAAATGAGGATAAAACTTAAAGCAACAACTCTGGCAAGTGATTGCTATGGGGTAGCTGACCGCGCTACAGCTGTGATTACGTCTAGTGTGCTCCAAGACTTCGGCATTCTAAACGAGGAAGACTTGTCTCATGTTGTCGACAAGAACAAAGTGAGAAAATAAAAATATAGTAATAGACATCATTTGCAGTTCAAAGCTATGAATGAACCTTTGCTTGGTATTTACTATGATAGCAGGAAGGATGAGACTGTGGTGATTGAAATGGTTGGTTCTAAACGTTATCGTCAGATACAGAAAGAAAAATATTATTCCTTGGTTCAAGAACCAGGCTCAAAATACCTTTGCCATGTTTCACCCACTACTGGGCTTTCAAAAGACATTGTCGTGGCAATTGTTACACATTTGGCTAAACTGAATATTTTTCTGGAGAAGCTCTATTTAATTGGAAGTGAAGGAACGGGCACTAATACTGCCTATAGAAATGGTGTCATTTGCCAAATCGAGCTAAAAGTTGGTAGACCACTGCAATGGTGTATTTGCCTCCTACATTTCAACGAGCTACCATTCAGACATCTTTTCCATCACTTGGACGGAGCTACTGCAGGACCATCATCCTTTAGTGGTGAAGTTGGTCAAAAAATGAGAGCCCGTATAAAACTTCCTGTGCCAGATTTTTTACCTATTGACTGCACTATTCCTAATACCCACAAGAAAGAGCTGAGAAAAGACCAGCTGTATCTCCTAGATATTTCTGCAGCAATCACATTTGGTCAATGCTCAGCGGATTTCGCAGCTCGAGAACTAGGTCCATTAGCACATTCACGATGGGTAACATCAGCAGATAGAGTACTCAGACTATATGTCAGTGAAGAAAACCCCTCAGATGAACTGAAACAGCTGGTGTACTTCATTTTGCAGTGTTACATGCCACTGTGGTTCCTGATCAAAGTACGTGGTTATTTTTCTGAAGGTTCTAAGATTGTTTTTGAGGCAATCAGATTAACACGATACCTCCCTGAACATTTGCGAAAAATAATCGACCCAGTAATAGAACGAAAGTAATATTTTGCACACCCCGAAAATTTAATTATGCCTATGGTTATGAACGAAAGACAGCATGTAAGAGAACTGGGATTACGTCGAGTTCTCAAAGCTCGGTTAAATGGCAAGGGGAAAACAATTAGAGACTTTAGAGTGCCAGCACTTGACTTCAACGCGATCCATTACGTTGACATAATTAAGTGGAATGTTTGTAATGTCACTCCGCTACCTTTGCTAAGGAGTATACCGGATGAAGAAATAGAAGAAATGATCAAAGCTGGCAGACCATTGATTTCAGACTTCAATAGATTTCCATGTTACACCCAAGCTGTGGAGCGTTGCGCCAAACATGTCACTGAAGCTAGTTAAAGTGTGAGTGGTACTGAAGCTACAGATGGCTACATAATAAGCACCCTGTTGTAAAGGTCGGTTATGCCGGAATTTTCTTCAAAAGCTGCCTTTAATGTGTTTGAGTTCAACAATCAATAATCTGGCATAATAGGAACGACGAAAGTAAAAAGTGCAGTAAAAACAACATTTGCAGCAATCTTATGAAAATACTTTTTTTTAATAATACTTTTGAATGTTTTGTTTGTACAAAAAAATGTTTTAACAATATATATATATATATATATATATATATATATATATATATATATATATATATATATATATATATATATATATATATATATATATATATATATATATATATATATAAAAGAGCTTGTCTTTTTGTTTGTCCGCTATAGAATCATAGACTGTTTCACCCACCGGGACCAAATTCGGCACAGTTAATGTTTAGGACCCGAGAAACTTAAATCAGCAAAAACGAAGTTTGAGGCTCAATTAGTTTTTTTTAAATTAATTATTCAATGATTTTTTGTGCCCGTAAGAGGTGCGAGACCCCCTGTGGATACAGACGTTCAGTGAAATCCGAACCTATCCCTCTTCCCCCGCGCGGGAGAAGAGGGGTGCGCGGGTGTGAGAGCTTCATGGTAATAAACTTTCATGTCCTTGCCTAACTGACTGACTAACTGACAGATAACGCACAGTCCAAACCGTTGGACATAAAGAGCTGAAATTTTGCATGGTGATTCTTCTATAGTGGAGTTTATACTGGAGGGGTGAACTGAGAAAGAGTTTTGAAAAATTCTTCTTCGATTTTTTAAAATTGAATTTTTAAGCTTTTTTTCTAATTTTTTTAAGTTTGCATTTAAAATGATAATTCGGGGGTTATAAAATTTATATCACGAGAAAGATCATAAAAATTCCTTTAAAACGAAATCTTTTTCGAATCGTTACCTCCCTTTTCTGATTTTTGGTGAATTTTTAAAGATTAATTTTTAGAATTTAATTTATGAAATGCTGATCCGGTGGTTTCTTTTCTTTTTGTGATACTTTAAATTAATTTTGCGTTACGTGCATAACTTCGAAATAAATTGACAAAAGAAATATTAAAATACGGTAAAAGATAAAATTTAACCACTAGACTAACTGAGATGGGAGTTTTTTAAGGATGCAGTTCAAATTAGTGTGTTTTAACACAACTTTCCCGGCTCTGCTTTTTGTCCTTTGTTACTTGCAGTTTTTCTCATCGCTTGAACCGATTTACAATTTGCTTTTTCTACGGTTTTTGGCCTTAGGAAAATTAAAAACCGATACGGTTTTTGGCCTGTCGACAATAAAAAACCGAATCACCAAAGTAAGGAAAATAGGCTTCATGTGAAATCGCGCCTTACTTTGAATAAATAAAAGGGGCATCTTTCACTTTACCTCTTGGGTAATGTGGAAAAAAGTGTGTCTCTTGGGTGATATGGAACAAACTGAGCTTTTAAGGGAAAAATAAATAATAAAGGCAAATGTAAATTATAAAACTTATTTCTAATTAAACAGTGGATCAAACAAATCTAATTAAACAGTAAACTTATTCAATCCAAACGTGCGAATCATGCAACACTGTGTTATTAATTCTCAATAAAATCAGACGTATAATCCGACGAAGGTCTGCAGGCTCAAAGTTTCTTTCTTTCTTATTGTGTGTATATCATTTCAGTAGAAACGCGCTAAGCGCATTCTGTCTGGTCATATGAACATGACGAGGGGGGGTTGCAGCCCAGTATTTTTTTGATGGAATGCATCAAAATTTTTATATCTATATATCTACCCGGGCATCGCCGGGCAATATTGCAAGTATATATATATATATATATATATAAACGTTTCCCTGTCTTTTAACACCCTTTTACTAAGCATTGCGAACTATTTCATTTGAAATGCGTTATCTTAGAGTTTTTGAAAAAACTGCTGAAAAAAATTTATTTTCTCATTTTTTTCAATATTTCAAAGTGAATGCGCAATTGGAAGATATATTTTTTTCACAAAAATTTTTTCGGTTTTTCTTATCTATAATGGTAACAACTTTTTTCAACTAGCCGTTTCCGAAAAAGTTAAAAAAAGGTTTTTCGGCCCACCCTTTATATACTATACATAGGGCCCACCCTATATATATATATATATATATATATTAATTAGCATGTACGTATATCCTGTATTTATACGTAGTGTGTATAAACTATATACGGAATTGAAAATTTTGGTGGCATTTAATTTGTACACATAAAAATTGTTTGATTGACATTACAACGTTGATGAAATCTGGAACTTATGTATGCGCGTGTGTGTGTGGTCTTCTCTACGTTAGTAAAAGAGTGTTGAGGACAATAACAACCACGGCTGTAAGTAGATTTCGCTCATTACACTTAATTATTTATAATACACATATATGCTCATAAAAATTGTTTGCACGTGTATTCAAATCCCAAGAGTTCCTAATGTTTAATCTTCATTTTCACAGAATAAATAATCTATGAACTCTTAATCAGAATTATTGTATGCAGAGTAGATTAAACTTTTCTACAGAAGGTAAATGTGCATAAAAAATAACTTGCAATTCCTCTGCCGATAAAAAAATCAAAGTGTGATTATTTTAGGACAGATTACTTCCAGCACTTTTCGACGACATCCAAAAGATAAAAAGATTGCCTTAAGTATTTTTTCGCCAAAGAATGTGAAATAATGCTTTCGAAAAAGAAAAAAAATCAACTGAACATGTTATTTCGGGTTTATTACTTTTCACCGATTTCAGCAAAGGTGAAAATTGAAATTCATGGATGGCGAATCGATGAAATACAGTTTAATAATTTTTAAATTTCAGCTTGAGAAAAAGCGAAATCTTATTCAAGTTTTCTTTAAAAACAAGTTGCTAGTAACTCAAATAATCGCTTCTGTTCAGCAATATTCCTTCAGATTCAGAAGAAATTTTCAAAACAAAATCTTAAAAGATACAATTCATTGTTTCTCTCTCATTCTTTATTTCCTTTCTGAGGTGAACTTGAACTAAACATTTTACTATTTCAATCATCAATCCTCAGAAAAGGCTTCATTTCTCCAGAGTGACTTCAATAATTATTATCAAATGTCATAAACTTGAATGTGTTGCATGTCTCTTATTACATACGAGTCAGAGAAGAGATGGGTTTGCATTTTTCAAATTCTGATACGAGTATTGAATGCAAAAAATTGGGGTGTGGTACAACCATAAATGTTAAGGTACTAACCATTAAGGTACTAACTTAAATGCTGTATCCTACTGTGAAACCGTAGGATCCTGCATTTCTGATAAGAATTGAGAACACATTTCTTATCAAAATTCTTATCAGAAATTCTAATACGAATATTAAGCGCAAAAAAATGGGTGTGTGGTACAGCCATAAATGTTAAACTACTAACCTTTAAGGTACTAAATTAAATGCTGGATCCTACTGTGAAACTGTAGGATCCTGCATTTCTCATAAGTATATTGAACAAATTTCTTTTCAAAATTCTTATCAGAATTTAAATATTTCAAATTCTGATACGAATATTGAACGCAAAAAATGTGCGTGTGATACGAACATAAATATTAAGGTACTAACCATTAAAGTAGCAACTTAAATACCGGATCCTACTGTGAAACTCTTTAGAAGCTGCGCCGACCAATTCAGATTCGACGGCGTGGGTTATTGTCTGCTGGAGTTTGTGTCTTGCTCTACAAAGTGCAGCCGCAAACCTCTGTTCGTAGGTTTGCATTGCTTGAATAGTTCGGTAAGGAAAGTTTTGAACAACCACGTGTAGTCCTTTTGTCCACATTACCATTTGTTTCTCCCTTGAAGAGATTTTTGGTCTGTCTAGGTGACTGTTTGCATAGAATCCGTCAACGTTAGCGAAATAATTTTTAACCAATCAGAATACCAATCATTCACCCATTTAAACAATAAGCGCCAACGGAATCTTTAATGCTGATGCTGACGGCTTCTGTGTGAACAGGCTCAGAGTGTACAGAGAAGAAACAAAAAACGTTGAGAAGCAGTGGCCAAATAGGTTAGCGGGGAGTTTCTTCGACGAAGGAATACAAAAGTCTCAGGATACGACAAATGCGTCAATAAATATGGCGACTAAGCAGAAAAATAGTAAAATATACGTTTTAACGTTTGAAAATAAAAATCTTTCTTTAAAACTTCTTAGAAACTTCTTCCTAAATATTTTTACACCCAATCGTTTCATACTTTGTGGATCCGTCTCGTATGTTGGGCGACAATTATTGAGCTATACAAAATTTTAAAAAAATCAAATTTTAAAAAACTACTGAGTTCAAAATATTTATTCAAATTTGAAAAGTAACTACAGAAAATTGGATTTAGTTTATGGCATGTTCGATATGCTTGCCGTCAATGGTCATGATGTGGCACAGACGAAGAGCAAAATTCTGCAATAACTTTTGCTCGAATACTAACCCTTGAAGATGGATATACCCTCAGAAATGCTGTATTTCGACATTTTGAACAAAAACTCAACAATAATACGAGTGCGCATGCTCAGAAAAATTTCAAAATGCCCTGCATTCAACCGCCAAGTTTTTGCTGAATCTCGCCAATGGTTCAAATGTTATCAAGTTTATATATATATATATATATATATATATATATATATATATATATATATATACAGCTCAATAATTGTCACACTATGTGTGTCAGAATTTTGAATTTATTATATACGTAAACAATTTCTAATTTCATCAGTAAGTTGGAGGAAAGGCAGGGTATCCGATTTACAAAATTCTGGACTATAGACACAACTTGGGATGGGGGCCCCCTAACACTGATGGGAGGGGGGGTAAAATTTCCAAAATTGACACAAAAAAAAAATAACCATGAATCCTTGTAAAAGTACCATTTTACCAAGAATTGGCTATTTGAAGCGTAGAAGCTTAGAACATTATCAAATAACAAAAAGCAATACACATATTAACTTCATCATTAAAACACTAATACAATGCAACCAGAAAAACTTATTAATCCCTTATATACACTATAACATACATATAACTATACATATGATGAACCAATCAATGAAATTTGAAAGGATATATAAAAAAATTGCTATTAAAAAAGGTAAAATAAAAAAAAAATTGAATTCGGAATTTTTTCTTTCTTTTCTTTTAATTTTTTTTTTTTTTTTTTTTTTGGGGGGGGGGGTCCCCAACATATTGGAGCCCCTAGGCCCAGGCATACCTGGCATAATGGAAAATCAAGTCCTGAGGAAAGGTCTAGAAGGTAATAATCATATTTATGCATATAAGGACTAAACTAACCTGTACATACAGCTTAAAATCTATGCTTACTATGGTATCCGAAACCTAGACTCTGGTTTTATCAGTATTTTTTGTTATAAAACTAAAAAAATATTAAGGTCCTGAGGAAAGGTCTAAAAGGTAATAATCATATTTATGCATATAAGGGCTAAACTAACCTGTACATACAGCTTAAAATCTATGCTTACTATGGTATCCGAAACCTAGACTCTGGTTTTATCAGTAATTTTTGATATAAAACTAAAAATATATTAAGTTTCGTATTAAATTTTTCATTTGTTAATGAATATGTATTTGAAATTTATGAAAATCGTTGAATATAATATTAGCCTACAGGTACATAATAATACCGTTAACAGACCTTTAAGAAATTAAGCCAGTTTGTTTTTGTCAAACATATATTTTTAATATTTATTAAAATTCTTGATTCACAGAGAGAACGCGAGTTTTTTGGTGTTTACTTTCACGCGTTCGAACTTTAAATATCTTCCTATAAAAAGACAATAAAATAGATTAAACTTTTTTCAGAACAAAGGAGGAAAAAGTAATTTTCAATATCTACAACGCTGAAAAGTATCTAGACGTGATTACTTTAAGTGTCACTACTTGAGTACAATTTTTTTCTTTCCTAATCCAAAAAGGGAATTTGTGTACTTTTAACATTAAAAACTTCCTTTTTCAAAAAGGGGCACTAAAGCACTTTTGAAGAACTCAAACTGATTAGTTGTTGAGTGATTAAAACATTTTTTTGCGAACTAAAAATAAAAGAAAGAACAAATTGAATTCGTGTTCAATTTAAACGATGCTCTTTTTTTCCAGTCAAGTCGTTTGACAAATGCCTATCGAAATAAAGGAAACTATGTACCGAATCTGTGAATTTTTCTGGATGGTTAATAAAATTTGGAAAGCGGGAAACGGCCATTTTCTTGAAATTTAGCGGTGATGAACGTCTAAAAAATCCGTCTAGTGTATAGTCTTGTCTCTGAATTTAATATAAAAGTTTATTGGTATAATTTCCATAATGCTTTCGTTTGATTTTCTATAATTCTGAATATCTTACCGAAATATATATACTTAAATATATATTCAGAATTATATATGCCGAAAATGTCTGAATTAGTTTAAACATTTGCTCTATCTATAATATTCAAGGATATGATTTGGATATAATCTAATTACTTTGGTATCGGAACAAGCATTTCGATCCAAATGTTAATCGTAAAGTTAAAATGCAGTTGGAGTTGAAGGAATAGTATATCAGTGTTACTGCTAAAGAGGAATGGGTACTTATAATTGATTTTCGATAATTCTTCCAAAAATCTGGATGGTTTGAACATTTGCTCCATCTACATTATTCATAGAAGTGATGTAGATATAATCTAAGTGCATTCAAATCTGGACAAACATTCTGAACTAAATGTTACTGTTAAGTTAAAATTCGGTAGACATTGTAAATAGAGTAAATCAGGGTTTCTGCTAATAGAGGAATGATTGCCTATGATTTTATTTTCTATAATTCAACCGAAAATGTCTGAATGGTTTTAACATTTTATCCTTCTACATTATTCAAGAAAATGACTACCATGTAATTTAATCACAATCGTACCAGAAGAAACATTTAAAACCAAATGTTATCGTAAAGTTTAAATGCAGTTTAAACAGCAGATTTGCCAGTAGAGTAAATCGAGATAACTGCTAAAGAGGAATGAAGAATCTGAGTTTCAGATTTTATAATGTTCGTAAATAAAAGTGCACTATATATTTCCCAAAATGATTTCGCTGTTTTTTTATTATACTTATGTAAAATAATATAAACACATCAAATTAACAAAAAATTAAAAAGCGAGCATAGACTGCCAAAAAAAGTTAATTTAAAACCTACCCTAGGAATTAAAACATAAAACTTTTCAATACAAGATTGTGCAGTGGCTTCATACCCTCATATTGAAAATGGACAAATATAACTAAAGATTAATAATCCGACAGAGATAGATAATTATGAGAAGAATGCAGACCAAAAAACAAACAGAAATCAAGCACTCAGGGCTCCACGCACCAGAGGAAAGATTCTGTAGTAATGCCGGAACTGAACCAGAAATTGAGGTAACCGACTGGTCTCGTCATCAGGGAGCCTAACCAAATCTGTTACCTCAAGGGAAATTTTCTGAATGGGATTCAGGTATAACCGAAAGACATCCCAAGGCCCCGATATCCCTATTGGAACATTTTGTCAAAAGAAAATGAAAAGAAACAGACAACTTACAGTAAGGGCTCAACGCACTATACATGCAAGTACACATACAATCCTAATGAAAAGCCAAAGATGCATACACACCCTAATTTCGTAGGTGACGGTTATGGTGAAACAGCAACCAGTTTTACCCTAGTAGTTACGTCATTGTAGCAAAACCCCAGCACCACACCCCATTGAAGTTTAAACAAAAGAAACAGAAACCCTATCCTAAACGACTTTAAAATATACCTGAATCTAAATGCCATTTTTTCAGAACTTTTTAATTGCCGAAATTTTTAGGGAAATTGTTCTTACTTAGGTTTTTCTCGAAAATGCTACATGCCTCCAAAAATCTCCAGCGTTGTTACATATGTTTTTTATTCTGTATAGTTGTGCGTAAAAGATTTGGTTAGGCTCCCTGATGACGAGACCAGTCGGTTACCTCAATTTCTGGTTCAGTTCCGGCACTGCTACAGAATCTTGCCTCTGGTGCATGGAGCCCTGAGTGCTTGATTTCTGTTTGTTTTTTGTCTGCATTCTTCTCATCCTTATCTAGCTCTGTTGGATTATTTATTTTTAGTTATTATTCTTATCTAATCTAATAAAATTCATAGACAAAAGAACATTTGAAATTCAAGTTTGTATGCTTCAGAAACATATATTAGGTTAAGGCTGCCGTGTTGTTACCCCATTGGATTCGCTCACGTCAATGTTAACCAACAGAGAAAATGTATCCAAGGATTGCCGACATGGATTTGAAGATTTTTTTAACTGTATTCTGTAATAGAAAAAATTGTACATTGGAGAATTTCTCGCTTAAAGAAAAATACAAATATTTAAAAAATTTAAATTCTTTGAGGTAAAAATCTGGTATAGTGTGTTTTAAGCTTTTCTAAATTCCTTTGGTGGAGGAAATTTATAAAATGAATCCTGTTGCAAGGTGCAGAAAAGATGAGGCCCCCTCAAATTTTTATTTGATCATCAGCATTTATTTATCTGTAAATAATCGACAAATTTTCTCCATAGGTTAACATTGTGGTTATGCGAATCCAGTAGGGTTAGTACACAGAAGACTTAAGACTTGCTGGCACAGGCAGATCGATATAAATTCCAGATATATGCTAGTTTATGATGATTAGGAAAGTTTCCATCAAATATGAAAAACGATAATTTAAAACATTGTATAACCGATGGAGAGTACAGAAACGCGACGATAGTGCTATTGCCTTATTACGACAATTTTGAGCATCATATTATACAAAAGGTCTATTATCAAGGGCGATGGAAGGATTGAATTATGCTCAAAATTGTCGTATATGAAGTTTTCAATATGAATCTAAAAATGTTCCGGAAAAATACGAAGTTTCTTTGAAAATAGTTCAATAAAAATAAATTTATTTTAAAATATTTTACTGCGAACATGTATTCCATTACCAGTTTTTTCTCTAATGCGGAGGCACTTTGGGGTTAGACATTCGCCTTTCGAAATTCACCGTGATTTGCTCACTACTTTATTATGAGAGCATCATATAGGCAGGCCAGCATTGCTCCCTATAAGGGGGACGACACAGAAACAGCAAAGCCTTATAGAATTCAAGCCCACTGTGTGCCAGCTAATTTCATTAACAGTAGATGTACGGATATTGAATGCATACCGGTTTTTAAAGTCATATGTCTTATTGATGAGGGCATTAAACTACTAGATTTCCTTTCTTTTAATAATCATAGTTCGTTCAGTTTTAAATCAACAAGGTTTTGTTGCCCTAAGTTAATTCTGTACATTTCTAGTATTTATAATTCTCACTTTGCCATTATTTTTTTTATTAGCTAGAGAATAGGAGACTGAAATTTTTTTCCATCAATGCTGGTTATTTTTGTATCAATTTAGCAGTTCGCTCTGTCGTAAATGGTTTCACGAGAGTGTTAATATCGCTTGGTTCTAAAAACTGTAACCACAAGAAACCTCTTTTAACATTAATCCAGGCAAAAAACCTTAGAACAGAATTTATAAATTGATATGGTCTGTCTATTGTGCTATGGGTAAAACTGTGCAAACTGAAAACACTTGTAAACTGTAACCGTACAATCTTGTAACAACTGTACTTGTAAAAATTCTAACTGTAAAACTTTGTAAAACCTGTAACCACAAGAAACCTCTTTTAATATTCATTCAGGCAAAAACTTTAGAAACATTAATTGTTAAATTTATATGGTTGCTGGCTGTCTATTTTGTAAGTGAAATGATATTGAAAGTAATATGACTTGCAGGTTTTCCTACTATGTTTTCATTTTGTGTGTGTGTGTGTTTGTTTTGATTTCTAAATTCTATCATTAGAGTTTTGTACAAAAAATAGAACTATTTATATTTAAAGGTTGTTTTTCCACATTTTTTTTTTCAATTTGGGTCAGCTAGTATAGTCATATAGCTAATTCGGCCGGGGAAAATACGGAAGTTTTATTTAATTTTGATGGATAATTATATGAAGTTGAGGTAAGAACATTTTCTTGGCTAATAAGTACTTACAGAATTTGTCATTACCATGTTTTTATTAACTCGCTTTCTTGTTTGTTTGTGTGTGTGTTTGTCCAGTACAAATCTTGCAATCGATTTTTAACTAACTTCTCGACTAGCTAGACATTTGAATATTTTAGAATAGATCTGAACACGATAACAATGCATTCTTTTAATACTTTTAGCCATCTTTAAGCATATTTGAATTCCTAATCAGTTAAGTTCGTTTTGTAGAATGGTGCAGCCATCTATCGCCCGGGACGGGAACGAAAAGTTAAACGCAAGTTAACCTCCAATTCTCGAGCTGAACGATTGATTACGCATTTAATACCTCTTTATTGCGTATTTGATCATTTTCTTTCAAGTTGATGGAATTATTCATCGAAAAAGTTTTTAAAATATTTATTAATACATAGAATTGTCATGTTTATATGATTCAACAGAAAATTTAAAAACATGGTATATAAAAAGTTCTTTTTATCTTGTAATTATATAAATTTCGTCCACCAAAGTAATTTAGGGGCGTTTAAAATACACTATACCAGAATTTTTCACCGAATAATTTAAATTTTAAAATGTTATTTTTTTAATTGAACTGAAATATATACTTCCCAGACCTGCTACTTCTAGAGCTATTTAATGACAGGTAAATAAATCTGAAAAGAAAATGCATTGATCTTAAATATATTTTCAAATAACAATGAAAATTGATATCTCCGTTTGATAAATCATTTTTCAGTTATATGTAAATATAGAGTAAAAAGACTTTTCACGAGAAAATACCCAATCACGATCAATATTTTAAAGTTCAGATTTGTACAACTTTGGTGTCGAGTAGTGATTAATAAAAATTTGTCCACTGTAATTATGGCGTTCTGTTTACAAACTGTTTAGTGACATTATTGGTGATGCATTTATCAAACCTATGAAGGAACATTTTCTTGTAATTGTGAATATCGTCACTATTGATTTTATGGATGTAGTCAGTTTGTTTCGATTAACTGTGTAATTTGTTACCAATCGATTTGACAGGTGTCTGGAAAATAGAAATTTTATACTGCAGTTTAAAATTAGGATATTGGATGAGTAATTAACATAACTATTGAAGTTATTACATGTGTAAAAGTTAACGCGAATTCCTAAAAGAGAATGTTTATGATTTCTGTAGCTTAATTCGGGAAACTTTTATGAAATGACGGGCTTCATAAACCTAATTTAATTCTTATGCTCTTTTTATGAGCAATTATGTGATTAGGTCCTTTCTCATACAAAGTGAATAAACTTCAGAGATATAAACTTCACATTTAATTATCTATAGACCTTGGCTGTGAACCTGAGACATCGAAACCCATATGGTTAATGGGAAGAACATGATACAGTCGCCAACCTGGGGTTGTATGACGCCAATGTGGCATGACAAATTGAAGAACCATGGGGTGAAAATTAACAGGGCTCTACTATAAAACCCAGAAAGTAAACTCAAACGTGCCAAACAGTTGGCACAAAAATTTCTTGGCAGGAAATAGTATCATGTTCTTCATATTTACCAAACATTTAGATGGTCCCCGCAGTTCCTTAAGCCCTCAGTAGCTAATACCAAATCGCAACTACACGTGTAACGCCTTTTCCCCTGGAAAATATGATCTGTTACTTTTCTTCCAAAGAGTAGTTTACTTCCTAACAACTACCGTGCTACCATGAACCAGGTAAATTGTTTAAACGAGTGAAAAGGAGAGTTTGAAACTGAAGGGTAAAAGTGGAAATCCTCTCATAAAACAATAAAAATTCCTCAAAGTCCTACAATTTCAAAATTTGTCAAATATATTATACATTCGGCAAAGTACATAGTTTATACAGCGAAAGTCTCTAAATTTGTTACTCAGCACGCCTTCAGTTCTTTCTACGCATGTTAGCCGCGTCTCATGTTAGCCACGCCTATTGCACCATTCCATCTGCTAAGGAGGAACCTGAACGTCTTCTCTTGATGGAAAGAAATTTAAAAAAGAAAAAACACGAGATGTTTTAAACTATTCAGTTTACCACCAGATAAATTCCAATTTCAATAAGCATATAGATGTAATATGATTATAATTTTGTTTTGGTATTGTGTAAGCTTTTATTTTTTATCTTCATTATAAACTCTTAAGAATCCGATACACAAAATATCCGAATGAAACGTTATAGCCACTTGTTCGCTTGCGTAGAAAGGTAAACGAAGAAATCATCTTAGGTTCCGTATATAGTTACTCCTTCAACTTTGGAAACTGTCAATCCCCACTCCAGTATAAATAAATTGTAATTTAAATTAAATGAAGCCCCTGTTTTAATTTCGTTTAGCTTTCAAAGATTCTTTTTTCACGCATCAGGTCGATTCATTCGGAGAAAAGAGCCAGGTTTTATGTTCAAAAGTCTATAGACTGTCTATTAATGTTCGTCAAATTTTGGCCATCACTTTAGCCAGATTTTTCTTTTTTTATCAGTAAATTTAAACCACTTTCTTTTATTAAACAGTAGGTCATGGACTGATTTAGCCTTCGGTAGAGCTAGATAATAGTAGCTCTCTCAACAAACATACGAACTTCAGAGCAATTAAATTATTTTTCAGCGTAGGAGAATTTTCTTCGGAAGAAGGTTTTGGCGAAAATTATAATTACCGATAAAATCAATTCGACAACGGCCTGCGGATGTTTTTCTCAGTAGAGTGTTTTACAGTCTGAAGAGTATTATGGACGTAACCAGAAAAAACTTCCAGTGGCAGGTAGCAAAGATGTATAGGTCCAATTGTAATTAATACAGTGTTGCCAACTTGGGGGTTTTCACCCTAAATTTGGGGGTAAGTTAGATGAAAATGGGTGTTTTTAGTGGCCACATTTTCTAGGGGAATTTTGTGGGAGGGAGGGGACATTTTTTAATACGTTGTTCAATGGAGACGCGTTTTTTTTATTAGATTGTAAGTTATATACATATGCCAAATGTAAATAAACATCCATTTCATTATGTAAGTGTGTATTTTCTATTTATTTCAATTTATCTCTCAAACAAGGTGCCTATTTTTTTACCAGAATTTCTTTTAGAAAGGTCTAGGATGATCTCAAGTTGGTGTTAGGGGGAATCAGGGGGATTTCGAAATGGGGCTACGGGGAGGCCTTCGTAGAGGTTGGCAACACTGAATTAATATATTGTAACAGTATCCAAGTAGCAAAATTTCAGCGGGAGTATGTTTGATAAGTTCTTCTGATGAATAGTGTAAAATTGTAAATTAGAAAAATTTTATGGGCTCCAGAGAACCGGCGTTCTGTACGTGATTAAGAAAAGTTTCCCATTACTTTGTAACACTCTTGCAGTTTTGTTTTTGATTTGAAATCTTTACTTTGGAAAATTTATATTATTAGGAAATTTAATTCGTTTATTTTTCATCACAGCATTTAAAGTACATATCTTTTAAATTTAGCTATTTGCTTGATTTTGTTAGAAATCTAGTGTTTAGAACAGTGGACTTCGAATCCAGTATTCTAAACACTGGACCAAGCCGAAATTTCAAGGGAAATTATTTTCTATGTTCGATCAGCGAAGTTCTTACATTCAGTAACGATCGAAAGCATTCCATGCTGCTGTACCATGGATTTTTGCTTCCGAGTAAAAATTAGAAGTACTTAAATTTTGTAACAAAATCTTACATGGAAATAGAGAGGGTCACTTCTTCTTCCATAGCGATAATTTAAGAAATGATTTTAACATAAACACATTTAAGAAAATCTGGCATTACTCTTTCTAGCAAGTCTTTGAAAATCCTTGATTTTACATACTAAACGATTATAGACTTTTTGGACCATCTCTATACTCTAGCAACAAATCGAAAGCGTACAAGGCTGTTGTTGTCTCGTAGGTCATGTAACTTTTACAGTCTCTGTCTCTTTATTTTGTTTGGATGTAATTGATGTCATTGCTTATGCCCCCTTGCCGGAAGTACTCTAGACGAAGTCCATATAGGCTTAAGGGCTGAGGAGGGCAGCTGCATTTTACAATGGAAATACAAGGGTAGCAGTCCGATTTAACCAGGTGCTACATCTATTTCGACCAAGAACCCCCAGGGGCGACATCTGGGAGATCCTTCCTTCTTCCCCTCTCTCTGACATGATAGAATGACTTTCCGGTCTACAGGCTCATATTTGTCCTAGACACGAAGGTATTTATTAGTGTTCGTTGGGATTCAAACCCAGCACACTCGGTGCCGAAACCAGACGAGCTACCACTAGGCTACATCTGGCCTAAGTCAGTTGTTAAAGATAATAATGAACAATGATGATGAAGGACACGTTAAGTATGTTCGATGGTTTATATATCGACCCGACAAATCGTAAATGGTGATACGATACCCGCCTCTGCCACAAATTGTTTTTACTGTAAGAAAAAGGAGGAAATGACTTCTATATGAAAGATTAGGTCTTTGAAATCCCTTTAAACAAGCAAAACGGGAAAACAAATTTTGAAGCTATAAACACTTCACAATATAGCGGAACAGAAACGGACATTCATGGTCCTTTTTGTTTATCTTTACATTATGTATACAAAAAATCCTCCCTCAGTTTCTGTATTTTGTTTACTCATATTCTTGAAATCTTCTTCTTCCTTTAAAATAAAATTTTTCGTTTTTTTAATAATATTTGATTAATTTGTTTTGAATTCTACTACAAACTTCATTCTTAAGTTTCATTCCTAAACTTCTTGTAATTTAATATTGAAGCTGCATGGGGTAACAGCATTATTTCTCTTCTACCCTATTATCGAACTTCAAATACCCCCCTCTTGCCTCCACTACCATCTATTCTCGTCCACCCTTTGGGTGACAATAGATGATTACCATTATTATCATCACCATATGATGTTTTCTCCCCTCCTTCCCTAAACTTTATGGAATCTGATGCTTTTACCACTGGATTTCTCTCCACAGACAGAGGACCTAAGTATTTTCAATCTCCCCATAGGAAAGAGAGTATTTTTTTTATGAATTGTCACATACTTTTCTTGGGCATTATTTTACATTATTTCAATCAATAGCAGTTGTTCGAGTTTTGTAAAGATATAATAGATATATTCGTAAGATCAAGCCTACTTCAAGCCTTGATCTTAGGAATTATTCTTGTGAAACATTGTAAATATCCCTTTTCTTACAGATATTAGGAAGGTGGGGTGTAGGTTGGAGCTATAACCTTGACAGATTCTCCAAATTATATTCTTGAAAAAAAACTGACATTTTTTAAAGAAAAAAATTTAAAAATCTGAATGAGAATAATAAATTTACGAGTTGACCTCTCTTCAGCTCAAAACTAAGATTTAAGAACATTTTCAAGCGTTGAAATAGCTGTTTGTGGGTAGGTTAACCCTTACGTCGGCTCATCGGTCTAGGAGACCTCTATTGCACCTGTTCTGAAGGGTGGGGGTGGGGGGATGATCAGACTGTTGAGAGTTTGTGAGTTCGTCAGTCGGGTCCTGACCTTCAAGCATAACACATCGGAGATTTTTGCCTGCTCGTATTTTGTCGGTAAATTTAATCTTTGTAAAACATAGTTGGTCTTTGGACCGATGAGCCTTGAACTGATTTAAATTTTTGCCAGTCTGTATAACCGATAATCCTTGACTCGTATTAATTCTCTGTCAGTCTGCATGTATTCTATTTCTAAGATCTTTGCTTTATTTTTGTAGCTAGCATGGCTCGAAGAATTCCTCCTGTTTTACAACGAACCAGACCTTTTTTTCTCTCGCACTATCACAGATTGAGGAATCGGATTGAGAAATTCTTGTTGAATAATCTATTTTTTATTTGCACTTTTCAAGAATGTGAGGTGGCAGTAGTTTTGCATATAACTGCGTTTGACTTATAACTGAGACTTTGTTTGACTTATAACAGCGAAAAACTTATAAAAATAGGAAAATATCCTAATTTTATAGCATAGCGGCCAGTGAGACCGATGAGCTTGAGAACAGTAAAAAAGACAGATGAGCCGACGTAAGGGTTAAAACAGAAATTTCAACCTTTTGCTAAGCTAGTATTGTAGTTAAGTATGTTCCAAAATAAACATTGATTTTTGGATATTAGATAATTTTCAGAGAACAAATGTTGTTTTTTTAACAATAAAAAAGAATCTCTGGGTACTTACAGCTAGAATTGGCATACATAGAACATGCACATCGAACTATACCCATACCGTTTTCACGTAATTCTTCAAACATTTCAGATACCTCGAGTTTATATAAAAGAAAATTGTTATAAGAGACTATTTGCTATTAGTCATAAAGAAACATGTAACACTTTTCATATCTGTATTCATCGATAAACATAAACTTAACGATCAATGTCCTCTTTTCACTGATGGTACATTCAACCGCACAAACCTACATTATTTCCTGACAGCCATATTTCTGTCAAATTTCAATGAATTATTTTTCTCAAACTTCATGAGGATGTAGAGAGTGGAAAACCACAAAAAATTCCTCCTTTCCATACATTGCAATTCTCTCAGCTGTAACACATTCTCTCTTGAAACTGCATGGCGTTTTATGGTTATACATTTAGCTCTATAACGAATTTTATGGGAAAACCTCAACAACAACATGTTCCATGATAAAATAATTTTATAGCATAAGTATAGAGTAATAAATTTAGCTCAATTTTGCATGAGAATAACTTAACTTTTTAAAATAAAATAAATATCATAAGAAAATACATAATGAGATTAGGTAACGTAAATAAAGAGAAAATATTGCATGAAAATTTTTAAAGAGTTCAAAGGGTAAATTATTAAATAAAACGAAAACACGTTGAGAAGAAATACACTGGTGTAAGAAATTAAGAGAATTTGCAGACTTATCTCTAGATCGATTATCTCTAGAACTACTGTACCGATTTTAATGAAATTTGATATGTATATACATTGATACAATGCAAAACAAATAACCATTCAATGATTGTAATACACACGCATGATCGTGCGTAACACTTATTGGAGTCGGAAGGTATGAAACAGCGGTTTCAGAATAAACAAAAAAAAATGGGTAAATAGGGATTATGGTCCCCTCTTACAGATATACAGGTCTCAAAGCGTGATTTTATACTTGAAATAAGGCAGTTTATCATTTCCTGTGGCAATTTGTCTCAATCGTTCAGCAACGTTGTTTTCATTCCCTGGATGGTTCTCGGAGGGGGGTTGCGAGTTGCAATTGCCCTTCCCAGAGCGTCCCAGACATGCTCTATAGGGCATGCACCCTATAGAGCATGTCTGAGACGCTCTGGAGATCTGGCTGGCCAATCCATCCGGTGAATTTTCTCACTCTCTAGAAATTCGTCGACCAGAAGAGCTCTATGTGGCCTCGCGTTATCGTCCATTAAAATGAACTCAGGGCCAACTGCACCCCTGAAAAGGTAAACCTAGGGCTCCAAGACCTCATCCCTATACCTCACACCAGTCTTAGTGCCTCTTTCAAAGACATGGAGAGGTGTGTTGTCATCCAACATTATGCCTGCCCAGACCATTAAACCTCCTCCGCCATAATGGTCGATTTCGCGGACATTGGAGGGTAGGTAGCGGGTCCCTGGTTCTCTCCATATGAAAGTACGCCGAGAATCGGTGTTTAGGCTGAACAGGGACTCATCAGTAAAGAGAATGGTCGCCCATTGATCCATACTCCAATCTCTATGCTCTCTGCACCATGATAAACGGATTCTGCTGTTCGTAGAAGTGAGCGGGACGCAAACAGCAGGTCATTTTGCAAACATACCTCTCTCATGAAGTCTTTTGGAAACAGTCACCCTTGATACACGGGTTCCTGTGGCTGCATACAAGTCACGAGAGAGATGAGAAACTGTAGCACTTCCGTTACGCCTCGCTATAATCGACAAATGGCGATCTTCTCTGGCTGTCGTGGCTCTGGGACGACCTTTCCCAGGCTTTCTCTCAGTGGATTCGGTATCCTGGAACTTTTTCCATAAGTTACACACGACGCTGGGCGTTAAATTGAACTCTCTACAAATTTGGACTTGAGATCGGCCTGCTCCTAGCCTCCCCACAATTCGCCACCTCATCCCATCATCTAAACGTTGGTGGTTACTCATTTTTACTGTTACAATTTGAAATTAACCGATTGCTGCAAAATAACACCATCTATTAATCCATTTTTTTGTTTATTCTGCAACCGCTGTTTCATACCTTCCGACTCCAACGAGTGTTACGCACGATTCTGCGTATGTATTACAATTATTGAATGGTTATTTGTTTTGTATTGTATCAATGTATGTACATATCAAATTTCATTAAAATCGGTACAGTGGTCCTAGAGATAATCGACCAAGTCTGCAAATTCTCTTAAATTCTTACACCAGTGTACAATGGTAATCAGCACTTGGCAGTTTGATTTGTGACCTAAGAACATCGAGGTATGGTTGAAAATATAGCCTTTAGCATTCTCTCCAGATTTCTTGATTAAAGGTAAAAGTATGTACATATCAAATAACCATCATTTAAGTCCAAGATGGGCTAAAATGAGCTATCAAACCAGGCATGTTTGAAAAATTGAGGTCTACTTCAGGGTAGAGAAAGCGAAGTTCAATTCCGCTCCTAAGTATTTTTATTCATCAGGGAAAATTTAGGATATGTGAAACAAAACACAAACATGTTAGCGTTAAAGGGGTTAAGTCCCAATCAAGGGCTTAAACTTTTTACTCAACAAAAATAAAATTAGAAAATTGTATTAAAAAAAATTAAAAATTAAACTTCTTAAAATTGGCTTTACAAAAGCCATTTTTTTTCAATCCCCCTTTTTTTGGCCAGGTCGATGGCCGAATGGCTAGGGCGCTCGCATTCGGTTCAGATCCTGTGGGTACGAGTTCCACTGTTGGCATGATTGTTTGTAGCCGTTTGGAATCGGCTTTAAACTGTAGGTCCCGATCTAATTAGCCCTCGTGTAGCAAAATGTTGACCGTAGCGCTCCAAACCAAAATCGAAAATCAAATCATTCAATCCCGCTTTTCTCAAAACTACTATTTTTGGACTTGACACTCTTTACACTGCACAAACAGATATATCAGCAGTCTTACATTTACCGGTTCGGCCTAGGGTGCCATTATAAATGCTGGATCTGGGGTTAATTGAGCTTACTTCACAATCTCTCGGACTGGTGGGAAAGATTTTGATAATTTTGATGAAGAAATAGCCGCAATGCCTTTGGCTTTGGTAAAAATTTAAAAGCTTAAAGAAAAAAAGTAGTCATTTTCGACAATTCTCTCGCAGCAATACTAACCTTAACAACTGATAGTCATTGTTACTGTGAAATTACCCAAAGTTCTATAAGAAAGATAGGTAGGGTAGGTTAATGAACACCAAAGGACACATCGCTGTGGGGTGAATATTGAATCACTGCGGAATATATGGAAGCTATCAGGCAGATAAATTGGCCAAGAGAAAACACAGAATATTCGACGAAATCTTCCTTTGCCTTTGCGCCCTATATAATAAAATTAATTTTATTCTATTAAATCTAATATGGTCAGCTTGTACAAAAAGAAAACTTCTGGAAGAGTTTTGAGAATTTTTTTGAGTAAATCGTCAAGAATTACCAGCTCTTTGCCTTGAGCAATTAGTGTCGCCTACTTTCGACTTATAACGAGCCACGGCCATTTTCAAAACACCTTACGGAATCAAGATCGAATGACTGGAAACCACTTGAGCAACTATCGTAGAATCTATTGCAACTCTTCATTCCATAATGATGATAATATATTTATTACGTTTTTTTCTATGGATCTAGTTTGTACTGCACTGCTCGTCGTCTGAAAGTAATGCAACAGCATTATGTTTAAAAACTTTAAAATTAGAAGGGTTCCCAACTGCAATTAAAAAACAAACTGCAGAATGACGATTTGAGGGAAAAAGACTATTTGGGTTAGGGTAAAAAAATTTATATATATATATATATATATATATATATATATATATATATATATATATATATATATATATATATATATATATATACTCTTTAATTACGTGCTTGCTTTTGAGGACTGAAACAATATTTATGGGATTTGGTTTTATTTAAGTTTTGGATTATCAAATGAAGGAAATTTCAAGTCTGCTATTATATATACATAGATGGAAAAACTGCAATATAGTTAGTGGTGACGTGGATAGTTAAAAAAATTTAAATAAACAAGTAATATACTGCTTTCTATGTTATAATTTCAAATATAAGGTTTTAGAAAAAAAGATTCGTTTTAATAATTAGCAATAGACAGTTCTTAAATGACATTATTTTTTAGAAAGAACAACATGTTTAAAAAGAATAGATGCTTATTTTATCTCGCTTCATAAATTGATAATTAAAATATTAAAGAACTTCTAAAAGCTTTTAGACGTCTAAAAATATATACTTTTTTTGTTTTTTTTATGCTGTTTGATTTATTTTATTAAATTTTGGCGAATTTTTTAGTGCGCCGAGACACGAATTATACAGTTCATTATATTTATGCATCTCATATACTACATACTAATTATATATTTATACTTCATGTTATTTCTCCGCATGTTATCTGTAAGAGTTAGTTAATAGTTAATATAAGGTTTTATTGACCGAGAATTTAAACTTCTGTATATCTGATGGCATCTTAGTTTTCTAAGGTCAATTTAGAGAAAATTTAAAAAAAATTAAAATTGCCATATTTGACAATTTTAAGCTATTTATTTATGAAAGCGTCTATGTTCAAATAACTATTTTAGATTCTATACGTAACAAACGAGAATATATCAATTTGAAAAAATCATTGGTTAATGGCAAAATACCAAGATTATACTATTTAGCTAAATTGAGATGCATCACAGTAAATCCTTGAATTCAAAAGACGAATAAATGAATGTTTCTAGGAAGGAAATTATTTATAGCTGTTTCGTTTTGCTTCTTCGATTATATTACCTTGAAGGTTTTTGCTGTATCCCTTTTATCTTATCATAATTTTTTTCGATTTCACGCGTCAGTGCCTTTTTGAGATGTTGACAGTTAAGGGAGACTTTAGCTAAGAAAATATTTATGGGTATTGCTTTGAAAAAATCAAGGAAGCCATATGATATACACATCAGTTAATTAACAAGGATATATTTTTAATTTCAAACACCCTATTAACCCGTAATTTAAAAAAAAGATGAATTGGTGTACTCTGAATATTCAGTTTTGTAATAAAAAACGTCCGTTTTAACTTAGTAATAAAGTTTTAGTACTAAGTTAGTCAAAAAGTAACAACTTTGACTTATTGAAAGGCCCTCCCTCAATTTTGTATGTGTTCAGTTTAAGGAGGAAAACAACATTTTTTTCCAAATAAAGAATTCTCGTAATTAGTGATCATTTATAAATTTCAGGAATTTTCTTTATATTCTATTCAAGGACGTAGGTTGGTGGTTCTAGTGAATGTCTTCTTGAAATTAGTAGATAGATGAGGTATAAATATATTAGACATAATATAAATGCATTCTTTAATGCTTAAAATATGAATAATATGTAAAAAATAGATTTGGAAAATGTACGGAAATTTCCATATTTTAAAAACTTGTGAGAGTATTTATACTTCTTTTATTTGATAAAGTTGGGTAATTTATTTTACAGGAGTTTCATAAAAAAACTCTAATGTTTCTTCCTTATATACAGAATAATGTACACATTTAAGCAGAAACGTGTATTGCCTTAATAAGAGCTTATAGCTTCTCTTCAAATAAACTTATCTTCTGCTGTCCATAAGCTGTCTATTAGGGAAAGCTGTTACTAGATTTGCTGCCATACACTGTGCTAATCGATAAAATGTCAGTCTCAATCTGGACGTGGCAATCGCTTGATGATTATCAAAGACATACTGAGTCGACAAACACAGGCGTCGGGAGCAGATGGTTAATTGGTAAAATGAAGAACACTCTTGAGCAGTCTTCAACAAGGTTACATTTGATTCCATTAACAATCAAGTCGGTATAACGTTATTTGAATGCACCTTATTTCAACCCAATAGCTAAACTCGTTACACATTTGACCTCATTCGAAAAGGGAGATAGTATGTGTCTGGGTTATTATAATCTACCCGATTACTCTAGAAATCTCTCGTTTATTTCTTCAAAAGATCATGTAATAGAAATAAAAATGTTTTCAATACTTTGGAGCGGCCAGTCAATCAATATATTAATTCTAAAAATCTACCTTCTCAGGCACACTCTTGAAGATATTTTATACCAAGCTCAATTTGAATACAGGAGTTTAATCTGTGGATAATAACTGTGGATAATACTGTGAGACATTTCTTAAGGTGCCAACAATGTTTTTGTCCTCTCATTAAACGGAAAAATTATTTAAAGAGAAAATGAATATTAAAAACCCCGAACTTTCCAAACTTTTTAAATATCATTGATTTTAAAATTAATTTTTTTCTGTCAAAAGGTTAGTTTTTCTGATTAGTACATTTCCTCCAATTGTTGAAGGCCATCAATATTAAGTTTTCAGGAGTTCACCTTCACAGTAGAGAAAGAACTTTTTGACTCTGTGTTGAGTTCTGTAATTAAGATTTTTCACAAAAGTATCCGTGTTTCCAAAAACTTTTAGAAATTAATGAAATTTCAACCACACTTATGCACATATTCAGTGACAGCAAATTAATTTGTGTGTGTAAATAAATTGCTTAACTATTTATGTTAGAAGAGAGTCGCTACTAATACTAAAATATTAAACCATAAATATATGCTTAATATTGCCTAGTTAATGTATATAAAACACTTATGTATGTCCGAGCACTTAATGTGTAATAAACTGAAGCATGTAGAATTATGGCCATAAGCATACTCAAAGTATGAATCGAATTGAACTAATCTTCATACTAAAACGCCATTTAATTTGTTTTGTAAAATAAATCTTCCATCCTTTACGCTTAGTGCATTTTGCAAATACCGATATGAGTTTTTAGTGCCGGTTAAGAAATAAAGAGACTTTCGTTGGCATTTAAACAACGTCACGAATATTGACTATAATGCATCTTCTTACTTCACAAATTAATGTACGTAATTTAATATCTTCTACTCGGATACAGGAATTTTAGCTGTGGCATTCTATAGGTACTTCCTCAGGTATTTTTTTAATTTTTTTAACCTCCATTATTTGAAAATAGGAGGTGTATAAAGAGAAAATGAATTTAAAAATCCCTGAAATTCCCAAAATTTATAAGGTGTATTGATTTTTAAATTAAATTGTTTCAGGTAAAAAAGTTAGTTTTTCTGATTAAAATTTCAATAAATGTCTCCCAAAGCGAAATTTTAGTATATTTCCTCCAATTGTTAAAAGACTTATACATTATGTTTTCAGAGAGTTTACCATAATAGTAGCGGAAGAATAAACAAAAGCATCCGTGTTTGCCAAAACTTTTTTAATTAATGAAATTTTAACAAATGTTTTTCACAAACCCGGTGAAAATTTAGTTAGTGTAAAAAAATTGCTTAAATATTTATGTTAGAAGAGAATCACTAGTAATACTGGAAGTTTTATCCATAAAAATATGTTAATATAGCATACTCAATACACATAGTATATTAATATATGTTAATATATTTCCTCTGAGCATTGAATATATAATACTGATGCATATAGAGTGATGCATATAGAACAATGGCCATAAGCTTACTCAAAGTGTGAATCGTATCGATATTATAACCTTCGTACCAAAACGTCATTAAATTAATTTTCTAAGTAAAACCTATGATTCTTTGAATTGATTACAGTTCTAAAATTCCGGTACAGGTTTTCAGTGGAGGTTAAGAAATACATAGAGCGTGTTAAAATTGCATGCTGATACATTAGTGTTAATAAGCCAATTTGTGGCACTGAAAATTATCAAGGGATTTCATCCGTACACCTAAATTTTGTGTAATTTATTTTACATAGTTAAGGAAATTCGAAATGTTCATACTCTGTTTTTGCATCTTTTGATACAATACCACAGCAAAAAGTATAGATTGAAAAATAATTGTAAGCGTTTAAGCATTAAAAAATGTATCAAGTTTCCATTATATATATATATATATATATATATATATATATATATATCTGTTGTAGCCATTTCTACTCTACAGAAAATAAAGTAGAATTTCAAAGCGTACTTCTTGAGGCAAACGTTATTACCAGGATCATCAAAATTTTCTCCGCTTACCAAAACTCTCACAAGCACGTAATTTGCAAAAACTGAAGGAGTATGGAGTCTTTATGACTTCTGATTACATTTTGATAGACCTCGTAACCTCGAATTTCGGTCATTAAAGCTAATCGAGTGCTTCCAAGAAAGAAAGCCTCCGCGACTCAAAAGGGCTTTTCAGGACTGCAGTAATAAGGCGAAACTTTTAATTTCAACATAAACGTCTGCGCTGAACGTGCAAAATGAATTCGATCTGCAGACTTGTTTAACAGGCAATATCAAATAGGCTCTGAAAGTATTTTTCTGGGAAAATGATACACAAGTTGTTTAAGATCAACCATTAAAATATCTTTATAGAGCTGACTGTTATGAAATATCTTTGGTATAAAATTTCATCGGGGGAAACTGGTTTTTACAACATTCGTAATGGTGTGAATAGTCGGCCATTATTTTCTATCGGGAAAAAATGGATCTTTTTTTATATACTACTAATTTATTTTCCCGTAAAAAATTTCGTAAATCAGTTTGTTTGGTCCTACCTAGTTCTTGTATACGATGTGTCTATAACGACCAGACATAAATAAGCTACCTCTCGTGCAATATACAGGGTGTTTCAAAAAAATCCTCGATTTAAAAAAATCATAACTATCCGATTTGGTCGAATAATGTATAGGCAGAAAGAGGGAAATCTCGAATTTAACGCATTTGCCGACACGTAGCGCTAACGCCCGCTGCCTTCACCCGCCAATTCAGTGTTTGTAAGGATGGCGAGTGCACAACAGAAATCATTTTGTGTTCTACGCTTTGTGAAGTGTGAGTCCGTAATAACTGTTCAGCGTGATTTTCGTCGACAAATCCCTGGTGAATTGAAGTTCCTACCTCTCAGAGCCTTAGGCGATGGTATAAGCAATTCCAAGACACGGGTTGTCTGTGTATGCACAAAAGCAGTGTATGCAGACATGCTCGCAAAAGTTTGGGACGAATTTGCCTACCGTATAGACCAGTGTCGTGCATCCAAAGGATGGCATATTAAGCACCTTTAATTTGGTTTGTAAAAAAAAAGATATGATTAGCCATGTAATATAAAATTGATTTTAAATTTCTATGTTCAATATTTTTCATAATATACTCATTTCAAATTGGGTGATTCTGTTTTAAACACCATGTATAACTGTCCATATTCCTTTTCTTTCGATAAAATACTTTTTCAAGACACATTATATGTTCTTCTGCTAAGACGTGTGGCACAGAGATACAAGACGCGGCAGAATGGACTCCCACATTTTGAAGCGTAATAAAAAAATGAAAGGGACAATTTACAGAAAAAAAGGTTTATATTTTCGAAAAGTACTCATAATCTAGTATTTTTTCTCTAAGTTTTGAAAATAACATCACTCAGGTGGCGTTAATCGCGATGCACTACCGAAGCCGTTCTCTAAAGTTTTCCAGTACATCTTTTAGTCATCTCTGGGGGAATAGCGGCAACTTCCTCACGAATAGCGGAAACATGGAATCGATGCACATGTACAGGTTTTCTTATGTTCCGGGACGACCACGTGGTTTCCTTGTTAATGCAGACCCTTTTTCTCTGACATTTGAATCCCACCGCAGGATTGTTTTTCGATCTGGAACGGCGTCAGTTTCATAGAGCCCAGGGTGACGAGTTTACGGAATCAGGATTTTTATCGACTGGATAACGAAACCTCGAAGTTCACCGGACCAACTCATGGTGTATACGGACAAACAGAAAATAGCCCGAACTGCTGTCACCCCCACGGCCCACTACCTCCACCACTTCCTTACGAGTGATTTTAAAAATGGGGGAGTCTGTTCTGCCACACCCTGTATAAATAGTGTTGGTGGCATTTAAATATAATATTCATTATGGATTAACGTCGCACATGTAAAATCTGTATTTCCCTATCCACATATCTTCGTTTGTTCTCGTCACCTTTTGTGTAAACCGATAACTCTGCGAGGCTCATATGACATAGCTATTAAAAACCCAATCCTCTAATTCTCTTGACGTCCTCATAATTTAAAAGTTCCTTTAACTATTACAAACTCACACGTTCTTACATATTTGTATAGCCCATAGAATTGGATTCCAATTAATAATACGTAGTGCTTTTATTTTAATACATATGAAAGAAAGAGATGCAATACACTCTAGTATTTTATCGAATATCCGAGAGATCTCCTGATAACGCGATTGCCCATCCGTATTTTTAATCACTCCTTTATATTCCGCACATCATAAATTTCATTTAAATTAATCCGGATATCCCATCACAATTTGAAATCGTTTTCAATTACTTTTTACCGAAACACAAATAAATGAATGAAATAATTGAATCTGTACAATCTGATGCTGAATCCCATGTACTCCTAGAAAGAATCCTGTAACTCCATCGGACATTGGATTTAATACCTGAAAATCATTATCTCACCCTTGAAATTTTAATTTGTTTATATCATTACACACACACACACACACACACACACACACACACACACACACACACACACACACACACACACACACACACACACACACACACACACAAACACACACACACACACACACACACATATATATATATATATATATATATGACGCGGTCGTTACTTACACCCTTCCCATTACGTCGTCTTACATCCAAGCTTTACTTCTTCTTTATCTATTCATACATAATTATCAAGTTATGGCAGTCAATGAAGTTAAGGCCGGTGGCAAAGAACTACAAGTAATTACATCTAACATCGTTTATTTTGAAATATTAACCTACCCGATTCAATCTGATAATTTAATCCAAGAATTCATCACGTTCTCGCGCGACGCGTGACCGTATTAATAAAGAATTTCCCGCCGTCTGACGAAAATGCTAGTGCCTTTGATCATCTAAACTTCTCGCGCATGCCCACAAGAGCTTCGTTACGAATTCACCTGGAAATGAGCCATGGGCGTTCCTAACTTTGTTACTATTTATAGATTCCCTCAATGGTTGTTCGATTTACGTGAATCAAGTCCACCGTGTAAAATACTTTCCCTGCGATGCCTTTATCCCGATATCTCGTAATTTCACCGTTTTAAATTGTTAATTCCTTCTTTCTTTCTACACAAAAGCCCCCCCCCATATTTTAGCCTTTTACACACACACACACACATATATATATATATATATATATATATGGGGGTGTACATACTTAAGTACAGACGTTCAGCAAGGTGGGCATAGACCGTCTAATGTAAAAATGTAATATTTGACTTTGTATTCATTGTTCATTGTATTGTCCTGCGGTTCCTGTTATCTAAATCTAAAGGTTCTATTGCGCTTTAACCCAAGAAATTATGCCTGATTTGGTAAGGAATTTTGTTTCCCGGATCCCTGTAATAGGAAGACAGGTTATAACCTAATGACTAGGTCTCTTGGATTCGGTTCAGATTCTGTTTGTTCGAATCCCACTGTTGGCATGGATGTTTGTAGCCATTCGGAATCAACTTTAAACCGAGTCTAATTGGCCCTCGTGTAGCAAAAAGTTGACCGTAGCACTCCAAACCAAACAAAACCCTGTAATGGTAAAACAAATATGTATTTCGAAAGCAGTAGGTTCAAATTACTCCGACCTTTAGATATCTGAATTTCTGAATTAATTAGTATTGAGTCCCAAAATCTGAAAATTAGTACATTTTTGAAGTTCTAGAGTTTAAAGAAATCTAATGTCTTAACATCTGAAGCACTTGGTGATGACATGGTTTTCCTTATTAAAAATATTAACTACACCCGAAAAGAACAATAGATTTATTACTTCTCTACTTGAGCGAATCTTTAAATTAAGGGTGAGCAAAACGTCAGATTTCAGCTGAATTTTGCTGGTATTTTAATGTGAGATATTATTACCAATTCAATATTATGTAACTCTCTAATGCACATTATAGATTCTCATAGTTATTGTTAATAAGTATTAGATATTTTAAATGCAAAAGCCTTTCAGTAAACAGAAGTTAATTAAAGTTAAGATCAAAACTCAATATTGACATTGAATATAATAAATCTTAGATGTATAAACAGATTGAACTTTTTATGCATAAATTACACATTATACTTTTAGCTAATATTTATTGTTTATATTATTTCCTCCTATTGCTCATTTTTGTTTCATCTTACCTTAGTCTATATATATAAAACAGTTCCATAACTGACTGATTGACATACAACGCACAGACGAAACAGCTGGACTTAAAGGGCTGAAATTGTGCATGGTGATTCTCCTTATAGTGTAGGGGTGCAGTAAAAAATATTTTTGAATAATTCTTGTCAGATTTTTTAAAATTAAATTTTTAAGCTGTTTTAGTATCTTTTTTTAAGTTTGCATTTAAAATAAAAACTTTGAGGGTTATAAAATTTATATCACGAGAAAGATCATAAAAATTCCTTTAAAATGAGATCTTTTTCGAATATTTACCTCCATTTTCTGATTTTTGGGGAATTTTTAAAGATTAATTTTTAGAATTTAATTCATTAAATGCTGATCACGTGATTTCTTTTTCTGGTACTTAAAATAAATTTATCGTCACGTGCACAACTAAATAGACAAAAAAAATATTTCTTGCCAATGCGGCAGATGATTGGACATTATCCAAAATAATATTAAAATATAGTAAAAGATATTATGTTCCTCAAACTGTTCTATATTAACTGAACTATATTCTTTAGTATGTCCTATTACATTTATTTTGAATATTTTCTTCTACATTATTTTATCTATAAAACATCCCTTGAGAATATTTTATAAATATATTTTTTAATTTTTTTTACGTCATTTGTATACATTGACCGTCATATTTATTATATATATATATATATATTTGGCATTAATTGCATACATTGACCGTTGTATTTAATTCGAATGTACTCCGTAGCGAAGTGCGGGTTTTCAGCTACTAAAGAATAAAACCTCTTGAAAAATGTCTACAACAATAGACGAAACTATTGGAAGCAGGCGCGTGCAGTGCCGTAAAAGATAGAAAGGTGAGAAAAAATCTATTCAATATACAGCCTTTTTTGTAATTGGTTGGCTAATCTGTCCGAGACCTACTTCATAAAACAGATTTCGAATGAGTATAAATACCAAATACTAACACGAAAATAACGGGATGCGTACACGCAGACACCATATCCAATAACTAATGCCTTTGAACATCGTCTTCAAAATATGTGACGATTTTTACAGATTTGATATCTGAACCCTCATAGGAGTTTCAATACCTCATAGGGTGTGGTCGCTTCAAAATAAACCCACATTTATCACTCACCTAATACTACTGCAAGAACATAGCTCCCTGAAAGCCATAATCTAACTATGTGCACTCCATTTTCGTGATGTGTCTATAGCTTACTCAGTGTGCATCCTCCCACTGACTAAACACGATAATGCCTAATCTGTGTGAAGTAGCTCTGTGGGGATGAAATCCCCGTTAACAATGGATTTAAACTCTCCAACAGAGAGTTCCCTTGTATAATGATTCGGCTCCCTACCACATCGATATCCTATTTCACGCTTATTAAATGATCCTGCGACCATTAACTGAGGCCTCGTAGCGTGTTTTCAGATATCTTCCTCTTTTTCGATATGAAAATAACATATTTACAGATATCACAAGTTTTGAATTTCGTTTGAAATTAGTTTGATAGTCAAAGCAAATTTAAAATGAAATTTCCCATGTATACTATGTCTCAATTCAAGTTGAAAAGGGTTTTAATGGATGCTTTCGTAACTGTGAGCAATATGTACAAGTTTACTATTAGCGTATATGTAATTTTTATTTATATGCATATGATAATAATAGTACTTGTAAGTAAATCGCATATATATATATATATATATATATATATATATACACTCATGGACAAAAAAATTAGCGCACCAAGAAGGAGTCGTCAAAATGAAACGAAATTTTACATACGTAATGACTACTTTGATATAAGTAAATGATAAGAAAATAAAAGAAAAGGGATAATTTATTTCAGAGAAAAAGGCAAAAGAACGCAGGAGTTAATACTCCGTTGGACCTCCTCTAGCGCGAAAGCACGATGCGATACGATCGGGCATTGAGTCATACAAGTTCTGTATGATGTCTTGAGACATTTCGTTCCATATTTGCTGTAACCTTGCCTCTAGTTCGTTCAAACTCGTGGGATGCCCAACTCGTCGTCCCAAATGATCCCAGATATGCTCGATTGGAGACAAATCTGGGGATCGGGCAGGCCAAGGAAGGGTAGTAACAGTGCGGAGACAGTCTTGGGACACCCTTGCCGTATGAGGCCGAGCATTGTCTTGTTGAAAAATGGCTCTTGTTGCATGAGTGGCAACACATGTGGTTGCAGGATTTCATGAACATACCGCTGGGCTGTCATGGTGCCACGGAACAATACTAGGGGTGACCGTGTATTGTAGGCAATGGCACCCCATACCATCACACCAGCTGTGGGAGCTATGTGTCGCTGTACAGCAAAGGCAGGATGGAAGCGTTCACCACGGGCTCTCCACACACGAACACGATTGTCATCACTGCCGAGATTGAATCTGGATTCGTCGCTAAAGACGACCTGGTTCCATTCCGCTGCAGTCCAGTTTCCTCCTGCGCGGCAAAACTCCAAACGGAGGCGTCGATGGGTGAGCGTCAAGGGCAGCAAACGTAATGGGCGCCGCGACACCAACTTTCCTTCTGCCAGGCGCCTTCGTATGGTTCGAGAAGACACAGAGGCCCCTAGTGTAAAGGTGCTACCTGTGCCTGGATGGCGGCCGATGAAGCAGTTGGCTGTACTCGTGCATTTCTTACGATGTGGCGGTCTTCTCGACGACTGGTCTGTCGAGGGCGTCCTGAGCCTGGTCTTCGTGTACATGACATCTCTCGGGTCCACTGGTCCCAACGCCTCCTCACAACACAATCATAGCGGCCTAATTGACGAGCTACTCGCCTAGCTGACCACCCAGCTTCCATCATCCCGACGATTCTCCCCCTCTCAAACTGCGACAACTGCTTATATTGTCTTCGAACACGGCGTAATGACATGTCTATCTCAGCTCTTCCTTTGCAAATGATTCAGCACACTCAAACAAGCTTTGGTTACCTGTTTTATACTCCACAGAGTACGATGTTCAACGCCCTCTACCGGCTATACGTACTGCGCAATCACGCTGCATTTCTAATCCTTTGCATATCTCCCCGACATGTACCTTCATTCCAAGTTTCGTTACAATCCTGCAATTATTTCTTCGTGCGCTAAATTTTTTGTCCCTGAGTATATATACATATATATATATATATATATATATATATATATATATATATATATATATATATATATATATATATATATATATCATATATATATATATATATATATATATATATATATATATCATATATATATATATATATATATATATATATATATATATATATACAGGGTGTCCCAAAACGACCGCATAAACTCTGCACAGCTAGATTCCTCGTTGGGAGTACATAAAAACTGCCCAAAGAAGCGTTCCTGTACGATCCATAGTTTACTAGAAAAATACGAAAAACAAAGTATGATGTCACTGCCAGTGCAAGAAAAAACACTTTATTGGACATATCAACAGCATGCACAATTTAAAACAGATGTTCAAAGTGTCCATCGTGCATGTCAAGGCAGGATTGAGCACGCCGTGGAATGACTGTCATCACACGTTGCAGCATCGCGGGGTCCACCGAATTACAGGCAGCATGCAGACGAGCAACTAAGTCCATTTGTGTTGTCACTACGTCTCGATACACCAGTTCCTTGAGATGGCTCCATAGGAAAAAATCCAACGGTGTAAGATCTGGCGAACGTGGCGGCCATAGAACCGGACCCCCACGTCCGATCCAGCGGCCAAGGTATTCCATATCCAACCAACCACGTACAGGATCACAGAAATGCGCCAGAGCCCCATCATGCTGGAACCAAAGTCCCTGTATTGCCGCTAATGGTATGTCATCGAGGAACTTGGTTAAGACCTCATTGAGAAACACCAAGTACGACTGTCCCGAGAGCCGTTCAGGCAACAGATATGGTCCAAGCAGGCGATCCCCGAGTATGCTGGCCCACACGTTAAGAGACCAACGTTCCTGATGTTTCTGCGGCCGGATTGCATGCTGATTGACCTGCGACCATATATGGCTGTTGAGATGGTTGAATACCCCATCACGAGTGAAACATGATTCATCAGTCCACAGGATATGTGCAATGAAACCATTATCTGTGTTCTGTTGTTGCAACCGCCATTCACAGAAGACCACGCTTTTCTGAAATTCATCTGGTTTCAGACCTTGCACGGATGTGTACCGTAATGGGTGTAACCTCTCAGACCGTAAAAGCCTGTGCACAGTACTTTTACTCGAAGTCATCTCACGGGCTAATGCGCGTGTACTTACCTCGGGCGTCTCTTCTACCCGCTGCAGTATTGCATCCGCCTATGCTACCGTCAGGCCGCTCCGCGGTCTTCCAGTATCGTGAAGATTGGCTGTTGGCAAGACGCTTCCCGTATTTCGCAGTCTGTCGTCCAGCCTACGGATGACGTTGACATCGGGAGGACGGCGGGACGGATATCGACGGGCATACTCCCTAGCAGTTCGTAAGGCATTTCCCTTACATCGGCCGTACATCAAGTACATGTCGCAGTAGTCACGAACGGAGTACATGGCCACCATACGAAGACTACCGGTAGCTGCAAGATGCAGCCTTTTAAATACCAGTTCAACGGCGGCTTAACGTCATTCCATGGCGCGCGCGTATGCATGACGCTATATGCGCGGCGAACGTTTTAAACATTATCGTCTGGAAAGATATGCAAATATTGTTGTTGATATGTCCAATAAAGTGTTTTTTTCTTTCACCGGCAGTGACGTCATACTTTGTTTTTCGTATTTTTCTCATAAACTATGGATCGTACAGGAACGCTTCTTTGGGCAGTTTTTATGTACTCCCAACGAGGAATCTAGCTGTACAGAGTTTATGCGGTCGTTTTGGGATACCCTGTATATATATATATATATATATATATATATATATATATATATATATACATATGTGGGAGGGGTTGTAGTGCTTATGCAAATAACGGAGACATGCAACCAATCAGCATAACGTTATGCGGTCGGTAGCGCCTATATAAGATAACAGATGTTTGGAGAAGCTATTAGATCGGTTCCTACTGCTACAAAGGCAGATTATCCCGATTTATGGGACTTTGAACGTCACGTTATAGTCGGCACACGAGAGATGGAACATAGCATCTCAGAGGTAGCGATGCAATTTGGATTTTCGCGCACGACCATTTCACGAGTGTACCGTGAATATCAGGTATCCGGTAAAACATCATATCTCCGACAAAGGTGTAGCCGGAAAAAGACCCTGAAAGGACAGGAGGGTATGGGGTGTGTGGAGTTGACATGATATGGGACCTAATATGTCTAGAGACGACTCTCACAGGTGACGGGTACATAAGCATCGTGTCCGATCATCTACACCCATTCATATCCATTGTGCATTCTGACGGACTTGGGCAATTACAGCAGGACAATTTGACATCCCACACGTCGAGAGTTGCTACCAAGTGGCTCCAGAATCACTCGTTTGACTTTAGACACTTTGATTGGTCACCTAATTCCCCAGACATGAACATTATTGAGCATATCTGGAATTCCTTGCTACGTGCTGTTCAGAAGAGATCTGCACCCCCTCGCACTACTATGGATTTGTGAACTGCCCTGCAGGATCCATGGTGTGAATTGCTTCCAGGATATCTTCAGACATTAGTCAAGTCCATAGCACGTCGTACTGTAGCACTTCAGCGTGCTCGTGGGGGCCCTACACGATATTAAGAAGGTGTACCAGTTTTTCTGACTCTTCAGTGTGTATATATATAATTTAATCATAAATGGGATATTACCAAAATCAGATTATTAAACAATTATCTATGAAAATTCAAAATCTTGATGATATTTTTTATTACTACAAGTAAAAAAAAACTATACTTTGAACCTTCCGAATTTGAATAGAACTAGTACGGTGCCGTGGAATAGGACCTTCAGCTGTAGGGCTGAATAATAAGAGTTTTAAAAACGGTTAGCATTAACAGTTTAAATTTTGACCATTAATGGTTAAACCCTCAATATTTCAGGCCTGTGAACACGTGATACTGATGAAATGTTTTTTAAAATTTTAATCAAATGGGAACACAGAAAATTTATGCAGCTAACTCTGCCTATCAATGTCTACTCTTGTTCATTTTAATAACTTCTGAAGTCAAATCTTCGTCAATTTCCACATACGAAATTAGAAAGACTGTGTCACATACACCCTGTAACAAGGTCCATGTGACTATTCTCTACGTGTACTCTATAAAAAGCCGATGTGATTATAGCATTTCTATAAAAAATATGTGTATATACATATTATATCGTATATTCCTCTCATATCGTATTATGAACATCGGACTGATGTTTTATAGTATGAGCCCTGGAACATAAGAAATGACCATGGAGCTATAAGAAGGAAGCAGGGTTTCAACGAGGCATTTCCTGAAAAATAAATCGGATATTGTCGTTCGCCGACAGATGGCACGATAAATTATTTTTACCTTGGTTTCCTGACTGTATGCTAGGAAAAACATATTTAAAATTGTTTAATAGATTTTAAAGTTCCATCTGATGACAAATATCCGGTATAATTCTATCCTTCATGCAACTTATAACAGCTATTAACCAAAAATAAAGCCGCAGGGAAGAGAAATTGGAGTTTATTTTCTGCACCTAAAGTAAGATTTTTGTTATCATTTCATATGAATATTTTGGGGTAATAGTAAGAGCAAAATTTATCTGCTGTATTGTAAGCTCTTTACTTTACAATTTTATATTGTGTGTGTTGTTGATTCCAATTCGTTTTAATTAATAAAAACTTCTTTTTTACTGAAACATATTCAAAATATGCAAAATTTAGTCAGACCTCAGCTCTTGTTATCATTTTTCTTAATCATTGACAAAAAATGAACTGTTATCAGTTATTTGACTGCTGGATACTAACATTTTTTCCTGTCTTAACAATTAGTCAAAAATACTTAGCATCTGTAAATAATTTGTTTACTACGAAAACAGTTCTTCGTATTACTGGTAAATATGTAGAAATCATTTGCAGGTAATGAGACCGTCATTGACAGATGCTCTTTTAAAACTCCGTTAGTACCTTATTTCATCCGCGTCTTTAAAGAATTGGATTTATATTTTATCAATAAAGTCAAAAATTGTTTTTTAAAATAAGTATGCATTTAAAAGAGGCTCATTCATTAATGAAAAAATGCATTTGTTATCAAAATGCTAAAAGTGCACACTAACAATTTTAAAAAAATATGCTCAATTATTTTCACTTTGCAGCAGGGAATAAAAGACCTTAAGATTAAGAAATAGCAGTCGCTGAATGCAAAAATTATCAAAGCTAAGAATGTTATGCTAAAAAAGTCATCCCATCTCTAAAAAGATATAATTACATAGACTATGATTAGATATACTGAGAGGTAATACAATAATTTCAATATATATTTTTTTAAGTTTTGAATTCCTGATATGAATTTTCGGAAGTAATTTTAACCCTGTCAAATTTCATAAATGCACACATTTTAATTATTCTACTGGATTTAAGCCAATTTTATTAACACATAAAAAAACCATTCATGAAAAAGTAAATTGAGTTTAAAATTTGAAATTAACCTCACAAATGACACATTTAGCTGTAGCAACATTTTATTCCCCGTAAGCATGAATATTTAACTTGTAAATATATTTTTTGTAAATACTTAACTTCGTGTACATGCATAACATGAATATTTTATTTATCCTGTTAAGTATTTCTCAATTTTATTTAGTTTAAGTGACTGAACCGAAGAACTCAAGAATATCATTTGCATATTTATTTTAAGACTGAAAATCAATAATTCATTTGGAAGCCAATTTCAACAACACTATCCCAGTTAATAATATGTATGAATATGAATAATTTTATTAGAATTATTTATTTGATTCTTTAGGTACAAAACTTGCTCACAGAACATAAAATATACAGAAAATAAACTTTTGAATAACTCAGACGCATAAAGAATTTTGTACAAATATAATATTTTGACTTTTATAAAGATGATTTTTTTGCTTATATTTTTTCATTAGAACTTCATTGTAACCCTGTTAATTAAACTTATAAATATTAATTATGTATAACCAGGAAAAACTAATTTATACTTGATTTTTATTTAATTCAAGTCCTGTATGTATTCGAAAGAAAATTATCTGATCACTGGACCTATTTAAAATTGCAGAATAGTTCATATTTAAACGTGTACTTGGAGGTTTTTTATATTTTTCATTTTTTCAAAGCATTAATTAGCACAGTTAATTGAGATCTCAGTAAATTAACGTCATAACAGAAGAAACGTGTTACAGCACTATTTGTTTCGCACATTTGGTCGACGCATGAACGTCACGGCGACATCTGTGTAACATACCCCCCTGACTCAGATTGATTTGGTTATATCTCCCAGAAAAATGAAAATAAATTTCCAGAAGGTTTGGAATGTTGGGAAAGGGTGAGATTTTCTTCTTTTATATATCACAATTTCAGATTTATTCTTTCCGTGAAACGTCTCCCGTTTGTAAAGATTCTGTCGATTTAGATAGGATAGATCGGTATCATTTCTATGAGCCATTATTGTTTGATCGAGTGAGACGTGAAAAGCTAATGTGAAAGTGTTTTTAATTTTTTCGTCTCGATTTGGATTCCTGGTGTCGATATTTTTTCTAAAATTAATTCCATCACTTAAACATTATTTTTGTTTTATTTTTAAATTATTTCTTTTATTTTTAGGGATAATTAAATTAGGGATAATTTAAATTAGGGATAATTTTTAGGGATAATTTAAATTATTTCTTTTATTTTTAGGGGTAAATTATCACTAGGGATAATTTACAACCCAGTTCTGCTACATAATCAACGAAGGGAGCTTTGAAAAAAATTATTTTCCATGTTATCATTATAATCTTAATAATAGAATCAAAGACATCAAAAAATATATTTTTAATGCTATAACATTTTCTCTGTTCTGCTGTTTATACTATGAACACTTGATTATCCGAAACTAATTAATGGAGAGAAACACCGGAAAATATAAATAATATAATAAACTACCCTGTATAGAATAAATGTCGAAACATACTGAGATTTTTAGATGAACAGTCTATTTAGTTTTAAGTAAAATTTAATTAATTAAAACTTAAATTTTTCCGTTTCCTTGTCGAAAAATTCTCAAATTTTTATGACTGAATTTTTGTTTTCTCTCCGATTATCAATATTTTATTTCTATATTTTTTATGATGCATCGATAATGCATTCGATAATACATTCGATACTAATCGAATGCACTATACGTACGTAGGCCGAGAATTGATAAAACTGTCATGATGACGACCTTAAGACAATCAATACGGAAAAGTGAACCACATATAAATGTTCGATTATTGCCACATAAATCGTTAGATGAGAGAAATGGTTCCAAATACTATAGCTGCATGGCAATTTCACCTCAGCAAACATATTGTATTGCGCTAAATGTGATTTATTCTGATGAATGAATTCGGTAATACGCTATCAGTTTGGAGTAGCTTTACGGGTAAAATTAACGTAATTGATTAAACCCTTCGCGATGAGAATTTGTTAGAATTATCATGACGATTGATATTACATCAATATCATCTTTCACGTGTAATAAACCTGATGTCACCACTAATTGTAACTACATTAGATATATTCTGATAAATTTACAGTCGTCTGACTAAGAAGCGTTGCTTTGTATATGAAATGTTATTTTTTTGTATTGATATTTTACAGATTTTAGAGGTAATAGCATTTAATGAATTACGTTTCCAAACATACAATTGTTAATGAAAATAAAGATTTTTTTTTCAAATTTATTTTACATTTGTAACGATAAAAAAGTTATTTGAATATATGCCTTTTGTATACTTTTTTACTGTAAAATCGAAAACATGATTATAAGTTGATTAAAGTAAATTCTAAGATTCCTTTTCCAGAAAAAGATCTTTTGATTTCAAGGTTCTAATAAATAGTAAAGATTCTATCTGCCATTTATTACGGTATTCATTCATGCTTAAAATAGCATAAGAAGCCCATAGTTCCTCCTACTATACCGCCTCCTTGCAAGAAAAAAATCAGTTTTTGATTTTCTTGGACTAATCTCTTTATCCGAACATAGCATATCTCCGAATAAAATAATTTAAGCCATTTAAGTATTTCTTTAGTCACATATTACCAAATTCATGTATTTTTATTCTGCTTTATTAAGAGTGATTGTTTTTAAAACTAATATTATTCCGTAGATAATCTTTTACATTGCACTAAAGAATTAATGTGTTTATAAAATTGAAATTGTTATCATTAAAAATTTAAATTTGAAAGATTTTTTATGAAAATGTGCATTGTATTTAAGGATCTATTTTCAAATGGAGAAAACAGAGATATAAAAATACTCATTTTGAAATTTATGATTAGAAAAAGACCGCATAAGTTGGCATTGGGATTTAAGATCTATGATATTAAACGATGCACCAAATTAAAACAAAATAGTTTACAAAGCAAAAATATTTCAAAGTACAATAACCCAAATGGTATGTGTCAACGGCGGTTACAAACCAGGTATAAACATTTTATATTTTACTTCCTATGCATAACTTCGTATAATCTGTACTTTCGAGATACAAGTCTATATATCTCTGAATATAATCTTTCATGATATTTCATAGTATAAAGGGTATATCTGTAATTCCTTGCAAGGTGCTTAGATAAAATTTTATACCGCGTTTCTTTGGAATATTTATTTTCGCATGTTTTTAGGAGAATTTCTAAAAATATTTCTCGTAAAGTAAAATTTACCATGAAACCACTTTTTCCTACTCCATGATGATTAAAAAAAAATTAAATGATTTTTTTTCAAATATAGAGGAAAAAATATTCAGAAACCTTTGCTTTAAATAAGAGGGGGGAAAATTAAAAATAGAACTAACTATTCGTTAGCATAAATATGAAAAAAGAAAAAAACTTTAAAGTTTGAATTTCACATTAAAAAATTCATATTAAACATTTTTTATATGTAATGAATATTTAATACACATTTGGTGAAAAATTAGCATAAATACAAAAATGTTAATTTTGTCTTCTAAACGTAGTAAAACCAATTGTATAATGAAATAAAAATTTGAGCCCGGTGGAAAAATTTTGTAGAATTATTCTTCATAAAACCTTTTAAATATCTAACGTTCTTGGCATCATCATACTTAACTAAAACATGATTTCCATGGTGTAAAACTTTTAGTATTTAAGGCTTATCATTTTCAAGAATCAAATAATTAGTTCTTTTAATGAGTGTGTTTAAAAGACTGGTTGTTTGGAGTCATTTGAGGACCAAACATCGTAGTTATTCATTCAGTGACGACGATTAAATAATTTCAATGTAATAGATCTCCTGGCTTACTTTGAATCTCCCTATTGCATGGTGTTCTCCGTATAACGGATGCACTAAGCTACCCAAGTCTTGTCAGTAGGATTTCAAGTCCGATATCTAAGCCGGTATCATGCAACTGATACAGATTAAATGGTGAAAAAGAACAGAATATTATTATTACTTTGAAGACAGCTTTGTGAAACTGCAAATTGATTGTCCATGTTTAATCCCTCTTGTATAACGTTACGAGATCTTTTCATGATTATTGATCCTGTTGTACATAGTATTTGAATTCCTGAGGCTTCTCGTTAACTAGGGCGGCTGCAAAACGTCAAGGTGTATAGGACTAAAATGACTAAGTTGACGCCTTCGTGAATATCAGAGTTCATGATAGATGCCAAAGGAATAATATGTAACCAATGACCCTAATTTTCATTGTCTACAGAAAGCCAGAAATGTGGAATTCGGATTCTGTTTTATGCATATATTGCTAGTGGCACGTTTAAAAAAGAATCTGTACTCTTATATATTTATCATAGTTCCATTTGCTAGAATTTGCTGGTAAAAAGTAGATATTTAACTTCTCTTATGAAATGAGACGTAGCATTTGTCTTTCGGAAAATATGGGGATCCATGTCGGTTGCTTTTTGCAAAGGGGACCAACATTAATCGCAGGGAAAATAACGTCACCAGGGACAAGATCTGCAACGAAGATTTTTCGAGATGAACCATTGACATAGTGAACTAACAGGCATTATTGATTAGGAAAGAGAGATAGCAACGAGTCTCATTGGGTGACTGTTGATCCGAGAGATCCAATGGCTAAGATGGAAGCTAAATATGGGTTTGCTTAATGTAGACAGAGTGCGCAAAAGAGCGGGTGGTTGCCTTGACCCAAGACTTGAAAGATTTATGAATGGTGTGCTGATACGATTTTACCATTGCAATTATTGGCTGCGTTCGTAATTTGCGTATGCCTCACTTTTCGGTTTGCAACAGCAATTCTACTTATAATGTCTGTAGCGTATCCTCAATCATGTTTTCTGCCTTGACAATTCTTTTGAACTCAAATATTATGCCTTAAAAAGCCAGTGATGCTGACTGTTACAGAAATACCAAAGTGCCACAGTTTTTGAGGACAACTATCATACCGTGTTCATAGTGTTTTCAGCAAATTTTCAGCCTCGAAAGGAACGTTGGAAAATTCACAGTGATAACACTTATTACCCTAAGTTGTAATACATCAAAAACAAAACAACCAGCCCTCCAGTGATTTTTAGCTTTGTGCGAATTGGGGAAATTTCTTTATTTCTTTGACGAATGGTGTTACAGCTAATAAACGGGACATTTAGAGTATATGGAAATATAATGTTTTACTGAGCAATAATCTGCCTAGTATACTTCTTATAAATGATTATTTGCATAATATCTACGAGTTCAAAATAATATTATCAACATATGTCAGTTTTCAAAGACTTAAAGATGAAACTCACAGAAAACAAAATTTCTTGACTCTTATCACAAGTAAAAAGATGCTTTAATGAGGTTAAGTTGTCTTGATACTATAACTGCACACATAAATAGAAAGAATAGTTAAAATACTTTATATTCCATTAGCTGCTTTCTCCAAGTGTCGATCTGCTCGGAACAGCTGTTTACTGAATAAAAGGGTAGCTGTGATAACTGAACTCGATAATACATTAACCGTGCGGTTTAACTCTGCAGTTAGAATCACCGTGAGTCGTTCAATTAAATATATAAAGGGAGTTCCAATAATTATTCGACTGTATACTGCGTTAATACTCTCTTACGTTTATTAAAGTCTGATTACTACCACAAAATGTGTAGTTAAGGATAGCTGGTGGTACATCCGTCAGATATTATAGTTTCATACTTAACCCCATAAACAAAGACAGATTTTTAACAATTAACACATAAAAATCAAAGTTATGCCTTTGTATAGCTCTGATTAGAAAAATTATAACATGATGCTTAATTAAGTATTTTCTTAATTAAGAATCGTGTTATGAATGTTTGTGCTCAAATTAATAAATGTGTAATAAGCAACAAACAGACCACGAAATTTTATTACTGGAATAATTTTGCTTTTTATGCGACAACATATTCTATTTCTGAAACTAGAGAATATGACTAGATCCAGCGAAAATAATTTTATGTAGTTACAGTCCTGTGAATAGCATTTTCTGTATTATTTCAAATGTATTGATTTAGATCATTATTTATCTAATGTTTTTACTGTGTAGAGGATCCTTTTATGCAAGTTTTTCCCAATATCAATAACTGTTTGTCCGAACAAAATAAAAAATATTTTTCGTGAAAAAAATATTTGCAAAACAGACTAATTCATTTACAAAAAAAAAAAATCTCCATACCACAGTTCTGAAGTGGTTTTGTAGTATGATGGTTGAAATCAGTCGATGTTCAAAGACAAATCTAGAGACCTTTAAAGTATTAAAAAGGATACATTTTTCCTTGTAAAACTTTTAATGGAATATATTGATTTTCTGATGTTTTACGATTTGGTTGTTTTAATATATTAGTTCATTTTCGTAACCAAGAAATTCCAAACAATGTTATTTAATATGCTGTTTCAGTTTTTCAAAAGCTTGAAGGTAACATTAAATTATTACTGTGGTACATGTCCCAAAATTTGTGTCTAGAATAACCGACATATCCTAGGACAGTAAGTAATTTAGTTACAAATCAGTTAGCATTTATTATCGAATTCATAATGAACAACAGCTGGTGATCGATTTTTGTTCAATATATTTCATTCCATTTGTCAACCACGCTTCAGTGAGACGACCCGGGCTTCACTTACTTTTACGCTATCGCGGTTCAAAATTTATCCAGTATTGATTTACATAATAATAAATAAAATATTGATTGACGAAATAAAATATTGATTGAGTCAGTGCGAGAAATGTAAAAAATAATTGACTGTTTGCATAAATATGTTGCATGTAAATGTTTGAAACACAATTTACTCGAGAGTTAAGTCACAGTATTGACGGACAGAAAGGTAGACAGACTAAGACAGACTAGAAGAGTAATCAAGTGAGACTTTTTACATTTAGGTTCTAAAAAGCTCACTCCAGCATTTTTTTATAATGATTCTAAAATTTCCCCTTTGCTATGTATATTAAGCAATTCATGCTCAGTAATTTTAAAAATTCGTATCTGTAATATAGTTGTAAAATTTACAATTATTCACACAAATGTTACTATTCGCTGAAAAAAAATCGCATAAAAGGAGAGTTGAAATGAAAAAATGTAAAATTATATGTATGAATGAATAAATATAAAAATAACAATGTAAATAATAATAAAAAAGAAATATCATATAAGCACCGTAAAAAACAGAAACAGGATTAATATAAAGCAGAAAGGAAACAAGTGTTAAATTTGTGTGCCTTTTCTAAGAGTAAAATGATCTTTGAGAAAGGTATAATCTATATAAAAAAATATAAACTACTGTGGATAAGTACACCTTGAAACAAGTTAGTAAAATAAACCCTGATAATATATTATCTGTTACAACACACAATTTTGACATGTCATTCCCTTTTTAAACGATTTACGACCTGAAACTCTAACCTTCAACCAAAGCACACTTTTGTTCTATTTTTGCGTTACAAGAAAGTGCAGTATTACAGATTTCAAAAACTATTTATTTTTAACATCGCAGATAGTCCATATAAAAAACATAACAATTGATATGTCAGTTCATTGCCGAATTCCTCCAGAACAGGCAGATAAGAAATTATGTTCCTCTATTTTTTCCTTTTTGTCTGTTGTGAAAAAAGTAATATTTATTAAAATTGTTTATAAAAAAAATAACTTGTTACTTATAAAAATTATGAAGAACAAGAAATATAAGGAAAAATAATTAATTGCATTTCAATTTTTTTATCCATAGTTAGAAAAACGACAATTCGATATCTGAGCAATTATTTGAATCATCTCCATTGTGCTTTATATGAAACAATATAGCAATCACCGTTAAAGGGAATTAAATACTTAATGGGTTTCAAGGCTTCCGTGGTAAAAAGTTAAACATGATTGAAATGAACTGAAGATTAGTTCTTGATTCAATTTGAAATCTGAACTCTCTGAATATAGGAACAGTAGCTGAAAACCCGTACTTCGCTACGGAGTACATTCAAATTAAATACAACAGTCAATGTATGCAATTAATACCAAAAATAAGTATAAGTATATTTATAATAAATACAACGATCAATGTATGCAATTGATGTAAAAAAATGAAAAAATATATTTTAAAAAAATAGCAACGGATATTTTTATAGGAAAAATAATGTAGAAGAAAATATTCAAATTGGATATAATAGAACACTGTAAAGAATATAATACAGTTAATATAGTACAGTTTGAGAAACATATCTTTTACTATAGTTTAATATTTTTTGAATAATTTCCAATCGTATGCCGCATGAGCAAGAAAAAAAATAGTTTTTTGTCTATTTCGTTGTAATGCACGTTACGATAAATTAATTTAAAGTACCAGAAAAAGAAATCACGTGATCAGCATTTAATAAATTAAATTCCAAAAATTGATCTTTAAAAATTCACCAAAAATCAGAAAATGCAGGTAAAAATTCGATAAAGATTTCATTATAAAGGAATTTTTATCATCTTTCTCGTGATATAAATTTTATAACCCTCGGATTATTATTTTAAATGCAAACTTAAAAAAATATTACTAAAAAATATTATTAAAAATTTATTTTTAAAAAATCTATGAAGAATTTTTCAAAACTCTTTCTTAGTGCACCCCAACACTATAAGAAGAATGGCCATGCAAAATTTCAGCCCTTTAGATCCAGTGGTTTGGTCTGTGCGTTGTATGTCAGTGAGTCATTCAGTTACGGAACTATTATATATATATACTAGCTGAAAACCCGCGCTTCGCTACGGACTACATTCAAATTAAATACAACGGTCAACGTATGCAATTTATGCCAAAAAATAAATATATATATTTATAATAAATGCGATGATCAATGTATACAATTGATGTAAAATATCTATCTATCTATATATATATATTTATAAAAAAATCGTAAGGGATATGCATTTTTTTTTTATATCTAATCGTCTGCTGCATTAGAAAGAGAAAAAAATATTTTTTTTGTCTATTTAGTTGTTACGCACGTGACGATAAATTTATTGAAAGTACCAGAAAAAGAAATCACGTGATCAGCATTTAATAAATTAAATTCTAAAAATTAATCTTTAAAAATTCACCAAAAATCAGAAAATAGAGGTACAAATTCGAAAAAAATTTCATTTTGAAGGCATTTTTATGATCTTTCTCGTGATATAAATTTTATAACCCTCAATATATTATTTTAAATGCAAACGTAAAAAAAGTTTAAAAAACAGCTTAAAAATTTAATTTTAAAAAATCTAAGAAGAATTTTTGAAAAATCTTTCTTAGTGCACCCCTACACTATTAGAAGAATCGCCATGCAAAATTTCAGCCATTTAGGTCCAGCGGTTTGGTCTGTGCGTTGTATGTCAGTCAGTCAGTGAATGAATGAATCAGTCAGTTACGGAATTGTTTTATATATATATATAGATAGATAAAAATATCTAGCAAACTTGAATCCTATGCGGAGATTGCTCGAGTATTTGAATTCTCGCTCAGGAGAGATGCATTCAACCAAACTTACTACTTATCGTCCACGGGACATTAATCTGGATAATGCTTCAAATCATCTATCCTCTTCGCACTTGCTTCAACAAGCTCGGCACATGCAATTCTCCTAAATGTATTGGTTTTATTCGTCGGTGGATCCCTTTTCCCCCGTAGTCTTTTTTTTCCCGAACTTTTCAACTCTTCGATCGCTGTTTCCAAGAAACCTTCTGATTTTCATAAACTCTTTTTATTCCTTAGTTGTAAGTTTGGTTGGCCATTGGGCACATCTTTCAAGAAAATAACCGATGAAGGGCTACTGAAAAACGGACTTAAGAAAATTGTTTAGAGACAAAAACTAACTTAATAACGATAAAATGAATTATTTATTTTAACCTGTATGACCTGTAGGATTTGGCCATTGGACCATTTTAGCGACTATTACTGCAGAAAATTCATTAGGAAGGTAATGCAGGATTTCATGGACATGCATTTCCCCCTAAATGGGGACGTAGCTTGTTAACTTGCTACCGGAATATGTAACATGTAAAAAGTAAATAGTGAAGTGTAATACGTAATATGCTATATGTTTAAGTGTGTAGAAAGCAATGTGTAATTTGCAACTGTAGAGTAGTATCATGTAAGTGTAGAATTATGTAACGTATAATAGTGGCGTTATGTAAAGTGTAAATTTGTGATGTGTAACATGTAAGTGTAATAGGTACAAATGTAACAAGTTATATATAGATTGAAACAGCATAGTGGCAGTATAGTAAAGAGTTTTAAATAAAGGTAAAAGTCAAAGTGGAACAAGGAATGGGATCTGTAGTTGAGGTCAAGTGTTTAATGCGAAATTTATTCGGCTACTTAGCCGTTTCCTGACCAAAAATGAAGATTAGTTTTATTTGTGGTTTTGTGCCCCGTTGCCGTGTGACACGGCCGCGGATTAGTTAAAGGAAAATTTTGAGTTTCCTTTTTGGTTCCGTCCTGGTCTACACGGTTGGCTTCGTTATTCTACTTTCGCGCTGCCTGAGAAAGATTGCTGTCGTGCGAACAGTCATACAGTAATTCACCACTTAGCCGTAAGGCGTGGTCGGTTTTTATTTGAGTTTACCTGTATGACAGCAGATTGGAAAGACATGGTATATTTGTATTCATTGCTGTAATTATATGTATTTATGGACAGAAATTTCTACAGTTGAGGGAAAGGTCCATGCAATGCAATTACCATCAAGTATCTTGTATGGTACTGTATAGTCCTGTACGACACAGTATCAGGCTTTAGTGTAATCCACCTTGGTTGATGAACTATTTAATGATAAAAGACCTTAAAACTTTCTATTTCAATTTATAATACTCTTTACACATGTACCTCTGACTGTTAAAAAAACTCTCATAAATCTTCCATGCTAACAGTAGTCTAATTTCGTTCGTAAGCTGGTTAAAATTAATGTATGTACAGTTATACGATGAAAGACAAATACTTCGCCCCCCAAAAGAGGGTGAATTATTACTTTTAGCATTTTTCACTGCCGCAAATTTAAATGCTTATGGAAAAATTCTATATCAACCTCGTAAGTTTGAAGATTTATTTTTTTCAGTTCAAAGATATAAACTATTGTTTATTTAGAATTATTTTAATTAAAAAACCGTTAAGCTGTGTAGGAAATTTTAAGAAAGGAAAAAAATACTCATCACTTGTAATTTGTCCTCTTATGCCGTATATCATCTTTCTTTGCAGCCAACATGCTTGTTTGACTAAAAAGAAATTGCTTTTCGAATGGTTATTACCGTTTCATTAAACTCAAATATTATTTGAACGGTAAAAATAAATATTTTGAACTAACAACATAAAAATTATTTCCGAGAGTGTTTATTTACTCAAATTTAGTTAATTAATTTTTCCTAACATTAGTTGGAATTTGTGTGTGTATTTAGGAAGGAAAAAATATACTTTTCATTCATTCAATGAATTTAAATATTATAAAAATTATATCGTAAATTTTAATAATATTTGTACACTGCATACGGAAAAAAATTATTTTCTCTCCATATCTCATTTTACTTCCTTGTTTACCATATTAGGTACGGGAAAACAATGAAACGGATATATCTGTTTTTTGAGCAATATTTAAATAAGCTTCTGATTGTTAATCATATTGCTTTTAATGTCCATCTCTGACGAAACAAAGCTTTAGAAAACGTGATATAAAGGAGACGCTTAAAGCCCGCATGGTGAAAATGCATTATATGGTATAAAAATGAATAGAATAAATGTAAAAGAAAAATTATCTCTCCAGTATATCCATTATAAAAGTTTAAAAAAATGAATAGTGAAAAAGCTGAATACACATACTTCCAAAAAAAAGAGCAAAAAATCTGGGAAGTGATATCGGAGAGTTTAGAGATAAACAAAATGAATAATCCCTGTGTATGCGTGTGCACTTGAAAGGAAAATTGCAGCAACTATATACGAGCCGTCGCATTTTCTCTGTTGGTAGGATAATAAACTCTAGAGCTCCTTTTTTTAAGTGTTAGCTGCATTATAAGAAGGTAGGGTGAAAAATGGACGCTGGAATGTTTATCTGATGTTGTTTTTTTCTTAAAGTTTTTCAATAGAATGAAGTGTTTGCTAAAATGAAATTATCTGAGAAAATTTGATGGTTAGGTTATTTGGAAGATGCTCTCTTTGAGATCTACTGGAAATAAATTACTTTTATTTTTAATATATATATATATATTCAATGTAAACTTAATTTCGTTAAATTTTTACCTACTGCATTGGTATAGATATTTGTTTTACCTTTAATTTAAGCTTTCAAATGTTTCTAGAGGTGCAGCTTACCAGAATCTTATTCTATAATCCTAAGAGCAACTCGAGGGTACTTTTAGAGGAAAAAAAATGTGTCTGACGAAATTTGTAGTGATTCCAAATCTTGCGGGCATCAAACTTGAGAATTTGGCGACAAAAATATTTTCACTAAACATTGATAGTTGTCTTGACTGATTAGCACATATCTCATTGCATTTTGTTCATTTTCCCTTTTTTCATATGGCCTAAGGCACCTTTAAACGTGCTCTTTCAAATATGCATAATGTAGGTTGCTACTTATCAGCATCTTGACACCTCATGCTTGGCAGGAACGCCGTATTAAATCACGGAGTCTGATGTGTCTTTATATGAATCGCGATGTATTGTGTAATTTCAGTGCGTCATTTCATACCATTGAAATTTGCTAATCTCTCAGAGTGGTACAATCTCAGCTGATATTTTGACTTAGATCTCAGCCTCCACCGGTGTACCATATTCAATCATTCTGTATGTGTCTAATCGTATGAACGTTGAACAAATACGACATTTTCAAACAAGTCGATGGATGTTAGAGTTATGGGATTTCCCCATTCTGGATAATCCCAAACTCTTCATACTTCACCCATAATCTCCGCTCAGAAACATGCAAAAGTGTTATGTGTATTCTCTTAAATAAATTTCATCAATATACCATGAACCATACATTTCTCTTTACGAGCAATAAAATAATCCTGAATTCCAAAATACATCTGGATGAATTGGTAAAAAGTACTTACATTACACCAAAGAAAAAATAAATATATAGTATGTTTTGTATTGGAGAGTGAATATGGAGGATACACTCAGATAACTCTGAGGTTCTAGAAAGTGTTCAGATATCTCTGTTGAAACTAAGGAGAGTCCGATATGTGGAAAATTTCCTTATTTCAACAGTAAAAATAAATATGTATGCTTTTGTGATACAAAAAGTACATGTCTCATTATAATAAGGCTATTCTACATTTAGCAGTTAAGAGGTGGGGGATTTACACACACTGTACATCACTCTCATTGCTCTAACCTGCACAAATAGTTTTGTACATACTACAATACAAAGCTAGCAAACGGAAAAAAAAAAGAATTTTAATACATTTCAGACTGGAATCACAAAATACAAACAAAATATGCCCTGATAATCTCATTTCATAAAGTAAGAAAATTATTTTAATTTTCGAAAACTAATTATATTTATTTCAGTTCTACATAGACGTTTACACATTCGTTACGAAATTGTGAACAATTAATGTCATTGAATTAGTTTCAATATTTCGTACGATAATTCCTTATATCGTGTATCCCTATAATCTCTTTATGATAAAGAAATTGTTTTGAATCTATTCCACTTCGTTATTAAATTATTTATTGCAGTTATGCTTGTTTTGTACATTACTTCCACACTCGCCAAACAGGAAAAAAATGATCTCTTTAACATAAAAAGTGGTATTAGTACTTTTGTCTGGAAAAGAAAATATAATTTTTTTTATCAGTGGATACTTGCAGGATTCCAAATTTAAGAGTAAGAAATGGGTAGCGATTGAATTACTTTTTCGAATTTTCTGAGAGTCAAACTAAATTTAAATACATTTTAAGTAAAATTTATATTCAAATCGCTATAAAATTTATGCATTTCCCCAACATGAGAAAGATATATATGATGATCGAGAGTAAAAACTTTTATTCTTGCAGTCTTTTGTACTTTCTCCTGAACTAAGAAAAATTGATATTGTAATATAGGCAGCATTTATCTGTAACTCAACTCTAAATTAAATATAAAAAATCTCAAAATGTGGCATTTTTAATTTATGATTATTCTGAGCTTTATAAATGCAAAATAAAACTACAAACTTGACCATGATGTTGCCCACATTTGTTACGATACAATTGTATCTCTACACATTTGTTGAACTTTTTATTTATTTTAAAAAGTGCTGTGTTGAAAGCTGGTTGTTATGTTACTTTTTCATGCATCGGAATGTCGAAGCACGTCCTATTCAACAGGTGAGATATTGTTTAAGATCTTGTCAGCTTATCCCATCCATGGTAGACTTCTCAATAATTTTGGCTAGGTATCAAACTAGCAAATAACATACACGCATGCATACATATATACACTCTTAGACCCCCCCCCCAAAAAAAAAGACTCACCAAGAAGGAATTATCCGAATGGGACGAAAATCTGTAGATGTGATGTAGATGTACAGAAACACAAATGATTGCAATTTGAGAAAAATTGGATGATTTATTCAAGAGAAAGAGCTTCACAAATTGCAAAGTCAATAACGCGTTGGTCCAGTTGTGGTTCTTATGCAAGCAATTATTCGGCTTGACATAGAAGTGGTGGATGTCCTCCTGCGGATATCGTACCAAATTCTGTCCAATTGGTGCGTTAGATCGTCAAAATCCCGAGCTGGTTAGAGGGCCCTGCCCATAATGCTCAAAACGTGCTCAGTGGGGGAGAGATCATGTGACATTGCTAGCCAAGGTAGAGTTGGGCAAACAAGAAGACCAGAATTAGTAACTCTCGCCGTGTGCGGGGGGGGGCATTATCTTTCAGAAATGTAATCCCAGGATGGCATGATACGAAGGGCAACACAACGGATCGTAGAATATCGTCAACGTACCGCTGTGCTGTAAGGGTGCCACAGATGATATCCAAAGGGTCCTGCTATGAAATGAAATGGCACCCCATACCATCACTCTTGGTTGTCAGCCCTTATGGTGGAAGACAGTTAGGTTGGTATCCTACCGCTGTCCGGGGCGTCTCCAGACATGTATTCGCTAGTCATTGGGGCTCAGTTCGAAGTGGGAATCATCACTGAAGAAATTCTACTCGAGTCTGTGACATTCCACATAGAATGTGCCCGACACCACTGCAAACAGGCTTGTCGGTGTACAGAGGTCAATGGTAGTTGGCGCAAAGGGCGCCGTGAGCTCAGCGCCCTTTCTCTGATCCACCTATGAATGGTCCTTGAGGTCAGTGAAGGAGCAAATGCACGTGAGATCGATGAGAATGGTGAATCTGGGGTTGTGAGTGCCTCTCTGACGATTTCAGGGTCCTCACATTCTGTCGTTTCTCTAAGCCGACGCTTCTTTCTTGACGCTGTGTCCGGCCGTGGTTCACCCATTCCTGCCAACATCGTGTGATAGTCTAATAGTCAACTATCCAAATGTCGAGTGATTCTCTGATTAGACCAACCGGCTCCTTTGAACCCAACTACACGCCCTCTCTCAAATGCTGACATCTGCGCATATTGTTCGCGCACCTGTATGCGAGGCATAGTTACTGTCTACCCGAGTACACGGGAGGAAATTCGAAATGAATTAATTACCTGAAATCGAAATTTGTCCTCTTTAATATCCTGCATGTTGCGCAGTTAAGATGATCTGCTGCGTAACATTTTCATTCACTGGCCGCCAAACTTTAAAATTTTGCATTTTCCGTCGAAACCTGCATGCATATCAATTTCTGTCCAATTTGCATTACCCCTTCTTGGAGCGTCTTTTTATTTTGTCTAAGACTGTATATGTTGAGGCCAAAGCCCTAAATAATCGAGAATTTATGACTGTTTCCCAGGCTTTGGCAGGCTCATTCGCGGTGCGGTGCGCCTGACGATCAATGATCAGTTCAAAAATTGTCCAAGAAAAAGTGTCCAAATCTAGAGATTTTACGGAGCTAACGGGAGTTAATCAAATGAGTTCTAACTCATGTTATTACCACTGGAAAAATCCCTTTAGTTTAGTCAATGTATTAAAAATTACTTGAAAAAAAATAGAAATGAGCAATTTTTCTTGGGTAATTCGCAAACTGGCCATTGATTATCGGTCGCATCGCGAATGGTCCTACGAAAGCCCAGAGTAATTGGCAATTCTCGATTATTGTGCAAGAGGTGGTATATTTATCTTAACCTTATATGTACATATCTTTTAAGTCTCTGTTCTATATTTCCAATTCTTCTTCACTGATTGGTTAAAATTGAAAAACATTAATTTTAATCGTAAAAACGCATATGAATTACCTGCAAGCATTTTAAAACTCAGTTTTGCGATTACCTCAAATTTTTTTAAATGAGTTCGTCGTATATGTAGAGCAGAATTTTCATGTATGTACTGTCCTATTCAGTAGCGTGTGTTCGTTAGATGTTGATACGCCAGCTTTATTCAAATGTGTTAATTACAAAGTTTGAAACCGCGAGTAAGGCAATCTGTATAAATTTACTTCAATCAAAGTTGGTGAAGTTTGTTTTTACCGATATGCATAATAAATCTCTGAGTAAAATAGTTAATTAGTGTACTCTAAATATGTATTAATCAAATTTTTAAGATTCTATGAATTAAAACGGTATATTATCGATTCATTCAGTGAACCAAGTTGAATAGGACGAAATATATCCTTTTCTAATAATGTTTCAAGCACGCTTGTGTTAGTTCCGATCCAATCGGATTGATGCTTGAATTCAGGGGAGGGGTATGGCACTTGATGAGTCATTCAATCAGACTCGGACAACAGTCAACCGGGTATGAAATTAAATGTCAGGCGAAGGGAGGGATTGACAAACACTCCGCTGATATTTCTGACAGATCTCTACCGATATTCAAGGAACATGTCTTGAATGCAAACTAGTTTCATCTCTGTATTTAAAATGAATATTGTGTTGTCCCTTGTCAATTTTTTTCATCGTTTTTTTTTCGCAATTTGATTGTGTAAGGAAAAGCACATACAAAAATGTGTACTTTGCAATAAAAACCTCGTACATCTGCATTCGTGCTTAATAACAATATACATAAATAATTATTTGTCAAATTCATGATTAAAGCTGAAATTGTTGTCTTTCGAGACCAAATTCTGTCATGTTTCCTGATTATCAAGAGCAAGTACAGAAATAAATCTCGCAGAACAATTTGCAAAATATCTTTTATATCACGTTTACAACATGATGGTTGAAATTACGTTATAAATGAGATAGTTACCAATGAATTGTGCAATTCTAATGATTCAATATTTGTGATGGCAATAAAAATATTCCGACTCTTAAAATTCACTCCTATGTAAGCGAAATTAAAATAGAAAGTGTCTCACATAAAGTTGTAGAGTAACGATATTTTAGTAAATTTACAAAAATACTTATAAACTTCAAAATTTTTCTTTTTGCAGAAATTTTCATGATATCAGATATTTTTGGGCTATAACAAAAACGTCTTTTACATAAATAAACAGATAGTTTAACTGGATTTAAAAGTTAAGTGATTAATAAATATGTATATATATATATATATATATATATATATATATATAGGACATGAGTAAAACAATGTCAGTCAGTTTGAAAAGAATGTAAGGTTCGAGAAGGATGAGTCGCCAAAATTGCAAATGAACCAATTACAAAATTCAAGCTCCTTAGGAACTTAAGCTTGAAATGCTCAGTTTCAAAAGTTTCCTGAAGAAACATACACAAATTCAAGGTTTACGTTTAGCCGTAAGTAATTTTGTCTACGGCGTTAGACCTCCTACTTTTTTACATTTAAGTATCCCTTTATTAAAATTTTTATTACAGAATTCAACGTTTCCTTTTAAAGTTAGTGTTTGCTTTACGGTGAAAATTTTATATCCTGTTATTATATAAACTACGCATTAATGTGCCACCAAAGACAAATCTCCTCCATTTCATTATTAATTCTGTAACTAAGTGTATATGGAACCATACTCACACATACATAATGGTTTGAGTATACTACATAGTGTTTGTTCGTTGCCTGGTAGAAAGTAAGAAAGTTTTCTCATAAATCAAATATCAAAGCAAAGAAACTGTACAATGTAACGTCAAAAGATATTACTTGTGTTTCTAGCAAAGTGCCATAAGTTGTGTTAAGTGAATTTGTGTTTAGCCGGATAAATTAATTTTGACTCAGAAGGAAAAGAAACTTTAATTAACTTTCAGAGTTAAAATTAATTTTACTAACGCCGAAGATTATTTGCTCACATCTCTCTAATAGAAAATATATCCCTTGTAACAAATATTTGAGACTTGGAGAATTGAATGTGATCTAGACTTATGTTCTGCTCAGGAAAGTTTGAAACCTTGTTTTCCATTAGTGCTTGCAGACATTAAACGCTTTTAGGCAACACTCTTTTGACGGTGCCGCTTATTAGTACATTTTCTGATAAATCATTTCTAGAAGATAAGTATATTGTAAGTGCAATCGATCTGATCCTTTACGGAACTCAGTATAGAGTAATGGTTCCATATTATGGAGAGGCATCTAGTGAACTAAAACTTTTAATTAAAACTCAGTTGATTAAGAGTGCAAAATGTATAGAGAACGATCTGCTAGGCGGATCCAATTACAAAAATATAAATATCATACGTGTTACTCTGAAGATATATATTTAAGTTGACTATAATATATTTATTGTATAATTAACAGCATTGTTGCCTTTTTCAATTTTTATCACTGCAGATTTTTTTATGCTAGATATATGTACTTCTCTAATATGGCAATGATTAATGTAGGGATATTATGGGCGTGAATGGTTTTATCTTCTAAAGTAATGATTATGTAATTCCATGCAAATCATCTGTTCAAACCTCAATGTTTGAAATTATAGTATGTAATATTAGGAGAACAAGACAATATCGCATTTATAAACATTTTTACCTCGCACTTGACAATAAATTACAACCCCGGGAAGAGAAATGGTCGACCTCTGCTTTCATGTGCTGCCCTTCGGTTCCAAGTATTTTTTAAGGATATTTACAAATTAAATTTGTGACTTAAATATGCATCATGTCTTTTTCAAACAATTCTTCACAGAAAGTATCCTTACGCGTTTGGCAGATGGTCCTGAGAGTACGCTACTCCTACATCAAGTCTTTCCTTACTCTACCGGATGAAGGCTGAACAGTTCCTCAGCTGTTCAAAACTAACCAACCGTCCAACATTTCGACCATTCGTCTTGGAATATCGATTCAATAGCGCCGAAATATAACTTCTTTATATTTCCTTTTTTAATACCTCCACTTTATACGTTTTTAAAATTTGACCAATAAGAGAGGACAAGCATTCCATAGCCATCAACAAGAAATTATCTTTCAATGGTAAATAGTATGTTTAAGCTCTTCCATAAAAAAATGAATTGGTAGCTTTCATTTATTCTTAGTATTTGGGATTTCGCTACCCTCATCGGATAGTTGATAACGTCAGGATTTTTGTATCAAGAGCTACTATTTCTTTTATTTAGTTATAAACTCCGGATAGTTTATTAAAAATGCGAAAAATCACTGTTTTGAATTCAGAGATTTATTCGTTACCACTTGTGAATTCTCAAATGGTAATATAACATTTAATATCTCATGAGCATGTTTGATTAGTTTTATCTCCCAAACCATCATTTGAGTGGGTTTCGTTCATTAATTACTTCAAAGTCAACAGTTCATAGATACCAATGTGAAGATAAAGAATGATGGAACTAATGTTTCCCAAATCGAAACATGAATCATCCGAACTATTTCATAGACCCGAATGGCATATTTGAAGTTAATATATCCCCTGTGTACCACTGCGAAAGGTAAAATAAATCTAGTTTTGTCAAAAATCTGATTTTGACTTTTTCCAATCAAAGAATTTTCAAATATTTTGCAAATATTGTAATCGATAATTCATTACTGGAAATATCATGCGCACAACTTTAAAATCAATATTGTTTTCCTTAAATTTTTCTTTATGCTTTAGAAACATAGCCCAAGAAGAATTAGACCTTTCTTCGGTTGAATAATATTAACCAACTTTAATATATTCATGGAAGAATATGTCTATGTTTTTTTAAAATAAATAATTACTAAAAAAAATCAATCTATAAAATTCATTTTTCTCTTATTTATTTATTTTTTCCTCACGTATCCCTTAGAAGCGATTACTTGTTAGCACTTTTACCTATTTATAGCCATGGATGTCCTTATCCGAGTTCAAAAGGGACTTAAGGTTATTACAGGGATTGGATCATGAACCATTATTAAAACAGGTAATCGTTATAACCAAAAGGTAAAATATCAATACTTATATTTGTATTTTGAAATTTAAATTTACCTGCATGTTGGATATACATTTAACTATTTTACAAGAAAAAATACATTAGTTAGTCTACATACACAGCATACCAAAGTGACATCCTAGTTTTTTCACAATTTGTTTGTGACTTACACAGTTGCATTTGTATCTTGAATTCTGGAATTCGCCCACATTTTCAATTCCTAAGGAAGAAGTACATCATTAGAATTATATATTTTGTTCTTCAATGATTCGGTGTATACAGAATTGAAAATTGTTAGAAAAGCGTGCAACTAAAAGTTAGTAAATTAAAAGCAAAAATAGCTTCATGTAATAATGAAAATTTGCATACTTTCAAATAGGAGAAAGAAACTGAATTTTATTTAAGTGTCTTTCTACGATACTACAGAACGTAACACTGAATTTAAGAATCACTAGCCATTTGGAAGCTCACTTATTGGACTCTTTTACAAGCAAATCTCAAAATGTTTCCCTTCGAGATCTACATTTATGTAACATAAGTACACGTGTTAAAACTTTAGTTATTTAAACCTGTTCCTTATGTAACATATCCTACAAAAGAAGAACCTAAAAAAAGTGTCCATTGGATTATTTTTGAGTTATTAGTTAAGATATGAAACATACCCAAAAAAATTATCATTTACATAGTTATAATTATATAGATGCCCAGCAATAATTCAAACCACACATTAATTTAAAGGAAAGTTAATTGAAAGTTTGATATATTTTTTTGCTTGCGTTACAATTAACAACGGCAAAAATTGCACTAAAAACAAAAAAAACCCAACCATAGTATTCGATGTCGATATTAATAAAAAAGTAAATCGATGACTTAGTCGCATTTTTTTACAAGTATTTAAATAACAAAATAATTTCTTAAATATTCTCATTAACGTTTTCATAAAAAATTTTAAACTTTTTTACCATGTAAATATAGACTTTAAAAATCTCTAAAAAACTTCAGCATTTACTACACTAGGACAAAAGTTTGAAAATATATGTGGAAAAAAATAAAGCATTTACTTAAGTAATAGATAAATAAATGACTACTCCACATATCTGATACAATAATTATACATATATCGATGAATTATACATGCTGCGAAAGTTACGTGTAATATTTAGAAAAAATCCCTTTTCCCTGCCTCGAATTAATAGCAAGCGAGCCTCTAGCACTGAAACAAATTATTGTGTGCCTCTTTGTGTCATCAATGTTGCTTTTCATCCTTATGGGGAATCAATTTCTATTGTATCTATTCCACATGCCGCACTCTAAGTGAAGCATTTCTACTCCTCAACCCCGGCCCCCCAGCATTTCTCACGTGTTATCAACAGCTTGCCAATAACATTTTCACTCTTCCGCATTTTGACCACAAACACTGATCGGATGGGCAGCGGGTATTTCTTCTGTAAGACCAGTCGGATCAATACAGTCGTCACTTCTGAAGTGTCAATATTTTTTTCCCCTTGCTATGAGAAGGAAGGCTTTCAGTTTGGTATCATTTGATATCCGTATTTTCCTTTTTGCGACTCTGTAGACATTTTTTGAACCAATTGCGGGGAATTCTAATGATGCTGTTATTTGTGAAATACTTTTAGGGTTATTAAAAACAGTCGTATACAGTTCTTTTCTTTTCGTGTAACACATATTTTTTCGTGTATACATATTTTCGTGTAATACATATTATTTCGTGTAATACATTCATTTTGTTTCGAAAATCTTGTGAAATAGACAATAATTGCATTTAAGAATCTTAAAAATGAACATATACCAATATGAAGATATACCAAATGAAGATATATATTTTCAACGGTGATCAAATAAGTTTAGAGTCTTTTATTTCATAAAAATGTTATGGGCTTTTATAGACTACATATTACTTACATATTAAATAAAAAGACGCTTAGCGTGTCTTATTATTAAGACAATCTGTGTAGGTGATATAACTAGCAAAGAACACGTAAGATCTTGGAATAGTTGTAAAGGAAATAAGATTTAGAAATAAAGAAGGGCACAGCTGCAATATAGGAAACCATTATCGATATTTTGTATTGGCGACTTTTTACATTTTACATTTGGCGCATATGGAATCCCAGGATTCGTTTCGGCAACTTTTGCCACAGTCGCATGTGTTTTAAACTGAAATAAACCATTTTCCAGATTGCAACCCGATGGAATACGCCATTTTCAACTTCGTACCCCGTTGGAACAGCTTTGGTATTGTAGAATTCATATACTGGTAATTTGGGTATACACAGAATTCGTCTCGGCAACCCTATCTCAGTAGCGTGACGCAACAGAGTCCATAAAAAATGTTTATGGAGACATAATGAGAATTCTTGAAAATGTTTATGAATTATTTTCACTCATATAAGCTATAATTAAGCCAAGAGCTTTAACTAAAATTTAGTATTACCTTAGTATAAATGATTCAAGAACATAATTTTCTCACTCGATTTACGTATAATCTCTCACAATGATTGATAACGGAGAACACAGAGGCACGCAGTATACAACTATAAAAAAATCTTTAAGCGTCTTTTAGAATTGTTTTATAATGCTTTTATGAATTCTGATATTTAAATCCAAATTCAAGCTAAACTATTTCGGATTCGCCCTTTTTCTAGTGGCTAAAAGTTTTAAAATAACCATTAAAATTTTATTTCGCCTCATTTTATACGTTACTTGTGATTACTGCATATTTGGGGGTAAAGCGATGACAGTTAGGGCATCTGCATTGATATAACAACCTCTTAAATCAAAAATAGTGTTTATCATCTTGGAGGGTAAAACACAAATAAGTCGAAGAAATATTCCATAAGCAAAAGTTTGAATTTATGGAGGATAAAAAGCAAAAACAATAATCGAAAACATTGCACGTTATGGTACACAATTTCAACAACCATTACGGTACATGGTTACATGCGTCAATTATGAGGAAAGAAAATCATTTAATATTTAGTTTTAAATACTTATGCTATTGAAATTGCCTAAAACTGACTGTATATTCTTTATATAGAAGTAATTTCACTGTGCGCTATGTCATTACAGTCGTTTTTTAATGTGATTTTGACAAATTTTGAAAATTCTCCAAAATGTGCAAAGAGGTATCCACTTCTTTACTTTTATCCCGTTTTTCTTTACTTTTATCCCGTTCCACACGAGGACACCTCCACCGCCATGCTTAACTGTTCCTACGAAGTTCTTGGGGTTAAGTTCCTCATTTTTCTTCTCCATACAATTATACGCCCATCGGAACGAAAAATGTTAAACTTGCTTTCATCGGTAAATAAGACATTATTCCAATACGTTAGGGGCTTATTTATCATTGATAGTGCGAAGGAAAGCCTAAACTTTCTTTTTTTCCCACTCATAAAAAATTTTCTACGGGCAGAACGCCCATGTAATCCAGCTGCTCTTAGAACTCGTCGAACAGTTTCAGGTGAAATTCAAGTAGAAAATGCTTCATTAAATTCTGCAGAAACTGTTACAGCACTCAAACGTGGATTTTTCACAAATTTTCTAATTATAAATCTCTGATCACGTTTGTTAACTTTGCCGGACGACCTTTTCTTCTCTTGTTTTCGTCCGATTTTCTCCTTTAAAGCATTTGATCACATACTGCACATTAGAATGGGATAAATTTAGTAATTTAGCAATATTCCTAACTGATTTAATACTACTATGATGAAAAATAATCAATTTTCGAATGATGTTTGTCGTTTCTTTACGACTACGAGCCATTTTTAAATAATAAATAGAATATTAAGTAGTAGGCAAGCAAAAATTAAAACGATATTTTAAATGCCACCACAATTAAAAAATAAAAATAAAGCGCCAGACGATAACTTTAATTATGAATTTATCCGAAAATATTTCGATGCACGATGACTTTTGTGAGATAAAGTTTTTGTTACTTTTTGATTACTGATTTCTTAAATATAAAGTTTTACTATATTTTCAAAATATTTCATGTAGTTTTGTTAAGAATAGATTATAGATCTTATTAATAAATACCCATTCTGAAACATTCATTTTAATTAATGGATAGACCCCTATTTCATTGAAAATCGTAAGTGTATGAACACTTTTGGGAGCCACTGTAAATAGCAAGTAGTTTTGGGTTGACACCTAGGTCCACTTCACGTTGCATCCTGAAAGTAACGTTGTGTTCCTCCGTTGGAGCCAAATTGTTGACATGGTCTGCGATCGGTTTGATATATCACGTGGTCAATGCGTTCAGCTTGGTTAACATTTTAATCAATGATGTTACTCTCTGCATCGGCCTTATAGGCCTTTTTCGGATCAGCAGAGTGTGAGATTGCCAGACAGCAAATATTTCGCGATTTTCTCAGAGGAACAATCCCCTCTGCTGCTCTTCTGTCTGAAGGAATAAACGTATTACTTCGATAGAAATATTATTTTGAAAACAGTTAAACATTTTTGCGCACTATATTTGATTTTTAGATGCTCATGTTCATAATTTTACTATCTTATCCAGTTATAATACTGAATGCAGAACATATAACAGGTACATATACTGTTCTCACCGAGTTCCTTTAAAGTACAATAAAACACATAGTATAACAGGGTAATAAATACTATTTAATTTCCTGTAAACATACGATATCAAGGAGAGAAAAAAACAATATAATAAATTTCCAATTCAAAATTAACAAATCGAGAGGCTAATTTGTACTTTCTTCCAGTTCTTGGTCAATTTTGTTCTAAATAGTCCAACAAATATCTAACTGACAGTGAATTTCTATCATATTCATCAGAATATCCTACATGAAGGCCGTTTAGCCACCTCTTGTTGCAATAGATTACCGTATTGCTTTAAACCAACTAATCCGCACAGAACACAACTTCCTGCGACACATCAAAATTTTCCTCCATTATATTTGAAACTACGTTTTCTCTTAACGCACCTCTTACGAGCTGATGTCATGTGTAGTAATATTAATTATATATCAGTTTGTTATTTCGCAGACCGGTTGTACTTTTACACGCCGCGTCCAAATGAAATAGCGGTAGAAACGTGACAGGGTGGTATTAACATAAGACCTGGTATGAATTATGATTCCACCGAAGCCACAACGCACATCTCAATTTATAAATATTCATGGAGTGTGTGATACGAATTACGATTCAACCATAATTCATACGGAATAAGTTTAAATTCTAAATTTCGAATCCATTTACCGAAGGAGTAATTACTAAGAGAAATGGACGATCGATAACCTTCCTTAGGAATATTTAAATGGACAAATGATTCATTTGTAACGAATGGAAAAGGATAGGATGATAGGATTATGCTAATAGGATTATAAGGATATAGTATTATAAAAATTGGATTATTGGATGTTAAAAATAGGATTTTTGTGACTGTCAGAAAGATTTCGGATTGCAAATGTATCACGGTTATTTGAGTGCGTTACTTTTTTTGCTCATAACTCATAATTTATTTACTTTGATTTCTTAGTGAGTCTCTTGGTTTCATTTATGTTGAACAAATCACTGAAATATTAATAGGAAAAAAAGCATGTAAGACGGAAAATAAGCTCTATTAATAAAACAAGGTAACCTTTGACTTTGTAAAACAGCGAAATGTGGACTTTTATATGACCTGAAATACATTATATTTTTGGGCATTTCTCTTTTTTTTCCCTCATAACTCATAATTTATTTACTTTGATTACTTAGGGAGTATCTTGGTTTCATTTAAGTTGAACAAATCACTGAAATATTATTTTGAAAAAAAATCCTCTAAGAGGGAAAACAAGCTCTGCTAATAAAAGAAACTATTCTTTGACTTCGTAAAATAACGAAACTTGGACTTTAATATGACATTAAATACATTATATTTTTATGCGTTTCTTTTTTCTCGTCATAAGTCATAATTTATTTACTTTGATTACTTAGAGAGTCTCTTGGTTTCATTTAAGTTGAACAAATCTCTGAAATATTAATATATAATAAAGCTTGTAAGAGGGAAAATTAGCTCTACTATTAAAAATGATCCTTTGATTTCGTAAAATAGCGAAACGTGGACTTTAATATGACCTTAAATACATTATATTAGAATGGATAATATATCCTTTGAACATGTAAAGTAACGAAAAGGGACGTTTCACGTGGCTTTAAAGGTATAATAACTGAATAAAGAAAGCTTTTGAACTTTAAAAATAGCGAAATGTAACCTTGAATGTAACAATAATTATATAACAACCGAATAAAACAAACCTTTGGATGGGAAAAATATAGAATATACGAAGACCGCGTCATAATTAATTATCTGCAAGTAATGAAATTTCATCTTTTGTTTTATGTTTAGCTTTGCAGTATGCAATTATATACCTTATACAGGCAATATACATTTTATCCCTATACGGATTTACTTCATACATATTAGATATTCCTTCATCTACGATATAAAGCGGATATGCGCTGCCTGGTTAGAGATCCGGACCACCATTAAAAAAAAGCCACAATTGTAATCGATCAATAGGTATGACATAGCACTCGTATAACTAAATGAAAGATCCAAGACAGTCTTTCTCTTTTTCCGGAGAAAGACAGTCTTTCTCTGTCCGAAGTTACGCTGGACTTCGGACGGAGTGAACTTATTTCATATGCTGACAAACACAATTGGGTGTTTTCGTATTTACGTAGGGTATGGGCACGTTAAACTCTCAGGCTGGGAAGTCATTTCCTGTGGTCTAAGGGATAGTGAAGTTACGAGCTCTCCAGACGTCGAACCGAGGTTCTTTCCTCAAAACTGAGGTGGCACCTGACTAAGTTGGATTCCAACACTTGTGGTGCCATTGTAAAACGAAACCTCTTTCCTCTGCCCTTAACCTACGAACTTGGTCTGGAATGTTCCTACCAGGGAGCATGAATCACAACAACAAGAAGAATAACTAAATAATAAACTTGGAAAATAACGAAATTTCATCTTAAACCCTACCAGAAAAAAATGTATAAAATGATTTTAAATGTGCAACATCGAAGAGCTCCATTTAGCCAATCGTTGATCCATGTTTCCTCAAATAGCCAAAACTTTTCGGGAGTTGTTAGGAAACTACGTACCCAACAAATGTGGTTTCCTCACTTCTTATTGGTCCTGTTGGTTCAATAACCTTTGAACTAGTAAAATATTGAAATGTGACTGTAAGCTTTAATCTAACGGGAAAATAAGGCAATATAGGAAATGTATTGATATTACACAGGATTCCAACATTACGACATCGTTTACGCAGATGTGGTTTATAATTAATATTTAATCATAAATTCGCTCTCTCAGGGAAAATTTCATAGCCTGAATTCATTTTGTGGCCATTCTGAACTATAGATAACTATACAAGATAATGAGTTCATGTAATGATATTTACACTGAGATATACTACAAATTTCTTCCACAAATTTTCTTATAGTTTTAAAGACTTCAAAATATCGAATCAACGCTTGTCGATTCACGAAAAGATAGAAGTTTTATGCAGTCTACAACGATAATATTTGTCATAACTATGTATATAAATTAAAGGGAAAATAAATATCTGTAATTCAAAAGCTCTCTTTGTTATATGAAACAATGAACAGAAATATAACTCAGCGGAAATAAAATTATTTGACTAAAACATTATATATATATATATATATATATATATATGTGTGTGTGTGTGTGTGTGTACCTTAGAACAGAAAGGACCAAGGTCCATATTAATCAAATGTCAGAGAATATCAGTTTCAGTTTACAAATCTTACTAAATTTTTACAAATCTTACTTACGGTTTGTGTATAAATATTTTTCCAAGTTTTATTTTTCTATTTTAGTCATAGTTTTTGCCTACATTCTACTATTATATTTAATTCAATTTCATTTTCATTTGTCACTCCAATTTCAAAGTTTTGGACATTGGCCCTTTTTGTTCCAAGGTGAAGATATATATATATATATATATATATATATATATATATATATATATATATATATATATATATATATATATATAGCACTTCGATGGGACAAACTATACAAGATAACTGTACAAGATAATGAGTTCGTGTAATGATATTTTCACTGAGATATACTACAAATTTCTTCCACAAATTTTCTTATAGTTTTAAAGACTTCAAAATATCGAATCAACGCTTGTCGATTTTCGAAAAGATAGAAGTTTTATGCAGTCTACAACGATAATATTTGTCATAACTATGTATATAAATTAAATGGTTATATTTGTGCGTGCTCTCTGTAAACGCGTATTAATGAAAACGACATCGAATAAGAACCTAAAGCCTTTGGTATTCACATAAATCTGAGTGTAAAAAAGATGCTAAAATTTTTGTTTGATTTATATCCATAGGTATTAAACGCATCTTCAGTACTTAAGTTTGATGTTTGGGACAATGGAAATCAAAGGAGAAATAAATGTAACGATGCTCCATTTTAAACTTGCTCTAAATTCATTTTTACCCTTTTATGATGAATTTCCCGTCATGATAGTTTTGTTGTTTAAGACATAAGTTTAGTGTTAGAGCCAACTCCCTTGGATTACTTCGTATAAGAAACAAGGTAATATTAGGTAGCTATTTGGAGTGACGTAATTCTGCATTGGAATGTAATCTTCATTGTTTAGATAAGCATATCCTGAATTTTAGAATATTAATTTTCATATTTTATTTTTGTAGAAGTAGCCATATCGTGTATAGTATGGTCTTTATATTTATGTAGAACGGAGTTGTGTCTTGTGACCAAAGCTCGAGATGAGTTCCCCCCCCCCCCATGAAAGACATAAGTTAGTTAAACGTTGGATTCTGCCATGTGTGGTAATGAAATAATGATGTATCCATGTGAATTATATTTAGCAGTTGTAAATAAATGTGCATATAAACTGGATGTAAATATTTTATATGTCTGATAAAATAAAACAAGAAAATGTATTTGTGGACTGCATTTTGAAAAAAAAAATTAACTGGATACAATATCGCCACAGGGCTGATGCTCCAACCAAAACTAAGTAATATGTCTTAATTTACACAAAGTAAAAATTCTATTTAAAAATATACTTGGACTTTGAAAGTGGTACAAATCCATCTAGAATAAAGTCTTTGTTAATGATTTATAAGTGCTTATTTTTTCCCACCTTTATTCATGAAAAAAAACTGGCTCGAGAAAAGCACTTTCATATTCATACATTAGATATAGAATTTGTAAAACAGATATTAAAAAAAGTAACGGTTAAAAAAGTTTTTATCTGAGAAAAAATTTTATTTTCTCAGATAATATTTTATTATCCTCAAACATGATCTTTCTCGGCAAAAGATGGCCATTAGATAAAGCTAATCAAACTGAAACCTATTTTCGGATAATATTTGATTGATTTACATTAATTTAAATATGCAAAATATGTTGAATAAAAATTTTGAAATAAATATTACATTTTAAGGAAAGACTTTTAATTACATTTTAAGCGATTACACAGAAATAAATATAGATAAAGAACAGCGTCAAAGAACAGACAGATTCCTTTCACGACACTGTATATGGTATCATGATAAAATATATCTCAATATGCAAATAGCTTCGAAAGGAAGTTCAAATTTCTCGTTTGGTAAATTTTAATTTCTATTATTGAATGCCTAGAGGATGTCCATGGAGCGCGGATTTTTACATTCCACTACAGAGTACTCATATATGAAACATCATATTCCTATTTCGTAAGGTGCAATAATCTCACAGTTATAACTTTCATATAAGACACGCCCGTGCTTAGGTAAAGGTAAATTACCCTTTATATAGTGCCAGTCCCAAAAGAACTCGTATATCCAGAAAAGTAAAATGTTTTATCCACATTCCTCCACTACATTTATTTTCCTAAAGAGATTATTGACGTTTCACTAAAAAATTAAGGGGAATTATTCAAGAGAGTAGTTTTCATTTTGAAGCAGGGAATGCTAATAAGTCATAATATAGAGCATTTTTTTCTCGAGGCTAAAGATAGTTCGAAGGCTCAGGAATGGCTGAGGGGTCTAGGATTTTTAACAGCTAATTCTGGATCCCAGAGTCCAGTGATGACTGCATTAACAATGTCTAGAAAATACTGCTGATCTTTACTGAGGTCAGTTTTATTTATTCTGATGACAACTTCAGATTGAATCGGCACAAAATCAACAACAGGATTTTTCTCACACCTAGGCAGTTGCGTGCCAATTGGACCATTGTATGAAGCTTGCCCACTTGTTGTCCCATCGAAGTGCTCAGACAAATGTTTATAAGGCATCTGATTAAAGTGAAGCAAACAAATAAACCACTGCAGTGGTCGCTGACACCTAACTTCAATGTTCTGCACCACTTATCCAACCGGTGTTTGTGACTGTCCCATCACAACCGATGGCTACCACTCATGTCAATATCTTTCTTTTACATGTAGTCGAAAAAACTTTCAGCAATATCATTACCGGTTCCTGTTTTTGGTGTAATATGGCCAATGTATTGGCCACCAGGCTCACTAATCATGCTAATATGTTCTTCTTTTCTTACTCTGCGGTATATTTTAGCTCCTATTTTTTCTTGTGTTAATGTATTACCTTTTCTATCGTCGAAGTAGATTCCATGTACTTCTTTCAGCTGGTGCTCTTTTCGCTTTATTGCTTTTCGAATCTTCACTTTTCCCCTTCTAATCTTACTTTTTTCAATCAGTCGTGATATATCTGAATCAGAGATCATTCCAAGATCATACAGGACACCAGAAGCTATTGCTGCTGTGGCCCTGTCAGTAACACCATACCTAGGATTTAGTCAGGAAGTATACGAAAATTTTGAACGCATTTGCAATGTAGAAGGCAATACCAAACTTATAATGGAAAAACATGCTGAAATGGTCGAAGAGCTGCAATGAGGTTTTTACAAAAATAAATGGCATTTTAAGGCTTTTTGCGTGAATCCAAATGAAAGGTAATGTGTCCAAACGTATTTTTCACACATTTCGGTACAAAGAGAAGATTTACACTATTAGAAATAAAGTAAACTCTTAAAAAAATTTATACGTCTTTTAAAAGTGCAGATTTTTTCTTTTTTTTTCTAAGCTTTAGGGTCCTTGCGCGATTTTAAAACCAATTTATATTTTTTTATATTATTTTTTCCATTATTAAGATGCCAATGCGCAAGTTTTCCATGCTATTAGAAATTGATTAAAAAAAATTATTTTTTTCACCTCACCCTAAAATATATATATATATATATATATATATATATATATATGTCGGACTTAAGCGGGAACTAAATAATTATTCTAAATTTAAAGGGGGCTTAGTAATTAATTTATTGTCGTGGCGTAATTCGCCACTATTCTCATATCTTGGTTCGAAATACATCGAGAGAAATCGGGGAAATTCCCTTTGGATTGATTGACATCTGTGGCCACGCCTATGGTTCAACGCCGGTGTATGCGTCACAGAGATCATGTGGGCATGCGCGGTGGCTTTGGATGGCAGAAAAACAATAGCGTTTAATCAGACGGCGGGAAATTCTTGATGGAGATAGTCACGCGTCTCGCGGGAGCTTGATGACTGTTGGATTTAATTTATCAGATTGAATCAGGTAGCTTAAGATTTTGGAAATAAACGATGTTCGATATATTAATTGTAGTTCTTTGCCACCGGCCTTTTAATTCATTGACTGCCATAACTTTAATAATTAAGTAAAGATAGATTAAGAAGGAGTAAGTTTGGATGTAAGACGACGTACTGGGAAGGGTGTAGGTAGCGAGCCCGTCATATATATATATATATATGACATACAAAGCTCAAACACACTTTTAAAATTCCAAAATTCATTCAAAAATTCTTGGGCGTATTGCAATGAAAATCACTTGCGTAGTCAGTTTCGAGAACAAAGAAATCGAACTTAATTAGGCATTTTCTACACAACACCAGTGTTGTTCCCCAATCTTTTGGCGCTTATATGACACATCTTCTCGAGGGAGTCGAGCCCAGATCCCTGGGTATCCATTAATTCCAGGAGATTATGATCACGAGAAAAGACTTCTATACAGTTATAAAAAGGCGTGCAGCCAAGTAGAGGTGATTTCGTGAATTGTCGCGGTACAGTTAAAATGTAGTGTTTAGGGAATAAAAACCTTTGTTCCTAGAATTTTGTACCACTTGTGTGTCAGAGGGCTG